>LR738711.1:176584946-176598426 GCA_902687465.1 Secale cereale
CCGAGTGAAGAGCAACCCTCTCACTCGGGGGCTTAGCTGCGGTCCTCCAAGCTACGCTACAAGTATAAAGCGGCTCGGTCCTCCGAACTCTGCCACAAGTACAACGTAGCTTGGAATCGCCTAAGTAGTAAACATTCCACTCCGAGTGAAGAGCGATCCTCACACTCGGGGGCTTAGCTGCGACCCCGTGACTCGCCTAAGTTATAAGCATTTACTCCGAGTGAAGAGCAACCCTCTCACTCGGGGGCTTAGCTGAAGACGTCGACTCGAAGATTCGAACAATCAGAAGAAGAGCGACAAACCAAAGGATCAAAATCAAATAAAAGCCCCGCAAAGATCGGGCAAGAGTACTTGGGCCACAGACCCACCAGAGTTTAACGATTACAAATCCACGCGACATTCCGCGGCAAATGAGATTAATGTATCAAAGTCATGGCTCGGGAGGAGGCGGGCTTGCAGGCGCAACGAATTCGTCCAGATCGATCCCATCGGCGATGCGGGTGGCGGCTTCCAGGAAAGTCTCCATAAACGACTGGAATTGGAGCTCCTTCGTGTTTGCGACCTTCAGCGCGGCGAGCTTCCTCTCCATCACCTCCCTGCAGTGCACACGAACCAAGGACAGTGCCACGTCAGCTCCTCCCTGGGCTGCCGACTTCTTCCACTCTTGCACTCGGTTGGGGATCTCGTTGAGTCGAGTCATCAAGGACTTGAGGTCGTTCTCCTGCACGATCCCCCTCCAGAGCGCGGTGTCGATTCGAGCCATCACTGCCTTCAGTCGTCCCAGATAATCCGTGGCCGTAGTGAGGCGGGACTCCAGCCTCAGTATATTCATGGACACCTCGTCCTTCACGATGGAGTTGGTTGGGTCCAAGCCGGGCTCGACCCGTCCAGTCTCCTCTCGAGTCAACGGATAAGATACGGGTCGACCGATCCAATTTTAACCAAGCCGAAGGAGGCATACCTTCGAGCACGAGGTACCATTTCTTGGTGATGTTGCCCAGATACGCCTCAAGATCAACCCTCTTCCGAAAGAGAGCCTCGTACTTGTCGTTCAGGACGGCCTTGGACTTCTTCAGCTGAGTCACCTCTTGGTTGTCCGCGTCGAGTGAGCCTCTCAGTCGGATGATCTCCGCCTCAAGCGCACCCACGGAAGCCAGCTTCTTTGCCGCCAGTTCCGACTTCTCCAGAGCCACCTGCTGCGCCGCCGCCAAGTCAAGATCCTTTTGCTCCAAGGCCGCCTTCAGTTGACCTACCAAAGCCGCCACTGGACAGATGAACATGAAGCAACACAAGGCACATCTATCGAAAAGTCAGTCGACAAAAGATAGAAGTAAGTTACCAGCCGCATCGTCCTGCGTCTTCTTCAGGTGGTCCCGAGCCAACTGCAAGTCTAGATTAAGCTAGATTTGCTTCTTCTCAAGATCTGCAAACTTGGCCCCAAACTCGCAAGATTTCTGCATCAACACAACAAAGCAAGATTATAAGACTATAGTCGAGTCAAACTACTCAACCGCAGTCTCGGGGACTACACCCAGTGGGTGCACTGAGCGTGCCCCCATTGGTTTCACTCGGCCAAGGTCAGTCCGGCGCGAGCAAAATTTTTTTATTAACAACAAGAAAGAATGGTTCTATAGTAAGACCATGGCCGACCGCCAGCAGTCGACCACGGTCTCGGGGACTACACCCAGTGGGTGCACTGAGCGTGCCCCCACTGGTTTCACTCGTCCAAGGTCAGTCCGGAGTGAGCAAAAAAAAAAGAAGGAAAAGAAGAACACCCAGTGGGTGTGGTATCTCACGAAACAAAACAAGCAGATTCTCTCGAAATTAAAGACTACTTCAATGAAGACAACGTACCTGGACGTTAGCCCGAAGAGCAGAGCTGGCATCATAAGCCGCCATGCTGGCCTTGTATGCCGCCTTCGTCCTCCCCATCATCACCTCCGCCTGGCGAACGGCTTCTTGAGCCGCCCCCACAGGGTCCTCCGGGAGGCGGTAGGTAGAGAAGAGGACTGATGAAGCGGCGGGCGTCGGGTCGGTCGTAGGCACGGGCACTGGATCTACGGCACGGACCGACGCTGAGTCGACGGCTGGAGTTGGCACTGGGTCAACGACTGGAGCGGGCGCTGGGTCGACGATCGGCGCAGGCGTCGGGGCGGGCACTGGATCGACGTTCGGCGCAGGCGATGGGTCGACAGCACGCACGGTCAACACAGGGACGGCGAAAGAGACTGTGGCTCGGGCTGCGTCCTCCTGTCGTTGGGCCTCTGAGCCAGAAGGCGCCTCCCGGCCCTTCTTCCCTGCACGCCGGTGGTCCCCTCCCAACTGCTCCTCGTCTTCGTCGTCATCCGGCAGCTCTATGATGAGGCGTGGCACTTCGGGTCAAGCGGAGAACTAAGTCAGTCGACCGTCGCCCGCGAAAGAAAAGAAGGATAAGACAAGTCTCATAGAGCCCACACCTGCGCGAGATGTCGCGGCATCCGCGGTCTCCTCGTCGTCTCGACCCTGGTCGATGTCCATCGAGGTCGTGGAAGCAGCGGCTCTGAAAGATTCAGTCAAGAGATGAGTCGACTGAAGTTGCAGTCAACCTCCAAGAAACAAGTCCAAGTGACACTTACGTGGAGGCGATGGGTACAACCATCTTAATCCTAGGTAGGGCCTTCCGGGGCTTGGTGGTGGCGACCTTGGGCTGCTTGGGCGTCTTCTCGGCGGGGTCGGGAGTGGCCGTTCGAGTGCGTTTGGGCATCCGAGACCCTGAAGGACCCGCCTGGAGGCGTGCGGCCCCTGGGTCGTTCTTCTCCTTGGATCGACGCTCGACACGGGGAGGTGACTCGACCTCCTCCCCCTGCTATAATCCTCGCTCTCCTCGGTCTCCTCCTCCGACTTCCACTCGGCGGCGTCGCCCATGCCCTCCTCGCCCTCCTGGTCCAAGTCCCCGTTGGGCAGCGAATACATCTCTGTATAAATCTGCAAAGAAAAGAAGTTTGACCAAATATCAGTCGGATCCATCATGACAAATCACAAGCCAGTCGACAGACACGTCACTCGGGAGCAGAAGACTAACCTTGTCGGGCAGGTGGTCAGCATCGAACGGGACGATCCTCCCAGACCCCCTGGGGTTGTCCTTATTCCTAATGATGCTCTTCAAGCACTGCACCACGTACTTCGGGTCGGCCGCCTCCGGGTGGACTCGCGACGAGTCGTCGGTGCCGGAATACAGCCACATCGGATGGTCCCGGGCTTGGAGCGGCTGGATCCTCCGCGCGAGATACACCTCAAACAGGTCCATCCCCGTGACCCCCTCGTGGACTAACTGGACGACCCTCTCCATCAACATGTCTACTTCGGCCCTCTCAGCCTTACTCACTATCATCGAAGGAGGTGGGCTGGCTCGGCCTAGAGTGAATGGAGGAAGGCCAGTCGACTGACCCGGAGTCGGACTGTCCTTGTAATAAAACCAGGTCGACTGCCAGCCCCGAATCGACTCCGGAAGGTTCATGGGGGGAAAGGCGCTCCTATTCCTAAGCTGAATCCCGAGTCCGCCGCACGCCTGGAGGACGTGCGTCTTGCCGTCACTCAGGTTCACCCTCTTGACGGTTTGCGAGCGACAGGTGAAGATGTGTTTGAACAAGCCCCAGTGCGGTCGGCAACCGAGGAAGTTCTCGCACATAGAAACGAAGGCAGAGAGGAAGGCGATAGAGTTGGGCGTAAAGTAATGCAACTGGGCACCAAAGAAGATCAAAAATGCGCGGAAGAAAGGATGCGGGGGCGTAGAGAAACCTCGGTCGACGTGGGTAGCGTGGAGTACACACTCGCCCTCCCACGGCCGGGGCTCGAGCTCTCCCCCCGACGCCCGCCAGGAGTCGCGGGCGATCAACCCTTCCTCCTCCAGCTCCTCCAGATCCTCCACCACGACGGTGGACCGGATCCAATCCCCCTGGATCCATCCAGCGGGGAGTCCGGACCTCGACAACGAACCGCTCCGGCCAACTCGCCTCCCCTTCCCCGACGCCGCCTTCTTGGAGCGCTCCATGGCCGCGGTCTTGTCTTTGCCCATGGCTCGCGCAACGGCGGTCGCTGCGGAGAGAGGCAGGAAGGAACAGGGGCGCAGCGGAGAAGCAAGAGCGCTGCAGAGAAGCTGAGGCGAACGGGAGAAGATTGGGCGCACAGTGCCCCCCACTGCGGGCTCGGCGCGCCTTTATAACGGCTCGGTTGAGTGGCTGACCGGTGGCCCCGAGCAATCCTATCCGATCCCGTAACAGACGCTGGCGCGATACATGGCAAAAAAGGAGGCGCGGGAATCGAGGCATTCGAACCGCACCTCTCCAATTGATGCGGCACATCCCGCCCCGCGCGCTTCCCCAAATTTCGAAAGCCCCGCCGAATCCGGCGACCAAAGGGCAACCGATCCCATCGAAAACGGCACGCGCTCACGGCGCCCGACGCCTAGCGCAAAATCCAGTCGACGCAAGAAGTCCAATCGACGCAAGAAGTCCAGTCGACGCAAGAGGCAACTAATTCACTGATGGCTTCAGAATCGATCGAGGCGACCAAGACACAACTGAGGGAGCCTGCCCAAGTCACGAGCTCCGAAACAATATACCCCAAGGACGTCGAACCAAGACCAGAGCTTCCCTCGGCTTCCCCTTGCTCAAGCCTCAATCCATTCGAGGGCTACTGACAAGGTTACAGACCTAGGGTAGGGTCACAGGCCTGATCGAGGTACCCCACCCAAGGTCACTATCCTAGAAGATCAAAAGACAAGACCCATGATAGTGGAGACAGTCGACTGAGACGGTCCGAGGAGACACTTCACTCGACTGACTCATGTACACAGGACGACTCAACTCCACTCGACCGGATCAGGCACTCGACCTCCGAAGGTCAAGCGCCTCTTGGAACAGCAACGGTCCTATATTTACTCACTGTAGTAAACACCTTAATTATCCTTTACTGCAGGTGTTATCAGTAACGCCTGCCTTAATGTACCTTTAAACCCTTGGTAACGTGGAGCATGGCTGGGGTCCTGGCACACTATATAAGCCACCCCCTCCTCCAGAACAAGGGTTCGCACCTCTGTAACACACATATACACATATCAGTCGACCGAGCCTCCAGGCACCGAGATGTAGGGCTATTACTTCCTCCGAGAAGGGCGTGAACTCGCTAACACCCTGTGTACAACCTCACCATTGCTAGGGCCTTGCCTCTCCATTCGTACCCCCTACCCTTACTGTCAGACTTAGAACCACTACAGTGTCTCCTAGATTGGTTAGGTTTCACTTGGGAGCCTCCGACAAGATTGTGGAGTTGAACCAAGGAGTTTGTACGGGCAAGGAGATCGCCTACTTCGTGAAGATCTACCCTAGTGAGGCAAGTCCTTTGTGAGCGATGGCCATGGTGGGATAGACAAGGTTGCTTCTTTGTGGACCCTTCGTGGGTGGAGCCCTCCATGGACTCACGCAGCCGTTACCCTTCGTGGGTTGAAGTCTCCATCAACGTGGATGTACAATAGCACCCCCTATCGGAACCACGCCAAAAACATCTGTGTCTAAACTTGCGTTTGCAATCTCCAAACCCCTCCCTTTACCTTCATGTGCAATGATTTACATTCCGCTGCTATACTCTTATAATTGCATGTGTAGGTTGCTTGCTTGACTTGTGCTAAGTTGCTAAAATCTGCCAAGACTTAAAATTGGGAAAAGGATATATTTTTATTTGGTCAAGTAGTCTAATCACCCCCTCCTCCTCTAGACATACTTTCGATCCTACATATATATGTTGTCATTAATTACCAAAAACACTCGGGGATTAGTTGCAATTTCATTGTCTCTCTCTGCTAGCTAGTCCCACTGCTCGATTGAATCCATACTTTCCTTTCTTCTTCATCCTTCCTTCCCCCGCTGAAGCCCGCATCGACACCGAATCTCCTCAAGGATTCCTTCCTTTCTGGCGCGCCCCTCCTCCAAGTGGATGCCCCCTATAAAAGGGAGAGTCCCGCACTATGTATCGCGGTCGCCCAAAAATTCCCAACCCTGACCATCTCCCTCGCTTGCCGGAGCTGGCGAACCCCGCCACATGTCATTGTCGCCCCTGCTCCATCTAGCAACCCCTGATCCTTGCCGTCGTCATCATCTTCTCCACTGTCATCGCCTTCGTCGGCCTAACACCTTCCCCGAGCTCTAGGACTGCCGGAGGCCTCGCCTGCCACACCCAGGGCCGCCATCAACCTCACCTCGTCGGAGATCCTCACCCCGCCACTGTTGTGCACTCCCCCTCTCTCTCTCTGTCGTTCATCTCAGATCTATGTTGTATATAGACCGTGGATACCGTTTCGGTTTAGCTCTGGTTTATTCTAATTGAACCGCCGGTTTTCTGTTTTATTTAGTCGACTGAATCAGTTTCTGTTACAATTAGGTGATCCGCTCTCTTTGATGTGTTGCGCACGCCTGTAGACAATAGGAACTCGCCATGTGGCCTTAGCTAATCCATAGCCCTTTTCTTATTTTTAGTTTCTGTTTTAAATCACAAACTTGATTTGACTTTTTGATTACTCACATCTTTTATGTTTTTTATCCAAATTGAGTGATCCAAATTACACTAGTTTCATACAAATGCGTAGTTTCTGTAGATCCAAAAAAAAAATCATATTTGAAGATTTTGAAATTGAATTTGAACAAATTTACTTCAAACACTAAATTGCTAATAACTTATATTTAAAAGTATGTTTTGAATTAATTGTTTTTGCTACTATTTTCTAGATGTTCTGTTTATCTAGAGCAACAATTAAACTTATTTGTGAGAAATTTTTAGATCTATTTTGATCAGATTCAAATCTGAACCTACTAGACTTGTTGTAACGAAAAGTAATTGTTTTATTTTATTTTAAAATTAATTATTTTTTCCACTTCAACTTAATTGAACTAAGTTTATGTTAGTTAACACAAACAAATTTCATAAATGATTAAAATTGTTCTATTTAAGATTTAAGTTATATTTGGTCTAGGCCATAACTTTGGTTTCATAAAAGCTTTTTTTTATTTTGCTCATTAATTTTTTTAAGCTAACTTCAGTGCTACCATGATGTAGAGTTGTGATGGATTTCCTTATATTTTTTGACTTGCCGTTGTTTTGGGTTAGTCGATTTTCTTATTGGGCTTGAAGCATGTTACCCGTTGACCTTTTTTCTATTTTTATGGAGATTTGCTTTTTTTAGTAGTTTTTTTCCTTTACTGGCATTTTTGGATGTTGGATGAGTGTAAATATACACTTAAGTGCTATACAAATATCTGTGTTAATTATACGAGAGTGCGGAAATTGCACTATTATTTTTTGCATAGTACATATAATGCTATTTCAGTGCAAAGTTATGTGCAGGTGCTTATATCTTAAAGAGCAACTCCAATGTTGATTTTCTTATTGGGCTTCAAGCTCGTTGCCCTTTTTCTAATTTATGTGGTTTTGCTTTAGTTTTTTAGTTAGTTTTTATGTGTATTTTGGATGTTGGATGAGTGTAAATGTATACATGCAAGTGATACACAATATGTGGGTAAATTATACTAGAGTGAAAAAATTGCACGATTATATTAATCTTTGCATATTACATAAAGTGCAATTTCAGTGCAAAGTTATGTGTAAGTTTTTTTCTTAAAGGGAAGCTCTAATACCACTAATTCATTCTTCTTTAGAAAACTTTATTTGTTTTATTTTCATAGTTCCTATTTTATTTTCTTTGTTTTTTAAGGGTAATACCAATGCACTAATTCATTCCTTTTTTTTCAGAAAGCCACTTTTATATGTTTGTGCAATTTTTTTAACTCTTCCTCTTTTTAAAGAGTAATAATAATGGCGCTAACTCATTGTTCCTTATACAACATCATTTTAATTTTCGTGTGTGTAAGTATACATGCAATTAAGTACTATATAATATGTGTGCACATTATACTAGGGAGTAAAATTTCATTGTTATATGCTTATTTTTTTGCATATAATAAAAAGTGTAATTTCCGTGCAAAATTGTGTGCAAGTATTTAAAGATTGTTTTTTATCTTTGTTCTTCTTAAAGGGGTAATACCAATGCCACTAATATATTTTTAAAAACATCATTATATTGATTTATTTAGTTTTTATTTTATTTTCATTCCTTTTTAAGGGTAACACCAACGTTACTAATTAATTCTTTATTAGAAAACTTCTATTGTGTGTAATTATACTATTGTAGGCTTATTCTTGCATTATATAAAAAAGTTATGAGAATAATTGGTTTGATGCTAACATTTGGCATTGCCAATACTTGGGAAGCCAACAATTGGCAATATCAAAAGTTGCCAACAATTGGCAACTTTTTCTGAGGTTGTAAAGTAAACATGGTAGCCAACCAATCACTAGCCCATGGCAATTTTTGGCATGAAACCAATTATGCTCCATGATTTCTATGCAAATTGTGTGTTTTTTAATTTATTTTCATAAAGGGTAGTACCAATGTCACTAATTCATTCTTTCTATGAAACTTTATTTTTTATTTTCCTTAAATTTATCTTTATTTCTTTTTTGTCTTGTGTTCTACCATGTATCAGATGAGTTTATGTTATGTTTCAGACCAAGCCCTAGTATTTTTTGTTGCAAAGGGCCGAGTGCTCTAAAAAAGTTGACGAACAAAATTTGGTGCAAGTCAATTATTTTATTCTGCTGCAGTGACAAAAAGAATCAATGGACCAAATTATTTTTTCGGCCGTGTTGTCACTAGTTGGGTGGAGGTTTTGCTAACCAACTTATGGTTGGATGGTTAGGAGGAAGTGTTATCCCTAGCCCACTAGTGTTCAAGCACTAGGCTTGACACGGATGCTCGCATTTGCTAACCAACCTACATATGTGTAGCATGTGTGTTTAGTGGGAGGAGAGGTCCTCGGCGAGTACGAAGGAGTCTCTGACGACTTCTTCAATTTCAAGATAACATGACAACCCAGTCTCTGTGAGGTGCTCCTAGGGTGGAATGTGCGTGCGTGTATTCATGGCGTAAGTGTATGTGCATATGTATGCGTGTTTGCGTCTCTACCGTGTTAAAAAAAGAATAGACAGATGTTTTCCTAAAAAAGGAATCTGATAAGTACCAGACGTTCAGTCCGAGCACATGGCAACTCCGAACATTTTAGGCGGCAAATTTAGTGACCCGAGGATGACAACTTCAATAGTCAAACATGAAAACTTTCATGCTTCAGTTTATTTTGTGACAGAAAGTTGCCGTGCTTGCCAACTAACTTGCCATCCTCGCATCACTAAACTTACCGACGAAAACGTTGGGAGTTGCCATGTGCTCATATCCGACATTCTCTAGTTATCATTTTCGAAAGAAAAAAAGTAACACACATAGGTTCACATCAAAGGCAGCATGATTCATCCTTTGCAAATGCCAAATGTTGGCTAATGATTGATTGGCTATCAAATTTTTTTTTTGTCTATCTCATAAAAAGTTGTTAAATTTTGACGACTCTTGATTTTGCCAAATATTGACAATGCCAAATTTTAACACCAAACCAATTATGCCTGAAGCATGTACACGCATATGCATCGGTTGGCGCGCGACTTTAGCCGGAAACGAACACCACCTCAGATTCGGGCAGAGCAACGCCACAGCAAAGCAAATTCGACGGGGGAGCCTCTCCCCGCGCGCTCGGCAACCAAACTCCATCGACAACGACGTAGCGCCGCTGGCAAACTAGCATCGGCGTCGATGGATCAGATTCGGAACAGCCCAGCCCTCCCTCTCCCTCTCCCTCTCCGACACAATGATGGCCGCAGGGCAGGGGGGCCGGGCCGCCACGCCACGAGCGGCGGCTGGCTTATTTAGGCCACGTTTGATCCATGCAGCGGCATGCACGACACCGGCAGGCGCGCTCGGGCACACACTCTGGTCGAGTTGATGATGACCCCGATCGGCCTGTAGCCTCCTGCGGCCAGTCGCCCTCCTCAGATCGGAGCATGCATGAGAAGCACATGAGGCTATAAATGCTCCCCTGCAGGCGTACCCGCGCGCCGGCCGCCCGATTGATTGGCGCCATACCTTTCAAAGCGGACCCCCTGATCGATGCCGGGCTCCATCGTATATTCGCGCGTACGATGCCGACCCGGAGATCGACGATATATACATGATGCGATCGCCCGGCTCGGCGCTTGCAGTCCCTGCGAACCTTGCTGATAGATGGACTGGTTGATGGGGAATAGCTCGGCTCGGCTGCGTGCGTGCATGCATGCGCAGCCTCCCACCGACCAACCGACCGGCCGACCGGCCGGCGGCATCGACGATGGGCACATGTGTCCTGGTGGTGTAGTCTTTTTCCGGCCGTGGGCTGGCGTCCGTCCGACGTCGTTGCTGGAAAACAGACCTCCGGAGGTCCCGGCTGTTTGCCTCTACTGGTCGAGGCGTGGTGACCGGCATGCTAAGATGGACGGCGCTGAAAGAGCGGAAGCGCGACGCATGACGAGCTTGCATGTACTAGTGTACTGCGTGATCAGGCCATGGATGAGATCTTGTTTACCGGACCGAGGTAGGATGGATAGCAAGGTAACGGAGCGACCCGTACAGCTGCTGCATGCAGCACAACACGTGGGAGGTACTGGCCGCTCCATATGGACTGCTGTCCCATCAGCCAGTGGGCAGTTGGTGTCTTACTCGCAGTCGTATGCAGTCGTACGGGCTACTGTGGGGTGGGGGGGCCACGCTGCCGCCTCACATGCGTGATACCGCAGCCACAAATGTACACTCGCTTTCACTTTCACTCTCCCGTATTTAGGTTTTGACGCGCATGGCTTTCCTTGGCCTTTTTCAGTTTTCACTGTCATAATCATTGGTCACAAGATCATGCCATGGTGCAGCTCAGCCGCACATACTGTTCAAATTTAGATGCCGTGGCGTCGCAAGTGATAGCTATAATACTATATAACATCCATTTTAAGCTAATAAAATCTATCATTTGTTAAAAAAATCTATATAGCATGATCTTCGACATGTGCTGACTTTTTCTATTGTTGCTGCTTCCACTCCAACCCCTGGCAGTAGTATCCCTAACCCATCAAGGTTCGAGTCCTCATGCTCGCATTTATTTCAATATTTTTGATGATGCCCGTTCAGGGAGGATACGTTTTCGTCGACTATGAGATGTCTACGGTGACTTCGTAAAATCTCAAGATGATATGTCGGCTCAGTCTCTGGAATATACTCGTAGGGGTAGAGTGTGTGGGTGCGTTCATAGAGAATAAGAGATGAGTGCATGCGCGTCTGTATTGTACTCCCTCCATTCCTAAATATAAGTCTTTGAAGAGATTTTACTATGAACCTCATACGGATGTATATAGATGCATTTTAGAGTGTAGATTCATTCATTTTGCTCCGTATGTAGTCCATAGTGAAATCTCCACAAAGACTTATATTTAGGAACGGAGGGAGTATTTAAGAAAAGACATGGGCCCTTAATCTGTGGAGAAATATGGATGATGCTATTCGTTCGTTTTAGGGCGCTATCCACTCAGCTAATCATTCGCATGAAACAAGGTTTGCCCTTTCTAGCGAATATATAGTATATTATAACTACTACACAAAAGCCAGAAATGTTTAGCTCAGTTCAAGGATCTGTATTGCTTTGGTGTGCTCCTTGTCCCCAGAAAAAAACATATGAGCGGAATCTCGGTAGCACATCGAAGCACGCATCGTACACATGGACGGCCATCACACCTTGAGTCTCTTGGGGAGAAGCGGAGGCATACCAAGAGATCTTGGAGACTGACCGGTCGTTTAGAACATCTTCGGTAGATGATGTAGCTACAAAAATAAGTAACTTTTGCATTTTTAAGAGTCAAAACCCTTTCTTCAATAGATGAAAAAAAAACATCTCCGGGACAACATCTAGCGGTGCAAATTTGCATCTCCGTCTATTTGACTTCCGCGTGACCGCCGCCGCCCGTCCTACCCGAATGCCGGCCGGCCGCCACCGCTATGGCCGACGCCGATGACCCCGCCGTGCCGCCAGCCCACCGCTGGTTTGACCCACCTCGCCACAGCCGCCGTCGACGCGACCACTGTGACACCCCGATAGTTAAGCTACAGTAAACCCTGGCTAATGATGCCAGGTCATTGTGGTTAAACTTTTGCTAAACCTCATTTGTTTCAAACTGAGATCAAATTCAAATTCAAATAACAAGTCAAATTACAATTTCATAAAACAGTTAATTAAAAATATTTAAAGGGTTGGAAATATTCACTTCACAAATTAACAAACATCAAACAACATTTTGGGAATGTTTATATGCCTCTAAGATAATTAAAACAGGAACAAACAACATTTAAATTAACCTTATAAAAGTAAACAAATATCAATCCTTTTCAAAACGACTTGAAACTTTGACTGCAACTCAATTATATGACCCAATATTTATGTGCCAAGTTTCATGTTCACCAAAATTCATTTGCTACTTAAACTAAAGGCAAAACAGTGGAGAAATAAATAAACAGGAAACAAATAAAAAGAAAATCAAAAGAAAAGAGAAGAAGAAGGCCTAAACCTAATACTGACTATGGCCTTAGTGGCAGAGAAGGCCCAACCCACCTGGGTTTTCCCCTTCCTCCCGCTACAGGAGGCAGAGAGGGGGAGTGGCGGCCAATCATGCCATTGGTGGCGCCGTGCCGACCATCCCGCGGCTCTGCGGTTGGATAAGGGCCCTACCTCGACGCCCCTCTCTCCCCTCTCTCCCCCGGAAACCCTAGCCCCTAGTTTCCTTCCTCCTCGCGTCACTGCTCTCTCCCCCACCCACACCCGACGCCAACGTCACCGTGCCGTCGTCGTCTGCACACCCCGGAGCCACCCCGAGCCGCGCCAAAGTGCCAATGGCTTTGCCCAGGTCATCTCCGTCGACTACATCGCCGGCTCGGAGCTGGGAGGCTGTCGCCACGTCGCCTGCATCGATCTTCCCCAGCCACGGCCATCGCGAGCCCGTCGTTCAATCTATCACCCTCGACCTCCCTCGGCCTCCTCGAGCGCACCAATGGCTCCACTGTGAGCACCCGCCCCTTCCCCTTCTCTTGGTTGCTCAAATTCGTGCCATAGCTGGAGATCCACGTCGTCGCGCCATTGTCGTGGCCAATTTGTCGCTGATGTGCTCAAGGAGGACGATGTAGTCAACTCCGGGACGAATTAACAGAGTCTTCATGTTCGTGAAGCCCCTAGGGAGCCGCCTGAGCATCTTGGTCGACGGATCCGAGCCTGAGGCCTCAATCCCATCGGGCCGGTGTCATTGCGCCCCTGCTCATGCTCCCGTGCGCCTCTGGCCGCCCAGGTCGCGCCCTCGCGCGCATGCGCCTGCCCGAGGGCATGCTCTGCCTCACCCGTGGTTGCGCCTATCGTGTTCCCTTCGCACCTTGGTCGTCCCGGGCCACTCCCTCACCGCGGCCCGGCACTGCTGCTCGCCGCTCCGCTCCCCCCCCCCCCCCCCC
>LR738711.1:176598498-176629657 GCA_902687465.1 Secale cereale
GCTACATAACCCGCCTCGAGCCGCCGCTCGCTGCCTCTCGCTCTACCTGCGTCCCACGACCACCCCTGCCTGCACCGCCGATAAAGATCTTCGTAGAATATGTAGAAGCCAATATGAGCATCCAGGTTTCAGTATTGTTTATTGACCGGAGAGGTGTCTCGTTCATGTCTACATAGTTCTCGAAGCCATAGGGTCCGCACGCCTAACGTTCGATGACGATTTTTGTATTATATGAGTTACGTGATTTGATGACCGAATGTTGTTTGGAGTCCCGGACGAGATTTCGGACATGACGAGGAGTCTCGAAATGGTCGAGAGGTAAAGATTCATATATAGGACGATGATATTTGGACACCGGAAGTCTTCCGGGTGATAGGGCCTATTGGGCCAAGGGAGGGATAGACCAGCACACAGGGGGCTGCTGCGCCCCTCCACCTGGCCGGTCAGCCATAGGGAAGGCAAGGGAGGAAGGCTAGCCTCTCCTTCCTTCCCCTCCTCAAGGGAGAAAGGAAAGGGGAGAGCGCTACCTCTCATTCCTTCTCCTAGTGCCATGAAAAGGAAAGGGGGGCGAATTGGGGTTGCACTCCAAGTAGGATTCAGCCTACTTGGGGGCGCCCCTTGGCTGCCTCCTCCCCCCTCCAACCTATATATATGTGGGGAGGGGGGCGCCTTGAACACACGAACATCATTGTTAGCCGTGGTGGCGCCCCCTCCATCGTTTACTCCCACGGTCATATTCTCGTAGTGCTTAGGCGAAACCCTGCATGGATCACTTCACCATATCACCATCACCACGCCGTCGTGCTGACGAAACTCATCAACTTCCTCGAAACTTTGTTGGATCATGAGTTCGAAGGACGTCATCGAGCTGAACGTGTGCAGAACTTGGAGGTGTAGTACGTTCGATGCTTCCACTTTCGGTCTACGAGGGTACGTGGACACACTTTCCCCTTCTCGTTGCTATGCATCTCCTAGATAGATCTTGTGTGAGCGTAGAATATTTTCGAAATTGCATGCTACGTTCCCGAACACTTCTGTTGTGTGTCTATGGGTTATTCTTCACGCCGTTGTGTGCTGGTAACCTCACACCTCGCCAAAGAGGTTACCAGACAACATGTGTTGCATGGAACCAAATATTGTGTAGTTGCATGAGCCGAGCCTCTGTGGCAACCAAACGCTATGGCAAAATTTCTCCCCTGGTGCAAGAGGACTGCATGCGGTGAACCAAACGAAGTGCAAATGTTAGTTTTCTGCCTTTTTATCTCAATGAGGCTTCACTGAGACAAGATCCATGGGCCAGGCTCGCTCTGGAAGGTTATCAAACACGTCCTAAACGTTTCTTTGTTATGCTGAAATGTACCCTCAACAAGATGAATGCCATTAGGGCATCTCCAACGCTGACCCTTAACGTCCGGACCGCGCGGTTCAGGCCAGAAGCCATCCAACGTGATTCTGTATCGGTCCGCTCGGCAGTATGGACACACTTTTTCCTTAAACCAGAGATAAAGTGGAGGGAGGAGGTTACGCGGGCGTCCAGACAGCTGCCATGCCTGCTCTTGACTACTTTGGCCCACCACAAACCCTCATCATTCGCCCGTGTGCGTTCACGCCCAGCGTCAGCTGCTCGCATTCATACCGTTGTAGAGCAGCCGCTCCTCATTGACACCGGCCTAGAGTGGACGCAACCTCTCACTGGCGCTAGCATTGTAGCAGCATGTCAGCCGAGAGCGCCCCCATGCCACATCCCCAGTGTCCGCGTCTGTTCAATGCCGGAGAGTCGTTTACTGTACAAGACGGGACGGATATCTACCACACCCGTTGAATGCATGTTCGTCTGTATGCCGCCATTAAGCAGGCTCGCCGGCCAAGGAACCAACTCGGCGCCACACATTGACGCACCCGGACGCTTGGCCTCACCGGAATCCGCCATTTACAAGTGGCCACACTCTACTAAACTCCACACTACAGCACATATGATCCACATCCTCCTCGCTTGCACCACATCCACCATGACCGTGAGTGGGAATGCGTTATGGGAGACCATGTCCACAGGGATGAAGCATGACATCGTCGCCCTTGGGCCCACCTGGCAGAGCCGCCGTGCCTTACGGATCAAGGCCGGTGTGCCGGCCAGCTCCCCCGAGCTCTCCAACGATGAACCCACAATGGAGATGGAGTCTGACAATGACACCACACCAGAGCCGGCACTGGTGCTTGCTAGCTTCATCATGGAGCGGGCGCAACCACACTACGACACCGCCATGGCAGATGAGGAGCAGCCTGCATCGTCTACTATGTTGGCTTTCCGACGGGCGCAGGTGGAGCAGAGGTACAACCTGCTCCTCCTCGAGCAACACTGGCTAGCAGAGGTGCCAAATCTACGACGAGCGTGCCAACGAGTAGTCCAGGACCACGGTGAATCCAAACTTCGTTGCAGAGCAGCTGGCGCTCTACGAGGACACGCATGCTCACCGCGCCGCTCTCAATGCAGTGTCAGCGCAGCCAGATGCGGACGTGGCCGCACAAGAGCTGGCAGCGTAGGCGGTCAAGGATGAGAACGCCGCTAGGTGCGCCTCCTATGAGCCGCCCTCCAAGTTTTGGGGGCGCATGTGGCTGGTGGACAGTAAGAGACCATCCACGTTCATCGACCTTACGTCCACTGGCACCGACGATGGACAGGTCGCAGACTCCTCCGGTGATGAATAGGGCATGGGAGGCGGCAGTGCATTGTGTGCCAAGTGGGTCGGTCTGTCTCCCATGTTTTACTCTTCCACGCTCGAGACTGCACCTTCACATCACATGTCTTAACACCAGTCGTGGTACATGGAGACGATAGATGGAGGACGCGGTCGCCGATGTGAAATACAAAGAAAGTGGACTACGAGCGCCGTGGCAGGACAACTTTAGGGTCTGGCCATTTTTTCCTAAATATTCGAAATGTAATGAATTTTGTCGTGTTTATATGAAATCCGCCATGTGTGTATGAATTTCTTCTGGTTAGTTCAAACAGTGATTGAAATGTATGTGCGCGGTGTTGGATTACCGCCTCTCACATCTTTGTCCGCGGACTGGTCCCCACTGTCCGTGGATGGGTGTCGAAGCAAATTTGCGGGTCAGCGTTGGACATGCCCTTAATCATTGTTTCACGGGGAGACTTTTTGAAAGCTGGCCCCTCCAATCTCAAAAATCTAGATTTGGAGATCAGATCCACTAGCCTATATCATTTCAGGAAAAATAATAACATTGTACTCAATTGTTCCAAAATAAGTGTCGTGATTTTTTTTTCAAATATGAACTAAATTCACGACAGTTATTTTAGAAGTTTGCAGTACTTTTCAAATCAACCAGCAATCCACTCAATCTAAGTTTAATTGAATGAACATTGTTGTCATATTAGCCAAAAGAACCTTGTATATACCAAACTCAACTCACAAACAACTACCAAAAAATATCTCCAAGTCCCATGGATGGTACATAGATGTATATACAAAACTTCTGATAAGACACAATTATGACACTGCCAAAATGCCCATATCTCAATGTAGTAGTTGTGTGACCAGGGTTTGGCGTATATGGACCCAAGATAAGATCGATTTTGTCCATTTTGTGGCAATCTTAGAAGGTGGGCATCTAGTTGTTAAGCCACCCATGGTTAATTCACATAAGGATTACCATATTCATGTCTCTGGTGTTGTGGCTGAGCAACAAAGATGTGATGCATAAATTTACCAACATGGTAAATATGCACACTAATAGCCCCCACCACTTGTAGTGAACTTTGAGAACAGTTTCAACCAACAAATAAGCAACAGAATAACACAAACAACACACATACGTGACACAAGATTTAATGTGGAGAAACCTATTCACCTTTAGGATTAACAAAACCATGCACATGTGACACGAGATTAATGGCTCACGCGTGTTGGACTTTTGTGCTGATGTTGGACTGCTAACGCACGTCCGTGTGGTGAGACTTAGGCCAACATTTGATGGCCTAGCCACAGGGACTGAGCTTTGTTAGGGCCCAACTAGGCCATGGTCCGCCAAGGAATTGTTCCCTTTTTTAAAACCGTGCTTCAGAACCCAACCGAGACCACTACTTGTAGTTTATTAAGCACCCAACACAGCCATCCAAGTGGGAAGGCCTCCAACTCACGTGGGAACTGGTGAGCATGTGCGGCAGGAAGCAGCCGGGCGGGCCCTAGTATCTCGTGTCGCACATGCATCAAGCACTCCCCTAGCCATCCAGTAGTAATGTAAGTGCATCTAGTGCCCCTTAGTGATTTTGGTGTATTGAAGACTCATAGGTTAAGGGATTAATGTGTTTGTGAGTATACACAGGTCATATAAGTCTATGAGGAGTTTGATATTTACGAAGAAAGTCGACCCCTAAAAATGTATGTTTTAAGTTGAAGACTTTGGTTTTCTTGAAGACTTTGAAAATGAGGAAATTGGTGTGACCTTAAAGACTTGGATATTCATGCGAGGATTATGAAGCGTGAAGATTTTTGTTTTAGTAGTTTCATTTTATCTTTCTTGAGTCATAGGAAACACCGTACTGTTAAAGGGGTCGAGGTAAAACTAAGAAAACATATTTCCAGGTGATGCTCAACTCAAAGCCTACACTACCCAATTCCTTCGAGTGAAGCCATTAGAAATCTCATATAGTTCACTCAATTTCTTCAGTGACAGAGACGAAGTTCTTCTGTTCTCTGAGGAATTTGTTCTGACTGAGGAGTTAGGAATTCGCCAGTGAGGATTGCCTACAAGTGAGGAACATGACAGCCCTGAGGAATTTGAGAGCTCAAATTTCCGACCGTTGTTGTGCTATGCGCCAGCTGTCCCAAAATATCCTATCCACCTAACGGTCATATCATTGAAGGGCATTTATGTCTTATCATGTCGGGCTGCTCCCTAGGCTATAAATAGTCGCCCCCTACAACCACTAGTTTGTTGGCTGCTCCGAGAGAAACTGACACTTCTCATTAGAGCAACCCATCCGCCGAGGACTTTGAGCGAAAATCATCAAGTGAGGAAAAACCCAAAACCCCAACACCTAAAACCCCAAAGTGATTGAGCATCACTGAAGAGAGTGTTCAAGTGTGGAACCGACGCTTGTTACCTTTGAAGACTGTGATTTTCCAGACGGTTAGTCGTCAATAGTCTAGAGCATCCAAGAGAAAATTGTGGATTGCCGAGTGATCAAGTCTGTGAAGGTTTGGAACTCACCTATGAAGACTTACCACAAGTGATTGGGCGAGGTCTGTGTGATGTTAGCTCAATGAGAATACAGTGAGGACTAAGTGTCTTGGACTAGCTGTTCGGGACTGGGTGTCCTCAAGTTTGAATAACTAGCTGCCCTAACCAGACGTACAACTGTCACAACAGTTGGAACTGGTCTACCAAATCATTGTCTTCACCAAGCCTACTGGTTCTATTTCCTCAACTCTTCCATTTACTCATTCATGTGTTGATGAACTTGATCTATACTATTTGAAGACTTTGACTGAAGACTTTCCCAATTTACTCAACCCTATTTCTTCAGTCCTCAGTCTTCTGCCTGCTTATCATGTTTACACGCTACTTGTACTCTGTGCTTGCTTTCATTTCTTCATGATGACCATGCTATTATTTTGTTGTGCATGCACTTGAGTATCTATTCCGCTGCTAAGTAGTTCGTTGCTTAGGAAATTCCTCAGCTAGAATTTCCTCAGTGACGAATTTGTAAAAATCGCCTATTCACCCCCCCTCTAGTTGATATAACGCACTTTCAATTGGTTTCAGAGCAAGGTACTCCCTTGTTCTGTGTGATTTTTGTTTAACCACCTGGAGTTCTAGTTATGTCGACCGCAGGCTTGAAGAAAGTGTCATGTCCCATCTTTGATGGTCATGACTATCCTAAGTGGAAGACCATGATGAAGAAGCGCCTTTTGGCGATGGACAGCAAGCTGTGGACCGTCATTGAAATTGGTCTTACTGATTTTTGCAAGACGGCGAATGATGAGGATATTCGAAAATATGCTCATCTGGACATCATGGCGAAGGATATCATCTGCTCCTGCTTATCCCGAGATCAATTCAGGCTCATCATGCATCTGTGCAATACAAGGCTCATCTGGGACCGAATCTCTGATATCTATGACGGTCATCGTACTTGCCAAGATCCTTGGTTTGTTGAGTTCAAGGAATCACTCAAAATGATGACTTTCAAACCTGGACCATCATCTTCCTCACCTTGCCTCATGGCTAAAGGTGCAAAGGTAATCGACTATTACTCATCTGAGTCTAGTGATGATGAATCTGATGATGATTTCGAGCCTAGCTACTCCAAACTTGCTAATATTGCCATAAAATAGCAAAAAGCTTTTGATAAGGTTCAAAATCTGCTAGAAAGAAGCGATGATCTTTTGGGTGAAGAAATGGACCGAACTCAAACCTTAACTGATAATCTTCAACAACTACAGTCTAAGTTTGACAACCTTCAGGATCTTCATAACACTCTCCTAACTGATCATGAGAAACTTTCTTATGAATTTCTTCAACGAAAGCAAGATCTTGAAAAGCTTAGGGCGGGTTATGAAGATCTTCAGAAGGAGAACAATTCATTACTTTCTCAACAGATCAGCTCCGCTCAAGAAGAATTCATTCCACCATGTCTTAAATGCATTGAACATGAAACTGCTAATTCTTCACCTAAAGGTTCAAATGCTTCTATTGCTACAAATTATTCAACTGTTTCTGTGGTGAAAATTTCTTCAACTGAGGAAACCACCGATACTACTGACGAAAATGCAGGGTTGAAGGAATTGTATGTGAAAGGCATGTACAAAAGCCTCAAAGGTCATCAGACTCTTTGTGATGTGCTTAAAAAGCAGATTCTGAACAGGAACCCTAGGAAAGAGGGTATTGCCTTTGAGAGAAAACTCAATGTTGATGGGACCTGCTGGAAACCTGAGCAGTATCCCAAAACCTCATGGGTTTCTGCAAAAGGACCTCCCGTAGATCCATCTACCTTATCTGGCTTTACTTGTGAATCTTCACTTTCTTCTGATGAGCCATTTGACTCCAATTATAAACTGTTCAAAAATTAGAATGGTGAAGTATTTGCAGGAATGGTTCCCCTATGAAGAAAATTTGGGTTCCCAAGAGGCACCTTGAAAATCTTCAAGTGAATGTCCTCATGACACCATCTGTGAAGAACAGGAACCCCAGATCAAAATCTTCATATGGATCCAAGTCCTCATATGGACCAGATTCCTCAAGTGGATCAAATTCCTCATATGAACATCATCGTGCTAATGTTTCTGTTTCGCAGGGAAAGAATGAGGATTATGAATATGTGCATTATTCTTCAAATCAATATGTTCATAAGTCCTCAAAGAATTACTCTGCTTACTCATATTCATACTCTAACCCCTCTCCTGTGAAATGAAATGCACTGGCTTCAATGCCACCATTCTCAATTGGTGCTCATAGAATGTTGAACTCTTTCCCACCCCTTCAGATGTGGGTGGTGAAGAAAAAGAACTAATCTCTTATGCAGGGTCAGGTCTCCAGACGAACTTAAACGTCTGAAGAATTTGTTGGAGACCTGAGAATGCTTGAAAGGACGCAAGCTAATCATGAAGAAATGATTTATTCATTTCTCACGTCCTCATTCTTCATATATTCCTCTTATTGATGAAATTCATTCTGATGAAATTGATTTCATATTCTTCACTATGAAGCATATGAGTTGTAAGATGCACTAATTCTTCTACATGATGACTCCCTCAAAGCTACTGAGTGGGTCCTCGACAGTGGATGTACTAATCACATGACTGGTGACAAGAACCTATTGATGGACTCTTCTTTATCTCAATCTCACCTGAAGCATATCACCTATGCTGACAAAGGAAAAAGCAAGGTATTGGGTCTAGGTAAGGTTGCAATCTCAAAAGATCGACACATGGACAAAGTCATGCTTGTCGAGTCTCTTGGATTCA
Source organism: Secale cereale (assembly GCA_902687465.1). Taxonomy (NCBI): domain Eukaryota; kingdom Viridiplantae; phylum Streptophyta; class Magnoliopsida; order Poales; family Poaceae; genus Secale; species Secale cereale. The sequence continues at coordinate 176,606,487 of LR738711.1, forward strand.
ACCTCATGTCTGTCTCAATGCTTTGTGATCTCGATATGCTTGTTGTCTTTGGCAAATACATCTATGTTGTTATCATGGAATCTGACAGATCCAAAGTCTCCGAAGGCTTTAGGAGAAGAGACTTGCATATTGTTGATTTCTCTACAGGACCACAGCCTGCCGCATGTCTACTTGCAAAAGCTTCAGAACGATGGCTATGGCATCGACGACTCGATCACGCTGGCATGAGGAACTTCCACACACTTCTGAAGAAGAAGCATATTCTTGGAATTGAAGGTGTCAAATTCCTCAAAGATCATCTTTGTGGGGCTTGCGAAGCTGGAAAGATGACCAAATACAAGCATCCCTTGAAGACTATCATGACTACCGCTCGTCCTTTTGAATTGCTTCGCATGGACCTCTTTGGCCCTACACATTACTCTGCATTCACAAATGCAGCATCTCTTTATGGCTTTGTCATTGTTGATGACTATTCTCGTTATAAATGGGTGCATATCATCACATTTAAGCACGAAGTGCGGGAAATCCTCAAGCGATTTTCCTCAAGGGCCTCGACGAATTTTGGTGTGAAGATCAAGCATATCCGGAGTGACAATGGGACCAAGTTCAAGAATACTGGTCTTGACGACTATGTTGATGAACTTGGTATTAATCATGACCTATCAGCCCCTTACACTCCTCAGCAGAACGGTGTTGTGGAGCGCAAGAACATGGCTCTTGTTGAGATGGCTCACACTATGCTTGATGAATACAAGACGCCTCTTCGGTTCTGGACTGAGGCCATCAACACTGCATGCCACATCATCAATAGGGTATATACTCAAGAAAACCTCATATGAACTCCTCACTGATAAGAAACCCAATGTGAGTTATCTCAAAGTCTCCGGTGCTAAATGCTGGGTTAGAGATCCTCATCACAATTCAAATTTGCACCGAAAGCACATGAAGGTTTTATGCTTGGTTACAGAAAGGACTCGCACACCTACAGAATCTTCATCAATCATCTGCACAAGATTGTTGAGACTGTAGATGTGCGGTTCGATGAAACTAATGTCTCGCAAAGAGAGCACCTCCCTCCTGTGACAGGTGAAATACCTCCTGAGGAATCCATTAAATTCAAAGCTACTAAAGATATCGTCCCCACTAAAGAATCTGCTGAAGAAGTCATTCCTGACAATGAAGAAAATCATTCTAGTGCTCCTGGAGAAACTATTGCTGAAGAAAATGCTCAGCCAGATCAAAGTCGTCAGCCAGCTCATCCTCGTGTGGCAAAAAAAGTGCAAATCGAGAAAATCATTGACGAGATCAATGAACCTGTGAGTAGCCTTGAGCTACGAGACGAGCCTTATTCCTCACCACAAGGTCGTTTTCATCTTGCTTGTTTCGATATATCCACTTGGTGCCGATGATATTGTTCTTCCGAGGATTTGGTCGCTTGACGAGTTCCCACACATGGTTGATCTCGAATTGATACAATTCCTCTTGCATAGCTTGAATCCACTCAGGTTCCAGAAATGCATCATCAACTTTGGTGGGATCTGTGATAGAGACAAAAGCAAAGTTCCCACAAAAGTTAGATAAGTGTGAAGCTCTTAAGCATTTGTAGGAATAGACTTAGATGAAACTTTTGCTCCCGTTGCTAGACTTGAAGCTATTCGCTTATGATAACCATCATAATATCATCTTATATCAAATGGATGCGAAAAGTGCATTCCTCAATGGTAAGCTTGAGGAAGAAGTATATGTTGCTCAACCCCTAGGTTTTGAAGATCCTAAACATCCTGACAAAGTCTTCAAACTCAACAAGGCCCTCTATGGCCTCAAGCAGGCCCCTCGGGCGTGGTATGATACTTTGAAGGAATTCCTCACGAAGAAAGGCTTCAAACCCAGTTCACTTGACCCAACACTTTTAACTAAATCATATGATGAAGAATTATTTGTGTGTCAGATCTATGTGGACGATATTATCTTTGGCTGTATAGATGAACGTTATAGTGATGAATTTGGCTACATGATGCATGAAGAATATCAAGTGTCCATGATGGGAGAGCTAAAATTCCTCTTAGGCCTTCAAATTTGTCAACAACACAATGGTATCTTCATATCTCAAGAGAAATACCTCAAGGATGTTCTGAGGAAATTTGGCATGCAAGATTGCAAAGGCGTCAAAGTCCCTATGCCCACAAATGGCCAACTGTGCACCGATGAAAATGGTAAAGACTTTGATCAAAAGGTATACCACTCCTTGATTGGCTCTTTATTGTATCTATGTGCATCTAGGCCACATATTATGCTTAGTGTTTGCATGTGTGCCTGATTTCAAGCTACACCAAAGGAATCACACCATAAGGCTATGAAGCATATTCTTTGATATCTAGCTCACACTCCAACACTTGGATTATGGTATCCCAAGGGCTCTGATTTTGATCTCATCGGATATTCTGACTCTGACTATGCTGGTGATCAAGTGGATCGCAAGTCTACATCCGGCACATGCCATTTCCTCGGACGATCCTTAGTATGTTTGTCCTCTAAGAAGCAGAACTGTGTATCACTCTCTACTACCGAAGATGAGTACATTACTGCTGGTTCATGCTATGCTCAATTGCTGTGGATGAATCAAACCCCCAAGGACTATGGCGTCAACATGAAGAATGTGCCACTCTATTGTGACAATGAGAGTGCCATCAAAATTTCTCACAACCCAGTTCAGCACTCGAAGACAAAGCACATCTAGATCCATCATCATTTTCTTCGTGATCATGTATTCAAGGCCGACATCTCCATCTACCATGTGAAGACTGAAGAATAGCTGGCAGATATCTTCACTAACCCCTTGGATGAGAAGAGATTTTGCAAGTTGTGGTGTGAGCTAAATATCCTAGAATCTTCGAATGTTCTTTGAAAGGACATACATCCTAACACTTATGCAAAATTGATGACTTTGATGCGCAACACACGAAGTAATGTTTTTCTTCAATCAATGAAGACTAACTCTCTAAGTGTGAAGAAATTAATGAAGAAATTGATTTTTAGAGCCCTACGATAATTGTACGCGGTGTCTGACATCATCATTCTTATACGGTGGGTCACGCCACCAACCAAAGTTGGAATTTGAGTTTTTCTTCAATTTGCAAATTCTTCAAATTTTCAAATTCCTCAAAATTTGCAATTTCTTCAACTTCCTCTGGTGTTCTTCACTGGCTATAAATATACATATATATTGAGTTTTTATGTCATCTATAGCATTCACTTATTGCTAATTCTTCAAGTTGATTTTTTCCTCTAAGTGAATGTGATCGGACCCTTCCCCCTGTATGCTTAACTCAATCCAGTCTATTCACAAATTCCTCATATGAGTTCTATTTGAAACATGATCAAAGTCTTTACTGTGTCCTTGACAGCTAAAGAATTTGTGAACGTAACGTTAAAATGTTCTTATCCAACATTTTCGGCTTTTGCCGCTCAAACAGTTTTGCATCCCACGATAGATTAAACAATTTTCCCACGATCTCCACTATCTTTACTCCTCAAAACGTGGGTGACACATGTCGCTAGGATAGCAAAGGGCAGGGGCACGTTTGTCCAATTTCTTCGTACGAGTAGTTTTTCACAATGGCTATAAATACCCCTCCCTTTCACCTTACCTCATTTACTTTGCTCGACCACCATCTCGCTCGAGCTCTCAGACCTAGCGCCGCTGCTACTCTCCATCGACGCTGATGAGGAAGATCTTCGCTACCTCAACCTCCTCGTCATCGTACTCATGCTGGCCGCGGAAATCTTCACTCCGTTGCCGCCGTAGCTGTCTCCTTCTGCCAAGTTAGGACGTGGGAGATCTGGACCGACGGGCTTCTCCAAAGTTCATCTAGTTCGACGTGTTCTTCAGCAAGGGTAATTAAAATCTAATTTTGCTACCCTTCTTTGATTCTCATGTTTTTCACAATTTCTTCAAAAGGTGTTTATTCTTCAACTTCCCACAACCTAAACACCTAAATCTATATGTTCTTGATTTGCTTCTCTAAGTTGTGTTTTTATTCATGATTCCTCAATTGTGTGGATTTTTGATCTATACAACTCTGGAACCTAAAGCAAGAACACTTAGTGAAAGTCTTCAAGACTCCCATGGTCGAATTCCTCAAACTTGATACTTTTGAAAAAAATCTGAGAATGCATATGACCTCTCCAAATTCTTCGCACCTATACTTTGTTCATAGGTACAAATGTCTACTGCTGAATCTCTAGGTTCTCATCAACTTAAATCATTTGCAGCATTCCTCGAAGAAAAGTTACATACTTCCTCAGAAAATTCAATTGTTCAAAATCCTCAAGTGAGGAAAATGGCTGAAGGCAAGAGACCACAGAAGGGAGGAAAGAGAGATGAGACAAACACTGCGTTTGAAATCCCTGAAGACATCTATGATGAATATTGCACTCCTGATGAAGAAACTCATGGCAAAGAGAACAAGAATCAGCGCAAAGTGTGCATTCAGAGGATTGAGAGGAGATGGGCAAAGGAATGGAAGGAATACTGCTATGTTACTCCAAAGTACATGAAGAAATTCGCAGTAAACCCTCCTTGCACAAGACCTCCTTTGGCGCCAGGCCAAGTTGCAGATCCCTCAAGCGTCAGGCGTGGTGAGGAATTTCCAAAGGAATGGGCCAAGCGTCAAGCAAAGCTGCAACGAGAAGCCAGAGAAGCAGTGAAGAAATTCAATGAAGACTTTGCGGATGTTGCCTCTGCTACTGAGGCCCCTGCCGGCAAGCCCAAAAAGGCTATGCTGAAGAAATCGGCCATCAAGCCAAATTCCTCAACAACAATGCCCTCAAGGCCAAGTTCCTCAAAGCCTTCAGGTCACATTCCTCAGGCAACTTCCTCAAGGGTCGCCTCAATTCCATCTGTTGTTGCACAATCCTCAGCTGCTGCTACAAAGTCCTCAACTCCTGTGCAACTTGCAACATGACAATGGACTGCAGGGTTCTCAATTACTTCAGGAGCCTCTGCAAGTTCATCAGCTCCACCACAATCTTCACCTGGTCTAACCTTGCTGAAAGTGAAGACCACATCTGGCCGTGGAAAGAGGCTAAGTCCTCAAAAGAAAGTGGAAGTTTCATCTAATGATGATGAAGCTGTGATACGTCCAAAACGTATCTATAATTTCTGCTTGCTCCATGCCTCTTTTGGGTGATATTGCTATGATATTTATACACTTCCATACACTTTTGATCATATTTGGACTAACCTATTAACTCAGTGCACCCCAGTGCCAGTTTCTGTTTTCGGTTGTTTTTGTATTTCAGGTTTTCACATTACGAGAACTGCCAGAAAAAATCCAGAAAAATTATATAAAAAATCAGCGTTCCAGAAACTACCATGCGCCCGAAGTACAGTCGGGGGGGGGGGAGCACCAGGGCTCCAGGCGCCCTGGCGGCGCGCCCCCCCTGGGCCGCGCCGGGGGGGCGCCTGGGCCCCCCGAGGCTCCGCTGATGCCCCCCTTTGGCATATATTTAAAGCGTCTCCCGAAACCCTCGAGACGGGAACTCTTTTCGCGATCTCATCTCTGTTCCGCCGCCGCCGCCGCTTCCAAGATCGGGAGCACCAGGAGAACTCTTCCCGGCACCCTGCCGGAGGGGAGGATTATCACCGGGAGCTTCTCCACCACCATGGACGCCTCCCGGATGAGTTGTGAGTAGTCTCCCTTGGACCATGGGTCCATGACCAGTAGCTATGTGATGTTCTCCTCCCGTTCTTGTGCTTCACTAATTAGTCCTCGTGAGCTGCCCTACATGATCAAGGCACATATGTAATCCTTATGCTGTTGCTATGATGAGTTTGCTGGGATCCGATGGATTATGAGATTATGTTCAGATTGTGTTTGAGTAATATATTTGATTCACCTCTTTTATATTTATGTTCGTAAGTAATTCTTGCATGTTCTCCGTTGTTATTTATTGCTTTGGCCAAGTAGTAGGTAGTGACTCCAAGAGGGAACGTTATGCTTGATTGTGGGTTCATGCCCCTCGATGACTAGCTTGAGTGACAGAAACATGAGTCTAGGGGATGTGCTGTTGCCACAAGGGGGAAAACAACGGTGCTTGTGCCCGCAGGTGCAAGGATTGTTTACTTTACCCAAAGTTCTTTTAATGCAGTTGTCTGTTGCTTTGAGTTTACACTATGGGTGGGACTCGCAACTTAATACCAGCGAGATGTTTTGGATAGATATCTCAAGGTGGATGATTAGTAGTAGATGCAGATGGATTTCAGTCTACTTACCTCGGCGTACCGCCCATGCTTTGAACCTCTACCTTTCTTGCAACTTAGTCAGCATTGGTCCTGTCAATTGCCCAGCTGTAATTCGTTTACCTCACATAGCAGTTTTATCGTCTTTTGGGAGAGAGACATCACTAGTGAACATCATGAGACTCCGGTCCATATTACCATCATTGATCACATCCGCTATTTACTTTCCGCATTTTACTTACTATTGCAATTATACCTATCACTATTATCACTTGCGTTTGATTCTTTGTAAACTACAAGGCCGGCGGGATTGACAACCTCTCTGTACTCGTTGGGAGCAAAGTTATTTGTATCTATGTGCAGGTCCACGTTGATTGCTAATATCCGGCGCCGTTAGCAGTTGACACCTTCTTGTTGAAACTGGGAGTCTCAGGGAAAACGATCCTTGGTATTGCCAAGGGAAAACTTCTGCTACACTGCATCTCAAACCTTCCACTTGGGGTAACCAACGAGGGGTGAGAAGCCACCTAGCAAGCTGATGATGAAGAACTTGCTGAAATCACCAGGGACGGGCAGATGAAGGCCGTTAGAGCCAAGGGCAGTTCTGTGCCTCTCATGCTGGATCCTAGAAGATCCTCGATTACATTGATCTTTGGCACAAAGATCCCAATACACATCTCTTCGACATGAACCTCGCTCATGGTCAAAGTCACATGTTGGCTGCTTTCATTGCTGTAGAAAAATGGAAGTTTGTGAAAGCCAGGAAGGCCAAGAAAGATCAATACAAGAAGGAGTGTCTCTTGAAGAAAAATATTGTGAACATGTCTCCTGAGGACCTTGTGAAACTGTAAACTGAAATCAAAGGCCTCGGTGATTAATTTGACAGATACCGTGCTGATTTGCTAGGAGCCAAGGTCAGATTTGTCAACCTCTCCAAGTCCCTCAAGCTTGGTGCTGAAAGTTCCTCGCAAGAAGAAATTTATCTTGCTGAGGAAACTGAAAGCGCAGCGGAAAATGTCGCTGCTGAAGAAACTGAATGTGCCAGGGCTGATGAAGAAATTCTGGCCGCTGAAGAAACTACCAGGGCAACTTCCAATGTTGCGCCTGAAGAACAACCCAGGGCTGCTGAAGAAACTGAAGCAGCATTTGAAGAAACTGAAAATGCCAGGGCGACTGCAACAGTCGTGCCTGAAGAAACTGAACCTATGTCATCTGCTCCTCCTGCAAAGTCTTCACCTGTGAAGAACATCAAACTTCCTTCTACATCAGAAGTGAAGAAGAGAAAGGCTGCAGAGAAGGCAGCTGTGAAGAAAAGGAAAGCACCATCAACTACAGAATCCTCTGCTCCCAATAAAGTGAGGACTTTGTCAAGCTCCGTCACCAATCCCATTGATGTTGTTCCTATTTCCATTGTGCCATCAAAGGAGATTGTGAAGGAAATATGCCCTAGAGGCAATAGTAAAGTTATTATTTATTTCCTTATATCATGATAAATGTTTATTATTCATGCTAGAATTGTATTAACTGGAAACTTAGTACATGTGTGAATACATAGACAAAACAGAGTGTCCCTAGTATGCCTCTACTAGACTAGCTCATTGATCAAAGACGGTTATGTTTCCTAGCCATAGACATGAGTTGTCATTTGATCAACAGGATCACATCATTAGGAGAATGATGTGATGGACAAGACCCATCCGTTAGCTTAGCACTATGATCGTTTAGTTTTACTGCTATTGCTTTCTTCATGACTTATACATGTTCCTATGACTATGAGATTATGCAACTCCCGAATACCGGAGGAACACCTTGTGTGCTATCAAACGTCACAACGTAACTGGGTGATTATAAAGATGCTCTACAGGTGTCTCCGAAGGTGTTCGTGGTGTTGGCATAGATCAAGAATAGGATTTGTCACTCCGAGTGTCGGAGAGGTATCTTTGGGCACTCTCGGTAATACACATCATAATAAGCCTTGCAAGCAAATGACTAATGAGTTAGTCACGAGATGATGTATTACAAAACGAGTAAAGAGACTTGCCGGCAACGAGATTAACTAGGTATGGTGATACCGACGATCGAATCTCGGGCAAGTAACATACCGATGACAAAGGGAACAACGTATGTTGTTATGTAGTTTGACCGATAAAGTTTTTCGTAGAATATGTAGGAGCCAATATGAGCATCCAGGTTCCGCTATTGGTTATTGATCGGAGATGAGTCTCGGTTATGTCTACATAGTTCTCGAACCCGTAGGGTCCGCACGCTTAACGTTTGATGACGATCGGTATTATGAGTTTATGTGTTTTGATATACCGAAGGTAGTTCGGAGTCCCAGATGAGATCGGGGACATGACGAGGAGTCTCGAAATGGTCAAGATGTAAAGATCGATATATTAGACGACTATATTCGGACATCGGAAAGGTTCCGAGTGATTCGGGTATTTTTCGGAGTACCGGAGAGTTACGGGAATTCGCCGGGGAGTATATGGGCCTTATTGGGCTTTAGGGGAAAGAGAGAGAGGAGGCTGCGCCCCCCCCCCCCAAGGCTTAGTCTGAATTGGACTAGGGGAAGGGGCTGCGCCACCTCCTTTCTTCTCTTCTCTTTTCCCTTTCCTTCTCTCCTACTCCTACTACTTGGAAGGGCTCCTAGTTCTACTAGGAAAGGGGGAATCCTACTCCCGGTGGGAGTAGGACTCCCCTAGGGCGCGCCATAGAGAGGGCCGGCCCTCCCCCTCCTCCACTCCTTGATATACGGGGGTAGAGGCACCCCAAAGACACACAAGTTGATCAAGTTGATCTCTCCCAACCGTGTGCGGTGCCCCCCTCCACAGAAACACACCTCGGTCATATCGTTGCAGTTCTTAGGTGAAGCCCTGCGCCGGTAGCTTCATCATCTCCGTCACCACGCTGTCGTGCTGACGAAACTCTTCTGCGAGGTTCTACTGGATCAAGAGCTCGTGGGACGTCATCAAGCTTAACGTGTGCTGAATGCGAAGGCTCCGTACGTTCGGTGCTTGATCGGTTGGACCGCAAAGAAAGTTCGACTACATCAACTGCCTCACTAGACGCTTCCGCTCCCGTTCTACGAGGGTACATAGACACACTCTCCCCTCTCGTTGCTATGCATCTAGTAGATAGATCTTGCGTGTTCATAGGATTTTTTTTGAAATACTACGTTTCCCAACAAATTGTTCCCTTTGGTGAGGATTATAAGATTCCTGATGACACTGCTAAAGAAAATCCTTCAACTACTTTTTCAGAGCGGTTGGATGATGAAATTGAAGCGGAAGCAATCCCTTCAACCCCTCTGGTATCATCGCCCATGCCTCAGTTCACTGCTGAAGAAGCCGATGTTGAGGAAATGGAGGAAGATGAAGATGTGGATATTAGCTCCACAACCTATGCTCAATGATGATTATCCGGAAACACTCATCCCAATTCACCTTTGACCACACCAGTGCAGCAAGTTCCTCAGTCCCCTGCTCAAACTGAAGAAATTCACGCGGGCTCTGAAGAACTTCACACTCCACTTATGTCCTTTCCTGAACAAGCTCCAGCTGCAATAGCTGAAGAAATTGAACAACCAATCGCTGTTGAAGAACTTGAAGCTTCAATTCCTCAGGCAGCAGCTCTAGAAGTTATGCATCAAGAGGCTGCAAAATCATCATCTGTAAATTTTCAACCCAGGCATAAGAACCTTCATGTAACAAAGCAGAAATTCAAGGCTGATGATTTCTTCGCCGAACATCGATTCTTCACTGAATTCAACCCTTATGACTCAGCAAGACTTCGTCGCAAGTGGTTCTCGAGAGCCACTCAGATGAATTTCTATTCTTCACTGCTTTTTGACAAGGATAAGGTATTTGAGCATCGTCAAATTCCTCATGTTGACATGGAGTCCATCCCTTGCTTTGAGCCCGTGCTGAATTTGCTTCACGAATCTAGGCTTCAGAGTTTCTGCTCTAACATCTGTGATTGGAAAGGGAAAATCTGCTATCATTGATGAAGGTACTCATCCTTTGGATGGCCAGATTCGCAAAGCTGCATCTTATTCTACCAATGATGATTTTGCAACCCAAGACACAGCCGCAAATTCTTCAAATGAAATTCCTCAAGCAACTATTCTGCGAGTGATGACTGACCGTGAGCTTCTTCTAAGTCTTCATCGGAAAGTTGATCGCAATCACAATTGGGTCAAGCGCCAGTTTGCTGCAATTCTTCAGAACATGACTATCACACAGAACACTGTGAAGAAGAATCACTACTATGCGCATGAAAGTCTCGATCGCACTTGGGCTATTCTTTCACATCACTTAAATGTTGAAGAACTCAAGGATATGGACTTTGACTGGTCTCGGCCTCCTTCGAAAAAATTCAAGAAGGTCAAAGTACCTCAACTGGTCACAAGTTCATTTTCTTCATCGCGCGCGACGGATGAAGCTGAAGATTTGGACGACACTGCGGCAGGCCCTACATCAACGGACGACCCCAACAACGTTGGCGCTCCTCCATCGACTACATGATGATATTCTTTAGGGGCGTTACTCCTCATTTTTCGTCCCTTTTGGTCATTTGATGACAAAGGGGGAGAAATTTGAGTTAGTCTTCAAGTGGGTCTCCTATATGGGCTATATTTTCGTTAAGTTACAACTCTCATTCTTCTGAGGTGTTTGCTCTAATGAGTTGTAAACTTAAGTCCGATGGTGGTCTAACACTTTTTGAACTACTTTCTGCATGCTTATTTCATCAGTACCTTAATGCACGCATGTTGAATTTCGTCATACACCATATTTCATCATGCATTTCAAATTCTTCATATCATATGCTAAATGCATGTATGAATTACAAGATATAGGAAGGATCTCCATAATATTACTCTATAATGTGCATTTGCTACTCAAGCAAAATCCGCAAACATGCACATCTTCAGGGGGAGTTCTTCTATATCTTGTAATCAAATTCCTCAATATCAGTTTTTACACTTCATATGTTTATCCCCGTCGAAAACTTAACCTATTTGTCATCAATCACCAAAATTTGGAGATTGTAAGTGCATCTAGTGCCCATTAGTGATTTTGATGTATTGAAGACTTATAGGTTAAGAGACTAATGTGTTTGTGAGTATACACATGTCATATAAGTCTATGAGGAGTTTGATATTTACGAAGAAAGTCGGCCCCTAAAAATGTATGTCTTCAGTTGAAGACTTTGGTTTTCTTGAAGACTTTGAAAATGAGGACATTGGTGTGACCTTGAAGACTTGGATATTCATGCGAGGATTATGAAGCGTGAAGACTTTTGTTTTTGTAGTTTCATTTTCTCTTTCTTGAGTCATAGGAAACACCGTACTGTTAAAGGGGGTCGAGGTAAAACTAAGGAAACATATTTCCAAGTGATGCTCAACTCAAAGCCTACACTATCCAATCCCTTCGAGTGAAGCCATTGGAAATCTCATACAGTTCAGTCAATTTTTTCAGTGACAGAGACGAAGTTCTTCTGTTCTCTGAGGAATTTATTCTGACTGAGGAGTTAGGAATTCGCCAGTGCGGATTTCCTACGAGTAAGGTACATGATAGCCCTGAGGAATTTGAGAGCTCAAATTTCCGACCGTTGATGTGCTATGCGCCAGCTGTCCCAAAATATCCTATCCACCTAACGGTCATATCATTGAAGGGCATTTATATCTTATCATGTCGGGCTGCTCCCTAGGCTACAAATAGCCGTCCCCTACAACCACTAGTTGGTTGTCTGCTCCGAGAGAAACTGAAACTTGTCATTAGAGCAACCCACCCTCCGAGGACTTTGAGCAAAAATCATCAAGTGAGAAAAAACTCAAAACCCCAACACCTAAAACCCCAAAGTGATTGAGCATAACTGAAGAGAGTGTTCCTATGTGGAACCGACGCTTGTTACCTTTGAAGACTATGATCTTCCAGACGGTTAGGCATCAATGGTCTAGAGCATCCAAGAGAAATTGTGGATTGTCGATTGACCAAGTCTGTGAAGGTTTGGAAGTCACATGTGAAGACTTACCACGGGTGATTGGGCGAGGTCTGTGTGACCTTAGCTCAAGGGGAATATGTTGAGGACTAAGTGTCTTGGACTGTGTGTCCAGGAATGGGTGTCCGGGACTGTGTGTCCTTGGGTTTGAATACCTAGCCGTCCTAACGAGACGTACAACTCTCACAGTAGTTGGAACATGTCTACCAAATCATAGTCTTCACCAAGCCTACTGGTTCTATTTCCTCAACTCTTCCATTTACTCATTCATGTGTTGATGAACTTCATCTGTACTGTTTGAAGACTTTGACTCAAGACTTTCTCAATTTTCTCAACCCTATTTCTTCAGTCTTGAGTCTTATGCATGCTTACCCTTTTTACACGCTACTTGTGCTCTGTGCTTGCTTTCATTTCTTCATGATGACCATGCTATTGTTTTGTTTTGCATGCACTCGAGTATCCATTCCGCTGCTAAGTAGTTCGTTGCTTAGGAAATTCCTCAGCTAGAATTTCCTCAATGACGAATTTGTAAAAATTGCCTATTCACCCCCCTCTAGTCGATATAACACACTTTCAAGTAAGGCAAAGAATGTCTCAAACGAGCACTGCTGGCTACTGAGCCACACATGTATTTTCCTGTTTCCCTCCAAAGTTTGCATTCATGAACAGTGAATACCAATTTTCCTATAGGCCGTCGGTTATAACACTTTGAATAATCTTGGATTCATACCGTTGATGAACCATACATGTACTAGGTACTGAATAATGCCTATCAAAGCATATAGTATGGTTGGAAAATTGTAAAACAATTGGTTCTCTTCTTTGGACTTGTCCGCCTAGTTTTTTCTTTGTAGCTCCGCCACTGCTTATCCGCCTAGGTATTGATGACTTGGAGCGGTTTAGTAGGGCCATATGGCTTCATTGCCATGTTTTGTTGATAAATGCATCAAGACCGTGGTAAGAGGTCTAGCATCCCTTGTGGAAGCATGGGAATGTAATTTTTAAGGGTCTATGTGATCACATCAGTGGGGGCACGGGGCACACGCCTTTGCCCGCATGAATTCTAGCTCAATTCAGGATTGTCTCTCAAGCTCCAATTACTGACGCCATTTCCCCATCGCAACAAGGAAACAATGTTCAATTCGAAGGGAGACCATGCACAAGAACGAGATACGCATTGTGCAGAGCATCACTCCCATCCACCTTGATGTTTCAAGGTCATGTTATATTTCGTCAAAATGGACGACCCTGCTACCCGAAAAAATAGATATAAAAGGCTCTCAATTCTGTGGCACCTATTACCTTCGATGAAGAACTAGATTAGAACGGCAGAAGCAGATGCAAATGTAGTAAACTGAAACATATTGTATTTGTTTACAATGAAGTACTATTCTAACAATGCAGAGAACATTGCAGTTAATGCAGATTTGGCTGCAAGATCTAATTTGAATCTTATAATTGTGCTAGATTCACCCAAGGTCCACTCTTCATTTTCGACGGGATTGTTATAGTTGGAGTTTTGCTCGTGGAATGGAGTAAACTTACCATTGTTATAGTTGGAGACATGATGATCAATGCTTGATGTGATCTATCCTTGAGCATTGAGGAGAAGGGTGGTCACCAAGAATTTATTGAAATCACATCCATTTCTTGCGGTGTGTGTGAAAGGAGCGTAACCCTAGATTTCCAATGGCAAGACTCGCAATGCCATGAAGGTTGCCATCTTGATTCATGGTTCATGAAGATATTCTACAATAGTGCTTGGCTTTTGCTGGGTCCACCATAGCAAGACAATAGTTTTTCTTTGAAACGGACAATACAATAGTTTATTAAGGAGTGAGTGGTCACCTTTTGTTATGTTGTATGCATTTTTTTATTTGAAATTTATTTGTGATATTCATTCTTCCCATCTATTTGAAGGGTCGAGTGCCCGTTTCTTTTATTCTTCCTTTTATGAGAGGGGGAGGGGCTACTACGGCGGGCGAGATCGCCAGCCTGAACTTTTTCCTTTTTTACAAGGAAAAAGGAATGTTATATCAAAGTAGGCATGAGGGATTCCCTAAAAAAATAGGCATGAGGGAGAGCGGAAAGGTTTAAAGGAACCCAAATGAGAAGTGTGACACCTGTGGCACGAAGCGGCATGGCCCAGACACCCCATTACCATCCATTTTGCCACGTCAAGCATATGATATCAGCGGAACCTTTTTGGTTTTTCGGATTTAAAAATATTTTATCTCCTAAATAAAAAGTCTGATTAAAAATTCAATTTCATCATTAAATCCGTCTCGATGAGGTCTTTAAAATTTGATCCCATATTGGTATGTATCGACGACTTTTTTGGCCAAAAGTTGCCGTAATGTTTACACTAAAGTTGCCATCGTCTTTACACTTGCCATGATGTGTTTCATCTATTTTTTCTTCTAGATTTAAATCTACCGTTATATTTCAACTACTTTGCATGGCCAATTTTATTAATTGACCATGGCAATTTTTAGCAATTAACCACAACAAATTTTATTTGTGCATCATGGCAATGTTTACTAATTCATTATGGCAATTTTAGTTTATAAATCATGGCAATTCTAGTATTTTGACCATGAAGATTATTTTTGTACGAACCATGGCAAATTTAGTGCATGTATCATGCCAAACTTATGATATTCACCACAACAATTTTAGTCTCCGATTCATGGAAAATTAGAGTCATTGACCATGCATTTGTAAAGTAATTGACGACGGGTTTTTTAATTATAAAAGGCTAGAAGAGCGTGTGGCCCGACCTCCTTCGGCCAACACGTGTGGTGAGTAAAATTGGTAACTAACTAAACACTAGTCAATATACATTTGCCAAATGATGGCATGCTAATTTTTGGCATCAAGCCAATCAGAATCTACATCCCCGTATCATGCTGGGATAGCATGACACCCCAATCAATAAGAAGTTGTTTCCGGTCAGCATTTCCACGTCTGTTTCACCACAACCAAATGTCTTCTTCGCAAAAGTACTACAGGAAATAACAATGTAAAATAGAATACTTCCAGAGAACGGCGAGCAAAAGATGTTAGGGCACAAGCTTCACGCAAAGGCTGCATGAGGAATTGTGGTTTGATGCTATCCTGCGTAGTGCAAAATTATGGCCGAGGAACATGGTTCCCTCCGATCAGGTACAGCTTAGCGTGGCTTTGTGATGACAGCAAGATGCAATCTTTCCAAGCATGGCTGGCCGACCGGGGGACCTCGCTATCATGTCGTGTCATGCGATGCCAAAGGGGGACGCTAGCTCCTCTCTTGCGGCGACAAGCAAAATATCACGCCGCATATATAGTTGCGTACCAACAAAAGCGAGACCAGAAATCCAGTGAGAAAATGAAAAATGAAACGAGGGCAGATGATTTTTCACGAAATTATTTGTTTTGAACGGATCAACCCAAGCATACCACACGTGCATTGTTTTCAAGGGATATTTTTTATTTGAGGGAATTTTTGAAGGGACATGATTTTTACACGCTTTGATTTATTTTTTGAGACATTTTTACACGCTTTGATTAATTGGCGAGCCACAGGTTGGGCTGTTTGTCTTTTTCTCGAGGAAAGACCAACTCAGGTGAAGGATTCATACAGTACTACCCCCTTCGTTCCTAAATATAAGTCTTTGAAGAGATTACACTATGAACCACATACGGAGCAAAATAAATGAATCTATACTCTAAAATACATCTATATACATCCGTATATGATTCATAGTGAAATCTTTACAAAGACTTATATTGAGGAACGGAGGGAGTACATCGCTCTTTGTTCCAGCCCATTATGAAACTCGGAGCAAATTATTAGCGACTCCTATTGGGGCGTTTCCTATGTAGCGCTCTAAGCGCCCGTTACGGTACATTCAGCAAATGGGCGCACACTGCCTCACCCCCTCGCTACGAGCTGAGCCGACCCATCATTGTTTTTTGTGTTTCCAAAATGCTAAAAAAAAACCACCATAGCAGATGTGTTTATCCATATCTTCTTCACTCTTTTTATATTTCCAAGGATTTTCTTTTGTCTTTTTTATTTCTTCTTTCTTTTCTCCATTTTTCTTTTTTTTTTCCTGTTCCTATTTTCTCTTTTTTTCGAATGGTTTTCTTTGGTTTTTAATTTCTATATCATTTTAAATAAATTATTTCCTTTTTTGTTTGCTAAATGCGTGAAGTTTTTTTTACAAAATCGAAGAACTTTTCTCAAAATGGATAAACTATTTTCTCAAATTCATGTACTTTTTTGCTATGAACTTTTTCTAAAATTGATGAACTCCTTTAAAAGGTGATATTTTTTATTAAAAAACCGGTGGAACTTTTCAACATCATTGAATATTTTTTTCAAAAGCGATGTTTTTTTTCCTCTAAACGATGAACTTCTTTAAAAGTTGATAGTTGTTAAAAATATTGGTGAACTTTTTTTTCAAATTCAGTGAACTTTTTCATGTTTGATGAACTTTTATTCAAATTTGGTGAACTGATTTACAAAATCAATTAACTTGTTTTTTCAAATTTGACAACCTCTTTTAAAATTAGTGAACTTCTCTACAAATCTTGATGAATTGTTTTCATTGTTTCGTGAAACTTTTTTACTGGAATGTAGCTCACCTAGTAATCCACTTTTCTAATTCATGATTTTTCGAAATAATTGAAAAATCTAAGTATTACAGATGTTATTGTGCAATAAATATCGCGGACACAATTGTTCTTATATCGTTTGTGCTATTTTGTGTCACTAAAGTCAACTAGCTGTGGTGGTTGGCCGAATCGTTTGATAACTTAATGATGTGAATTCCAATTCTGGATGCCTCAACTTTTTGAGTGTTTTCTTTCGCGCTGAAAGTTTGTTGCGCTGTGTATTTGTGGGCCAGCCCAACTGAGGGCTGCAGTGAGCGCCAATAGGCCTCCGCGGCACTAAATGAGCGTAATATGGGAGGGGACATCCTATGTGCCGCTCTCTGCGGCAGACTGACGACGGAACGCACAGGCGGATCTCTCGACTGGCCGGCCCATCTCACTAGCGAATATTAGATCACGCTGGAAAATAAAAGTATGCGTTGCCGAGGTTTGAATGCTAGGCCGGCTGCTTCCGAGCATACGATTAGAGCCAGTTGAGCTAGCTAGCTTTCTTGATCACAGAATAACACAAAACCTTAAGAAACTCACACGCCGATCCGAATGTTTACAAAAATTTGATCGCAACAGTTTTTTCAAAAGCAAAAAGCGAACATTTATATTTTTTTTACAAATTTTGAGAAAATTTGAACATTTTTTAAACACGCAAACAAATTTTGGCGACGCAAACATTTTTTAAACTACCAAAAACACTGAACGGGAACAAATTTTCGAATTCCAAAACATAATTCTGGAAACACGAACAACTTTTGCACACAAACATTTTTTGAAACTCCAGAACAAAAGTAAAAAACACAAAAAGTTTTTGAAATTTGCAAACAATTTTGGAAACGGAACATTTTTTGAAACTCCCAAACAAAACTAGAAAATATGAATATTTTTTAGGAAATTTGTGAACATATTTTAAAACTGCAAAAAAAATGAAACTCCCAAACAAAATTTGAAAACATGAACATTTTTTGAAAATTTGCGAACAATTTTGTAAATGCAAACATTTTTTTGAATCCCAAATAATTTTTGGAAACTTTTGAAATTTTGAACAGGCACATAAAGAAAAAATAGGAAGAAAAACAAAAAAAGAATGAATACAGAAAAAAAAGAAAAAAGAAACAGAAACAGAAAACCAGTCAAAAACAAAAAAACTGATTCGGAAGGTTCCCAAAACCAATAAAGACCAGGGTTGGAACCTTCCAAAAGGTTCACAAAACCGGATGCGATCTACTCCCTCCGTTCCAAAATATTTGTCTTTCTAGAGATTTCAATAAGTGACTACATACGCAGCAAAATGAGTGAATCTACACTCTAAAATATGTCTACATACATCCGTATTTATAGTCTATTTGAAATGTCTAGAAAGACAAATATTTAGGAACGGAGGGAGTACACGTTAGCTACCTCTGATGGCCGGCCCAGTCGTTCGCTTAGCTGTTATCGCTGTATGCGTTAGGTCGACAGTTTGACGCAAAGAGCGTCATATAGGAAATTCCATATGGGAGGGCCCCTGCAGGCAGCTGGTACAGGGGCGGGCCAGAAACAATGTGGCATCGTTGTGCTGCCAACACGCGTGTTGTTATTTCCTTTGGTTTTTTATTCATATTTTGTATGCTTTTTTACTTTTTTACTTCTGTTTACATTTTAAAATGAATACATATATTATAAAAAGCACTTTACCTAAATTTTTGAAAATTGTTAATCATGCATTTGAATAATATCATATGTGTATGCAAAAATATCTCGTATAATGTGAACAAATGTTTTTAGAAAATGTTAATCATGTATACAGATAATTTTAATCATGTGTACAAAGATGTTTGTGACATCAAAAAAAGGGCCTCATTGTTAAAATAAAATGCATGTGACAGTTACAAAAATGGTCGACATTGTAAAAACATATTTTAATTCAAAAAATGTTTCATAAATTCAAAATAATTGTGTTACATTTTAAAAAGTATTCACTAGTTTCAAAAATGTGTTCATGATATTTTCGTATAGATGTTTGTACAATGTAAAAAATGTTGCATAGTTCCAAATAATGTTGTTTATCATACTAAAAATGATCCAATGTGTATTTGAAAATGTTTAACAGGTGTTTGAATTAAAGTTCAACACATTTTTTTAGAAAGTTAAGCATGTATTTTGTAAAAGGTAAATGTTTATAAAAAAGGTTTTTGATGAATACAAGAAAAAACAAAACGTATGAAGAAAGTAGGCATCAAACATGTTTTTTAAGACATTTTAATCAAGTATTTTGAAAAATTTCAATACTTATTAGAAAATAAAAATAGTACAATGCATGAAAAATGTACACATGTGTTACAGAAGCCCTGTAGAAAACCAAAGAAAGAAGCAGAAGACTGAGAAAGAACAAAGAAAATCAAAGAAAAAACATGATAGAAAAACCACGGATAATAATTCAAATAAAAATGTAGAAAAGAAAAACAAAACAAAGAAAACAAGTAAGAGCGCTACAGTAAAGTCCGACCTATTAGTGCGCCCGACGGAGGCGAGACGTAACTACGCCTTGGAATGAGTGATATATAGCTCTGATGCTTGGTGTACAGACGTCTCACACTGAACACACATCATTGATAGCACTATAATAACTCCAGAAAAATGTGAGCAACAGTGTCAGGTCTACTAATTAAGCCCTAGTGTGTAAGGGATACCACTATCCTTCCCCGTAAAAAGAAAGATACAATTATCCTTATAACCATCTAACCACAGATTGGTTCTTTGGTCTCGTTTGCAAAGTCAACGTTTTCATCTTGGTTGCTTAGTTCCTCGAAGTTTCATCTTGCCTTCGCCTGTACACTTCCTATTACAAATTTACACGACAGAAAAGTCTTGTGTGGACCGAAAGCTCAGGTAACCCTACTCAAACCGCGCTGATCAAATCCACATCTCCCAGACCTGAGTACCTGACACGACCAACCACCCCCGTTCTCGCCCAATATGCGTGTGATTTGCAATTGTTCTCGTCACCCCACATGTCAGCCCCGCAATCCTATTGTATGTAGTACGTACTACTCTACGTGACATTGACACCACTCGTTGACCCGCGCAGCATGTTACCCAAGCTAATTAAGCTGTGAGAGAACACACATGCAGTTGAGTGCTGCTCAACCTGACATTGCCTTCTTCTCTTTCTTCCGTTCGGTCTCTCTTTTAGTAGGGGAGTCTTTCCTACCAAGCTTGCCGATCAGTGCCATGTCAGGGAACACCATGGCTGGCGCGCCGGAGGGCGCCGGGGATCCATACGATCGGCAGCTGAACTACAGCTTCACTGGGCGCGTCGCGCTCACCGTCGTCTTCGTCCTCTTCGGGCTCACCGTCGTCATCATCGTCATGCGCGTCCTGCTGTACGTGCTGGTGTATCGGTCTGGCCGAGGCGGAGGCCGCGGCAGCAGCAGCGGCGGCCTTGCCGCCGGCATCTTCCGGTCCATCAACTCCTTCGGAAGGATCGGCAGCCGGCGGCACGGGCTGGACGCGTCCGCGCTCTCCGCGCTGCCGGTCACCGTGCACCGGAAGGAGGCTGGCTCCAACAGCGCCGCTGGGGCTGACTGCGCCGTGTGCCTGTCGGAGCTCGCGGACGGGGACACGGTGCGGCAGCTGCCGAACTGCGGGCACGTATTCCACGTGGAGTGCGTCGACGCGTGGCTCCGCACCAGGACGACGTGCCCTCTCTGCCGGTCCGAGGCGGAGCTGCCCCAGGGCCAGGGGGCCGGCAAGGCGGAGGCGGCTGCCCAGTCGTCGTCGTCGTCGGGCACGGAGCCGTCGCAGCCGACGTTGCTTGATGCACGAGGAAGCTTGATAGTGACCGTACAAGGTGGCTTCACGGATACCCAGAGAGGCGTGCGCGGGTAAACATCGGCTGATCGGCGGCAGGTGGTCAATCGGCATCTCCCTTTACCAGCTATATAATCCAGCCTCGAGGGGGACTGGATACAAGTGTACAGTGTGACATATGTACTACAGGTTAGGCTCGGGATGTAATTATGACTGTGATTACTCCCCCTCACATAGTATGTATATAGATTTTGTAAGACTATGCGTAGGAACAGGATTTCTGGTACTGGTTTTGATTCTTTGTTCTGGCCATCTGATTCATCTTGCCGGGTAATAAACTGTAGCTCAAAATTGTAGTACTCCCTCCATCTCAAAATAATGACTTAACTTTATACTGACCTTTTCAAAATAAGTGACTTAATTTTATACTAACTTTGTGCTAAAGTTAGTACAAAGTTGAATCATTTATTTTAGGACGGAGGGAGTATGATATTAAGGTTTTTTTTTTGTGTATGGGTAGGTCTCAGTCGACTGAGATTTAACTAAGTTTCGGTCAAATGATATAACATACAAATGAGAAAAAAAAATCTAAAGGAAAAAACTTCGCACGGCTCTCAATATAATATCTCACGGAAATATCATCAACTGAGACTTACCGAATACTCAGTTAAAAATCTCGGTCGACTTAGACTTAGCAAGATTGTTCTTTTTTCTCATTGGACGGTGCATTGGGCTACTCTTTTTATATATTTTGGGTTTTTGTAAGGCTCATCTAGATATGACATACCCCCTCCGTCCCCAAATAAGTGCCTCAGTTTTGTGCTATCTTTTGTACAAAGTTATACTAAATTTGAGACACATTTCTTGATACGAAGGGAATAACAGTTATGTCACATCTAAGATAACATATTTCTTATTTATAATATTGTTTTCTTCCTTCCGACAACCGGTAGCTGAGCAATGCTATACCTTTTACAACATTCACTAGCAGGCTAATCAAGAACCCCGGTGGTTCATCAGTCCAACTATTATCATACTTATTACAAAAGCTAAATTTAGCTAGCTCACGAGCTGTCGAATTTGCCTCACGAAAATAATGACTGAAGATGACCTTTCCTACCGACATAGCCGCATCTGTGCATGGTCATCTCTATACCTAAGAAAGGGTTAACGTAATTTTATGTGATTACAGCTTGTGTCCGTGATGTGTTAAAAAAGGATAGGGGGAATGAGGGCCCCACACCAGTTAAATTCAGGGGGTGGAGAGAGAATTATTGATGGAAAGTTACATAAACTTTACATAAGTCCTTTGTATGTGTAAGATTATTGCCCTGTAGCTTCTCGGTCATTCATGTTGTCGTTTCTTTAGTGGAACTTGCCGTTGTGTTATTTTTACCTTCACACCAATTGGGCCATCTCTCTCCCACGTTTTTCACTGCTGCATTGCTTACGTGCTGGGCGACCAATTAGTCCCTACGACTTGATCAATAGCTCCTTTTTTGCTCTATGATTATTTCTTCTTCTGAGTTTATTTTTTTGCGGGTGATTTCTTCTTCTGAGCTGCACATTGTTTTCTTTTGATAGCACATTATAGAATGTTGTCCTACAAATAAGAACACCAAACGCCGTATGTTGTGTGCACGACTAAAAAAAATGCTCTGCACAACTAACAATAATGTTTGTAGATTAGAAAATACTCATAAGTTAGAAAAAATGTTCATGAAATAGAAAATGTTGATTTTTTTTCTAAAATGTTCGTAAAACTTAATAATGTATGTAGAACTAAAAATTAAAATTTAATGTTCATCCTATTTAGATAATCATCATTGTGCGTTTTAAAAAGTTGTTCAACATTACAAAATGTTTATGAAATGTTCAGCTTGTATTTATAAAAGCTTTGTTGCATTCAAAAATGTAAGTGAATTTATAAAAAATCATAAATGTAAATAGTGTTAGTAAACTAAAGATTATTCACGAATAAAAGATGTTGATACATTCTAAAACTTTTCATGAACTTCAAAGATATTAAAGAATCCAAAAAACTTACGGATAAAATGTCCTGAAATTAAAAATTACAGAGGAATTTGAAAAAACATTCATGAATTTAAAATGATATCTATGAATTTGAAAAAAAATCATGAATTTTGAAACAACAAATTTGAAGAAAGCCACGAGTTCACAAAAAAAATCACAATTTTAATTAAGCACTCATGACATTTTTAGAAAATGGAAAACAAAATAACGACAAAGAAAAATTGAAAAAAATATATATAGACATATTTAAAAAGTTGGTGGACATGCAACTGGTCAACGACCCCACTTCCGTCGTGAGTTGCGGACACATTGGGGGTCAAGCAGGTGCAGTCGGAATGCAACACTTGAAATTGTGTATCGAGAATGGACTTGCAACAAGGGCAAAAAGTGCCGGCCTAGTTGCATGTTGGGGTTGCATGTTGGGGTTGGAGTTGAACCGGGAAAATGGGTC
>LR738711.1:176630323-176641905 GCA_902687465.1 Secale cereale
GATGGTGGACTTGCAGCTAGGAGAAAAATGTGTCGGACCAATTGCGTCTTGAGAATGGACTTGTAATCAGGATAAAAATGGGCCGAACCCAGTTGTGTGTCAAGGGTGGAGTTGGAACTGGGACAAAAATTGCGTACAGAGAGTGAAGTTTCCCAAAAATAAGACGGGTCGTAACGGCAGCCAAGATCGAACTTGTGACTTCGCAATGGCTAACACGTGCTGCCGAATGTGACAAGTGATACTTGAATCATTTTTAACTATAACCTGATTTTCACTCTAGAGACCTATTTACTGTAGTGTACAAACTATTCAATAGTTTTGAACATATTGTAAAAAACATGAACAATATTTTGGGAAATGTTATTTTTGAAATTTAAAATAGTTTTTGAATTGGAGGAACATAATTTATAATTTCGTCAGATTTTAAAAATTCTGAACATTGTTTCTGAAAGCATAACAAAATTTGTTTTTAAATTCTGATTTTATTTAATTCCGATTTGTTTTTTGAAAATATGATTTTTGTTTACATTCCTCTTTGTTTTTTCCTTCCCTTTTCCAGATGGGCCGAGACCCAATAGGGAGACTGAACAACCAGTCAAAGCGAGCGTCCTGCCCTGTGCATTTGATCGCCCTTTAACGTGTTGCATTTGTGGATTTTTCGCTATCGGGAGATGGGCGAACTAGTATTATGCTTCGTGTGTCTATGAAGGGGTCGTGCCAGCTTGCTGGTTCTATGGCAAGCAATCGGGTTGCTGCTTTCTCGGTCTTCCCTATCGAATTCCTCGAGCGATAGATTTGTAATGGAAGACTCATGTCATGCTAGTGCTGGGGAGAGTCAGGACAGAAAAATCAAGCGTTGGAGGATAGGCAATCCAACATGAGCATATGTTGGAGATTGTAGGTATGCCTTGTGGTAGTAAATCCGCATGTGCCAGCAAAATAGGGAAGTTAGCGAAAATGGAGATTCATTTCGATTATATGGTCTGATAGTATAAAAGCTAACGATGCACCTAAACACAAATAACTAGCGATGAAAACATCGAACCCAAACCATAAACCGATTAAACAAAAAATATCTGCCAACTCCATTCAGCTTGGTTATTTGATTTCCTTTTTAGAAGTGTTCACCTCTAAGTATAAAAGTCCAAAAAATTAATTTATGACCGAGAAACGACGCGACAAAGCGTGTATTTTGTTCTAGTATCGAACCTACACACCAATAAAACAATGACGAGGGAAGAATGCGCGATCGCCCTGGACGCAGTCAGTACAGCGTCGTCCCTGCAACATTTCAAAAAAGCTTACTTAATTCTCATATGAATAAGACGTCACGCCCAGTTTGATCGCGACGCGAGGCATAATTAGTCCGCCACCATCAGTCTGGCGAACACAGCCCTAGCTCGGGGTGTAACACCCAATATGCGACTATATCGCTCATGTGTCGACGCACGACTTAGGGGTATAAGCATATATTAGTATAGTCGCAAGAGTGGTTATATCATTACACATCTCATGCACTGAAAGAGAGAGGATGCGAGTATTGGCTTACACTCGCCACAAATCTATAGCATTAATATCATCAATCATACAATCTTTCAAGGGGGAGAACAGGGTCCGACTACGGACGAAAACAAACGACAAAATGACATAACCACCCAAGCTAGGCCCCGATCAACACAACTAGTAGCACTACTGATCGTCCGGAAACGAGACATATATGTGCCCACGATTCTCGTCGAACTCCCACTGGAGCTCGGTACCTTCACCCATGTCTACCTCAGATGTACCTGCAACTATTGTTGTAGTAAACTATGAGCCACGGGGACTCAACAATCTCATTATGTGGTATCAAGAGTAACAAAGCTTTTGGGTAAGGAATGATTATGTGGTGAGGGTGCAGCAATCACTAAGCATATTTAAGTGGCTAACTTACGAGTACCAGAACAAGAGGAGTAGGTACGCATAACGGTCGCATCTAGTAATGATCATGAAGTGATCCTGAACTATTTACGAGTCAAACATAACCCCGCCATGTTCTCTTCCCGAATTCCCCCGAAAAGAGACGATCACGGCTACACATGCGGCTGGTGTATTTGAATTTGATGTTAAGTTCTCTACAACTGGATATCATAAATTTCCAAGTCGCCCATAACCATGAGCACGGCTCTCGAAAAGATTTAACCCTGTAGGGGTGTCTCAGCTTAGTCCATCATACACTCTCACGATCCACAGAGGAAAAACCTCCATGTCGGGACAAACCGATCAATCTCGGAATCACAGGGCACAAGACATTTCGACAATGGTAAGACAAAACCAGCAAGACCTCTCGATGTGTTGACACCTCGATAGGAGCGGCGCATATCTCGTTTCAGGCCACGATCGGATGTGTAATTCGATTATGAAATCCTGGTTGCCGTTACACGGATATGGAATATATGGTAACAAATGTCAATTTGATTAATAAATGGATTATCAATAATAGGCCAATTAGCTTACTTGTTGGGATTTTCTATTGCAGACGGTTTCTCTGACAACACCATAGGCGATGAACTCAAACAACCCACACTGTTTCTAGAAAGTAGGCGTGTTGGATCAATTAACAATCACACTCGGCTTCGGCCACAGAACTGTTTGCGTTAGGCCACCTTGCACAAACGTTTCCACATAACAAATTATGTGTGATATACACACGAACGGAAACTTTTTTCTGAGATTCATTGTGTGGGATGTACATACAAACGGAAATGATTGGGGGTGTATAATTGTCTCCGATGCGTCGCCCAATGGCACACGAACTCATTTTGTCCCGCATGTGTGACCGGAGGGCCTATACCCAATGGTTTCTGGGTCGTGTGGGAAGGACGCCCCTATTGCACACACCGACTAGGCAATGGTTTAAAACTCCGTCGCGGAAAGGGGGTAAAAAAACGTTTGTATAGGACGTCTTTGCACCAGTGTAATCATATCCCCGAGAAAACGGGCACGATCTCCACCTCGATGGGACGTGCTAGTAAAAAGGCTGCCTCGCACAACAATTTAAGGGAAGAAATAACTGTCTGACCTATCATGGGATGTGCCGCTTCGACAAAGTTGTCATACCTGATTGGACCATTCATACGTATATGGTTAGCCTTTGAGGCTAAGATATCTACCCTCTTCGGGCAGGGTACCAGTTCGGCTGGGCCTCGGATGACATTACTCCTCTAAAAGGAGTAAATCATGAAGGGGAACTCGTCTGTCAAGCCAATGACTCCGGATCCGATATGGTGTTTATCGTCCTTGGCGTAGAAGACCAGTTCGGGGGCTACTGATGATGTCCTGGATTTGGGGGCTGCTAACCTAGTCATTCCCTCTCTTCGGTTGGCCGATGTGCCCTCAAGAGTGATCAAGCTGGACTCCGAAGGCCGTGTTCAGAAGGCGTAATCAAGACTGCCTCTACCGAAGACTTGACGTATACTCCAAGATCTCTCATGCTGCCCTGCTCCTAGTTATCGACCTTGTAACTCTAGATCCTCTCCCTAGCATGTATATAATCCAAAGGCTTTAGCCCGTAGTAGGGACATCAACGCAACATCATTCACCTAGTCCTAGAGTTAGACCACACATTACGATCTCGAAGTAGATCAACTCTCGATACATCTCCATCAATATATACAAGAGTAGGACATAGGGTTTTACCTCCATCAAGAGTGCCTGTACCTGGGTAAACATCGTCTCCCTTGTCCCAGTTACCATTGATCTGAGATCCACAGCTCGGGACCCCCTACCCCGAGGTATGTCGGTTTTGACACCTACACTCGATGTACTAGACATACAAGCCAGAGATCTCACGCATCAGGAGCGACCTTTTATGGAGGACAAGGTTGAGAGGATGATCAAGGAGATGCCTTTGGACAAGGCTCCGTGCCCCGACGGCTTCACATGTCGTTTCTACTCGTCATGTTGGCACATAATCAAAGATAACCTCATGAGAGCTTTTGAGGTGTTTTACCGTGGAGATATGCGAGGCTTGCCGGCGATTGACAAGACGTCTGTTACTTTGCTACCGAAGACATTTGGGGTGGTGGAGTTGTGCGACTTCCGACCAGTTAGCCTTGTGCACGGCGCGGTGAAAATATTTGACAAAGTCCCGTTGAATAGGCTTGCAGATGACTTGCTGCAGCTAGTTTAAGTGCACCAAAGTGCTTTTGTCAAAGGGAGATTTCTCCATGAAAACTTCATGCTAGTGCAATGCACGACATGACACCTTCATGCGCTGAGATTGCCCTCGGTCATGGTTACACTGGACATCACAACATCCTTTGATTTCTTTCAATGGCCTTTCCTCATTGAGATTATGAGAAAGATGGGATTTGAATGTAGGTGGATATCTTGGATATGCGAATTGCTATCGAACGCGTCGACACATATTCATGTCAACGGGGTGCTGGGGAGACCAATCTATAACCGGAAAGGGCTATGCCAAAGAGACCCCATTTCGTCGATGCTCTTCAGGCTAATCATGGAGCCCCTTTAGAGACTTTCTAAACTGGCAATGGACCGAGGAATCTTATCTTCACTGGCTAGGATTAGATTGAAACAAAGGTTGTCGGTGTTTGCGGATGATGTGATGATCTTCATTAAACCAGTGGAAGACGAACTACGAGCCTGCGTGCGAATGTTGCACATGTTTGGAGAAACCATTAGATTACATGTCAATTTGCGGAAGAGCGAGAGCTTGCCAATCAGATGCGAGGACGAGAATATGGCAATGGTGGAGGCTAGGCTATATGGGTATGTAAACATCATGTACGGTGGAGGGGCTCTCCCCCTTTTCTCTCCCCTTTAGTATATTACTAGCACATATGACCGCGTGTTGCAGTGGTAGGAAAAAATAGTGTGCACTTAATGGAGTGAGAATTATATGTGCAAGAAAACCATGTGTGCACGTCAAGAAGGAATATTTTGGTTCTGGGTTTCGCCGCATGTGAAGTAATCAATACACTATTTTTCATTCATTGATCGAGTGCATTTAAGGGTTTTATTAGGTCATCGCACGCCAGAGAAGGTCCTTGAATTATTTAATTTATTATTTCATTCATTCGAGGGGATTTTAAGGCATGAAGTTCAATAATATGGAAATGAGGCAGGTCTTCTCTTTTCCATATGTACAAGCCATCGATATGTACAACCTGAGTTAATTGTACTCCACTATTTTTGCGTTCCTTGGCCGAGGGGATTTAAGTTTGAAGTTGCATAATATGGGAGATCGTCGAGGGAGTCCTGGATTAAGGGGTCCTCAGGTGGCCGGTTTACTCATTATGGTCCGGATTGGTGGGCCGTGAAGATTATTGCTGAAGACTATCTCCTGTATCCGGATAGGAATCCCGTATGTGTAAAATAACAAGTTTAGAGTCCGGGTGTAATATTTTCCTTCCTCTGCAAGATGGTCATGTACAACCCTAGGTCCCTGTGGTGCATATATAAACCAGAGGGTTTAGTCCGTAGGGACGAAAATCACAATTGCATAGGCTAGACTCCTAGGGTTTAGCCATTACGATCTCGAGGTAGATCAACTCTTGTAACCCTATATTCATCAAGAACAATCAAGTAGGAAGTAGGGTATTATCTCGATCGAGAGGACCTGAACCTAGGTAAACATCGTGTCCCGAGTCTCATGTTACCATCGATCCTCAGATGCATAGTTCGGGACCCTCTACCCGAGATCCGCCGGTTTTGACACCAACATTGGTGCTTTCATTTAGAGTTCCACTGTGTCATCAACAAAAGGATTAATGCCTCGCTTCGTCATCAGCGACGGCGCCACCATCGAGGGAATTTTCCTCCCCGTCCAGCTTTTTGTGTTCGATGACTCTGTGCTTCGCGCCAACACAGAAGGCCACCTCAAGTAGGTTGACAGCTATGCCCCTGGTCATCTAGTCAGGTTTGGAAGCTTGAACTATGTTGCTGACGTCCGTGGAGACTTGATCTTCGACAGATTTGCACCCATGGCTGCTGCCCCCTGCCTACATGATGAAGATGTCTTAGATCTGTCATCGGATCCCGTCCAGGGGTCAACACCTGCGATAGCTCTGGCCTTAGATCCAGAGCAGATCACTCTGTCCGAAGACGGGAAGATCTACCTCGCCACGGAAACCGCAGATTTAGCGGCGTTCGAGCCGCTCACAGACCCAGGATTGAGCGGGACTCCCTCCACCGCTGGAACACCGGACTCATCCCTGATTATGAGCTCCAGACTTTCGGGATCCGCACTCTCCGCGCCCAATGGAGCGGTTGTCACCGAGCCCGGCCCCGCAGATTCCCAAACATATATCCAGCACTCGCTTTTAAACGAGGCGCTGGACTTGCTACAATCTCTCACCCTAATAGAGGATTCCCAGCCGAACTATGCCCAGTTTAAACTGGGGGCTGAAGACTAAGAATTTTGCTTCCCACCCACCACCCACTTGGTAGCCACGGTCGAAGACTTAACCGATCTACTAGACTATGCTTCCGAAGACATCGATGGGATGGACCACGACGTCGAAGCTGATCTAAATACAAACCCGCCCGTGACGGGCGATGGACGGCCACTTCTACCTACGATGTGTACATAGTGGATACACCCAATGAGAAAGAAGATGATGGCGATAAAGATCCAGAGCAGGATAAGGCCGTCGATGAACCTCCTAAACGCCGGCGTCAGAAACGCCGCTCATGGTCGCGTAAAGGAAAGGAAAGTAACACCAACACCGGAGACAATGAAGATCCGGAGGAAGCCGATGACCCCGTAGAGCCAGCAGTGGAGCAGGACGAGCGGGAAGATGGCGAACACAGCCATGAACAAATCGCCGATCACGATGATTCCGAAGACAACAACTATTCACCTATCTCCAAAGAGGACGTCAGCTTGGGAGACGAAGAATTCATAGTCCCAGATGAACCCCTCGAACAAAAACGCTTTCAGCAACAGCTCATTGCTACAACAAGGAGCTTGAAAAAACAGCAGCAGCGGCTTAAGGCCGACCAGGATACGCTCAATGACAGATGGAACGAAGTGCTAGATGCTGAAGCAAGATACGACCGTGAGCGCCAAACAAAGAGCTATCCCAAACGCAAACTGCTGCCCCAATTCGACGACGAGGCCATTGCGCCAATTCCACTGAAGTACGATAAGGCCGATCAACCAGACCGACCACCTTATGGACGGGACAAAGCGGCCAGCAATGCCGTACACCAGCCCGCACCTCCCCACTGTAAAGGAAATGATACAAAGGCTCAGGGCCATAAGTACGATTTACGTCAGGACCTGAGTAAAAAAGCCGGCCAGGCCATATCAATCTACGGATCAAGAGAACGTGCTCCCACGCGGGACGACGGCTATCAAGCCAAACACGCCAGCCACAATCAAGTTCGGAACCAACACCGAACATAGATACCGTCCGAACTATGCCACGATGTCACACGATACAGGGGCGCTACACACCCATGTGCTTCACCGATGAAGTGATGTATCATCAATTTCCGGAAGGGTTTGAACCCGTAAACATCGAGGCATATGATGGAACGACAGACCCCGTTGTATGGATAGAAGACTTTATTCTTTACATCCACAAGGCTCGTGGAGATGACCTCCACGCCATCAAATACTTACCTCTCAAGATGAAAGGGCCAGCTCGGCACTGGTTAAACAGCCTCCCAGAGAACTCCATTGGAAGCTCGGAAGAGCTTGAGGATGCTTTTCGGGTTAACTTTCAGGGGACTTATGTCCCACCCCCGGATGCTGACGATCTAAGTCACATAATCCAGCAACCCGGGGAGTCAGCCCACATGCTTTGGAATTGGTACTTAACTAAAAAGAACCAAATTGTTGACTGTCCAGACGTCGAGGCCTTAGCGGCATTCAAACATATTGTCCGGGATGAGTGGCTGGCTAGACACCTCGACCAAGAGAAGCGAGGGCAATGGCAGCCCTTACCACACTCATGACCCGCTTTTGCACGGGCGAAGACAGCTGGCTGGCTCATAGCAGCAATAGCACCAGCGATCCTGGCACTTCCGAAGTCAAGGACGGCAACGGCAAGCCACGAGGCAATAAGAACAAGCATCGAAACAATACCGGAGACACAGATGACACAACAGTAAACGTCGAATTCAGTGGCTCTAGGCCCGGTCAACGGAAGAAGCCATTCAAAGACAACAGAGACAGTCCATCTAGCCTAGACGAAATACTAGAAAGGCCTTGCCAGATTCATGGCACCCCTGATAAACCTGCAAATCACACCAACCGAAATTGTTAGGTCTTCAAGTAGGCCGGCAAGTTAAATGCCGAACACAAGGGGAAAGGGCCTCAAAGCGAAGACAAGGATGAACCTCGCTAGCCGAACACTGTGGGACAGAATAAATTTCCATCGAAGGTAAAAACTGTGAATATGATCTACGCTACCCATATCCCCAAGAGGGACCGCAAGCGCACACTCAGGGACGTTTACGCCGTAGAGCCTGTTGCCCCTAAGTTCAACCCATGGTCGGCTTGTCCGATCACCTTTGATCGCAGGGATCACCCAACCAGTATCCTTCACGAAGGTTCGGCGGCCCTAGTGCTCGATCCTATAATTGATGGATATCATCTCACTCGAGTCCTTATGGACTCCGACACCAGTCTCAATCTGATATACCAAGACACTGTCTGCAAGATGGGGATAGACCCGTCAAGAATTAAGCCCAGCAACACTACCTTTAAAGGAGTGATACCAGGAGTAGAAGCCCACTGCACAGGCTCATTAACGCTGGAGGTCGTATTCGGATCTCCTGATAACTTCTGAAGCGAAGAGTTAATCTTCGACATCGCTCCTTTCCGATGTGGATATCATGCACTACTCGGAAGAACGGCCTTCGCCCGCTTTAATGCGGTCCCACATTATGCTTACTTGAAGCTCAAAATGCCCAGACCACGCGGCGTCATCACAGTCAACGGAAACATGGAGCACTTTCTCCGTACAGAAGAAGACACTGCGGCCCTAACAGCCGAGGTCCAAAGCGGCTTATTCAAGACGAACATTTCATCGGTCGTCAAGACCACAGACATTGCTAAATGTGTCCGGCCCGCACTACAATGCGCTAGCTGAGAGGAACCTGAGCTTGATTAGTAGTTACGCCCCTGTTGACTGCCCCATAAGGTAGTAGCATATGTACCTCGCGTAGACAATTACGCCCTTAAAATACCTTAGGCCGCGCTGGGGCACACTGCATACAAATAGTCCATAACTCGGTTTGACCCTATTCGGACTCTAAAGTGTATTTTCTTTCAAAGGTTCATTAAAAGAACCCACCTTATTTACGACTCTGCAGGACATTTTTTTCCAGAGTTCTCTTTCTTTTTTTACAGGCGGCCATCATAATTCCCCTCTTCAAGAACACATTACAAAGGGGAAAACGGCGCAGACGTGCAGCAGCCCCCCTATCGAAATTTCTTTTTCTTCATTAGATTCAGGCTCCGTGTAAACCTTTTTTTTCTGTTGGCATGTGAAATGCCCAAAGTTGTTATTGGTATTATCTGTAACCACACGGCTCGCCATATTAAAAGGGATATAAAAAAAGCAGTTTGGTTCCAATTCGCCTGGAGTTCATTTTATTACCACTTGCGTTCTCCCCACACATTAGATTTCCACATGTGCCTTCATACCTGGACTTAATACCAGGGGTTGTATTCGGTCTGGCACACCTCCAAGCCCGAACACCTATAGGGAACTGTTCGGCGTCCCGGATATTGCATTATATGCATCGGCTCCGAATCATGTCTTGGGTGTATAGTTGGGTTGCTCGGCTCCTGTGCTTACCACCTTACGTTCCGCATTGTTCGGCTAAGGTAGTAAAGGGATAACTACTGCAATTCTACTTCTGGTTCGTCCGGTCAAGTACCTCGGAAGAGAAAGCCGAAAACTGACTGTCATGATGAAACGAGAGCTGGTCAGCGATTCAGTGACCTAGTGTTATACTACGATCGATAGTGATCTACCCCATGTTATACGAGGGGCTGGTCTTTGCCTAGCCACGTAAAAGTGGGCACTATAGTTCGGAAAGCCGCACACACACTATGGGCTAGTACTTAGCCCCAAAAGTCAAGCTCCTATGGCTAAGTGAAAGCATTAAAGCCACATAGTATGATTTCCTGGTTCGCTCTGCAGACACCTCCTTTATGGACTAAGACGGATAAAGAGTGTTCACGCGCATTACCGAACACCCATGTAGTATCTACATGGGGGCTGAAGCCGACGGCTGGAAACTTTTAGATATAAATAAACGGCCGCACATGAGGAAAAGTCGTTTACAATACAAAGGCGCAAAATCATATATACATTGTTTCATAAGCTTAGTCTTTACAATACGAACATAATCACTCCAAGGTTACATCCTTTGAGCACTGGCCCTCTACAAGGTGGGCTCCTTCTAGGACATCACCAAAATACCTTTCCGGCTTCCGATGATCCTTGCCCTCTGGTGGCCCAGCAGTCGCTATCTCAGCGGCCTTCATCTTCGCCCAGTGTACCTTGACGCAGGCAAAGGCCATTCGTGCACCTTCTATGCAGGCCGAACGCTTCACAGCATCGACCCGCGGCCTCTCGTCCACGAGCCGCTTCACCAACCCAAAGTAGCTACTTGGGATTCGATCAGCGGGCCATAGCCATACTATCAAGTCCTTCATGGTCGTACCCTCCATGTTGTGTAGCTCAACCAACTGCTTCATCTGGTCGTTCAGAGGTACTGGAAGTTTTGACGCAAGAAATTGCGACCAAAACAGCTTCTCCGTGTCGTTCCCCTCCTGGGCTCGGAAGAATTGCGCGGCGTCGGCGATGCTCTTCAGGAGATCCGCAAACGCGCCTGGAGAACTCCACAATCGCGTCAGCGTAAGATACCTATGACCTTCGAAGATACTCTGCAAAAGAAAGGCCTTACCAGCCGCTATTTGCCGCACTTGTTTGATCTCCTCACGAGCACTGCGCGACGCACTCCGCGCCTCCTTGGCATCATTGATTGTCGTATTGAGTGTGGATGCTTGCTCCGAAGTCTGCTGCTCCAATGCCTCGCACTTCGGCCACCCGCGACTCGCTTTGTTGATGCACGACCTGTTCGGCCCTCAGGTCAGCAACCACTTTGTCAGCGGCTACTTTACTCACCTTGGCCTCTTCCTTGGCCTTCGCGAGCTCGCCCTTAAGGGCCTCGACCTCGGTTGTGTCAACTGTAACACACATCATATCGCATAATGAGCTCACACTTACACATATCAAACATATAGTGTTTTGACATTTCAATTTTTCAAAAATCCGCATACCTTGAGTTTCATCAAAACGCTTGTTGACGAGGTCGAGCTGCTCGTCAGCTAGTTTAAGCTTCCGATTGAGCTCGGAAACCTCTGTGGCCTCGACACATGTCGCTACTAGCGAAGCCAGTTCAAGCACAGTACATAGTTCTGCTCTGTTAGATGCTATAACATGGATCCTTTTTTCGATTTTATTCATAATCAAACAAAGCATCAGGGGCTATTGTCTGTATACCAGGTTTTATAACACACACACACACACACACACACACACACACACACA
>LR738711.1:176641949-176770396 GCA_902687465.1 Secale cereale
CACGCACGCACGCACGCACGCACGCACGCACGCACGCACGCACGCACGCACGCACACACACACACACATATATATATACATAATGAAAGAGTTCTTTTTAGAACATTACGTCGCATACCTCAAAGCCTGTCAGTAGGCTGTTGAAGGCTTCATTTAGTCCGCTTTTGGCGGACTGAATCTTCCTCATGACCACACCCATCAGGGTGCGATGTTCCACTATGATGGAAGCACCTCACAGTGCTTCCTCCAGAGTGTTCGGCGCCTCCGGATTAACGGTGGGCGCCGTTGGAGCAGTTGCTCCTTCCCCCATTACAAGGGCTGCTACTTCTCGAGCTTGCGTTGTATTCCCTCGAAGAGGAAAGGGTGATGCAGCACAGTAGCGTAAGTATTTCCCTCAGTTTTTTAGAACCAAGCTATCAATCCAGTAGGATACCACGCGCGAGTCCCTCGTACATGCACAAACAAATAAGAACCTTGCAGCCAACGCGATAAAAGGGGTTGTCAATCCCTTCTCTGTCACTTACAAAAGTGAGATCTGATAGATATGATAAGATAATATTTTTGGTATTTTTGGTATAGAGATTGAAAGTAAATAATGCAAAGATAGCAAATAGTTGATGGAAGATTAATATGATGAAGATAGACCCGGGGGCCATAGGTTTTACTAGTGGCTTCTCTCATGATAGCAGATTTCTACGGTGGGTGAACAAATTACTGTCGAGCAACTGATAGAAAAGCGCATAGTTATGGGAATATCTAGGCATGATCATTGGATATAGGCATCAC
This sequence comes from Secale cereale, assembly GCA_902687465.1. Classification (NCBI taxonomy): domain Eukaryota; kingdom Viridiplantae; phylum Streptophyta; class Magnoliopsida; order Poales; family Poaceae; genus Secale; species Secale cereale. Next base: position 176,642,736 of record LR738711.1, read on the forward strand.
GTCCATGACAAGTAGACCGAAACGATTCTGCATCTACTACTATTACTCCACATATCGACCGCTATCCAGCATGCATCTAAAGTATTAAGTTCATAAGAACAGAGTAACGCCTTAAGCAAGATGACATGATGTAGAGGGATGAACTCAAGAAATATGATATAAAATCCATCTTTTTTATCCCCGATGGCAACAATACAATACGTGCCTTGCTACCCCTGCTGTCACTGGAAAGGACACTGCAAGATTGAACCCAAAGCCAATCACTTCTCCCATTGCAAGAACTATAGATCTAATAGGCCAAACCAAACCGATAATTCGAAGAGACTAGCAAGGATATTTAAATCATACATAAAAGATTTCAGAAAAGAATCCAATATTGTTCATAGATAATGTTGATCATAAACCCAAAATTCATCGGATCTCGACAAACACACCACAAAAAGATTACACCGAATAGATCTCCTCAAAGATCGAGGAGAACTTTGTATTGAGATCCAAAGAGAGAGAAGAAGCCATCTAGCTAATAACTATGGACCCGAAGGTCTGTGGTAAGCTACTCACAACTCACCGGAGAGGCTATGGTGTTGATGTAGAAGCCCTCCGTGATCGATGCCCCCTCCGGTGGAGCTCCGAAATAGGCCCCAAGATGGGATCTCATGGGTACAGAAGGTTGCGGTGGTGGAATTAGGGTTCTGTGGTCGTCCTCAATAGTTTCAGGGTATGTAGGTATATATAGGAGGAAGAGGTACGTCATGGGAGCAACAGGGGGCCCACGGGGGTGGGGAGTGCGCCTACCCCCCTGGGCACGCCCCCTGCCCTCGTGGTCGTCTCTCTCGCTTCCTGGCGTGTACTCCAAGTCTTCTGTGTTGATATCGTTCCAAAAATAACTCTCCCGAAGGTTTCATTCCGTTTGGACTCCGTTTGATATTCCTTTTGTGCGAAACACTGAAATAGGCAAAAAACAACAATTTGCCCTAGGCCTTGGGTTAGTAGGTTAGTCCCAAAAATAATATAAAGTCTATAATAAAGTCCATTAAACATCCAAAACAGAATATATAATAGCATGGAACAATAAAAAATTATAGATACGTTGGAGACGTATCAAACATCCCCAAGCTTAATTCCAGCTTGTCCTCAGTAAGTAAATGATAAAAACAGAATTTTTGATGTGGAATGCTAACCAACATAATTATCAATGTAATTTTCTTTATTGTGGCATGAATGTTCAGATCCGAAAGATTCTAGACAAAAGTCTATATTGACATAAGAATAATAATACTTCAAGCATACTAACAAAGCAATTATGTCTTCTCAAAATAACATGGCCAAAGAAAGTTATCCCTACAAAATCATATAGTCTGGCTATGCTCTATCTTTATCACACAAAATATTCAAATCATGCATATCCCCGGTTTCAGCCAAGCAATTGTTTCATACTTAATTTTTTTCAAACTTTTCAACTTTCACGCAATACTTGAGCGTGAGCCATGGATACAGCACTATAGGTGGCATAGAGTGGTGGTCGTGGAGAAGACAAAAGAGGAAGATAGTCTCACATCAACTAGGCGTATCAATGGGCTACGGAGATGCCCATCAATAGATATCAATGTGAGCGAGTAGGGATTGCCATGCAACGAATGCACTAGAGCTATAAGTGTACAAAACTCAACAAGGGAAACTAAGTGGGTGTGCATCCAACTCGCTTGCTCACGAAGACCTAGGGCATTTTGAGGAAGCCCATCATTGGAATATACAAGCCAAGTTTTATAATGCAAATTTCCACTAGTATATGAAAGTGACAAGTCTAGAGACTCTCTATCATGAAGATCATGGTGCTACTTTGAAGCACAAGTGTGGAAAGGATAGTAACATTGTCCCTTCTCTCTTTTTCTCATTTTTCTCCCTTTTTTGGGCCTTTTCTTTTCTATCCCCCTTTTATTTTATTTTATGGCCTCTCTTCTTTTTTTTCTTTTCTTTCGTCCGGAGTCTCATCCCGACTTGTGGGGGAATCATAGTCTCCATCATCCTTTCCTCACTGGGACAATGCTCTAGTAATGAAGATCATCACACTTTTAGTTACTTACAACTCGAAGGTAGAACAAAATATGACTCTATGTGAATGCCTCCGGCGGTGTACCGGGATGTGCAATTAATCAAGAGTGACACGTATGAAAATTATGAACGGTGGCTTAGCCACAAATACGATGTCAACTATATGATCATGCATAGCAATATGAAAATGATGAAGCGTGTCATAATAAATGAAACGGTGGAAAGTTGCATGACAATATATCTCGGAATGGCTATGGAAATGCCATGATAGGTAGGTATGGTGGCTGTTTTGAGGAAGGTATATGGTGGGTGTATGGTACCGGCGAAAGTTGCGCGGTACAAGATATGATAGCAATGGTGGAAGGGTGAAAGTGCGTATAATCCATGGACTCAACATTAGTCATAAAGAACTCACATACTTATTGCAAAAATTTACAAGTCATCAAAACAAAATACTACACGCATGCTCTTAGGGGAAGGGTTGGTAGGAGTTAACCATCGCGCGATCCCGATCTCCACACAAAGGATGACAATCAATAAATAAATCATGCTCCAACTTCATCACATAACGGTTCACCATACGTGCATGCTACGGAAATCACACATTTTAACACAAGTGTTTCTCAAATTTACAATTACTCCACTAGCACGACTCTAATTTCACCATCCTCATATCTCAAAACAATCATCAAGTATCAAACTTCTTATCATATTCAATACACTTTTTATGAAAGTTTTTATTATACCCATCTTGGATGCCTATCATATTAGGACTAATTTATAACCTAAGCACATTACCATGCTGTTATAAGAGACTCTCAAAATAATATAAGTGAAGCATGAAAGATCAATAATATATCTGTGTATAGCTCACACTATCTATCGCGCCATGCGGCAAATAGGATTTTCCCAGCTGTGTGGGCAGCGAAATAAGTGGGCTTGCTTTACTGGGCTATAGCGTGTGGCTCATGTACGAAATTCTGGACAAACCGTATTTCTTTTTCTAGCACATGGATGCACAAAAAGCACATGGATGCACAAAAAACTAGCACCACCTCAGAGAGTAAAAAAACCTTTTCAGTTTCAGACAAAAAAATCCCCAAGTCCGCCCCGTGTGTGGCGGTTAGGTCATCGCTGTGCGTCCTCGCAGGCGATCTAGGGTTTCGGCGAGCGGCGCCCGTCGTCCACCGCGGTCCACCGGGATCCAATCATCGCAACCCCGTCTCGTCGCAACTCCGCCTTCCCCGCCACGATCTGGCACTGTGTGGATCGTTCTCGGCCACCGTGTCCACGTAACCCTGCCCATCCACCATAAACCTTTCGTGAGATCTAGGGCTCGCGATCGTACACCACCGTGTCCCCTAGCCGTGTCTGGTTCCTTGCATCGGAGGTCTGCGTCCGGGAGCAGGAGACGATGGATAAGGTCGAGGGGCTGTTGCAGAACTTGAAGTTGTCGGAGAAGGAACGGAAGAGCATCAAGATCGGATGGGGCGGATCCGGGAAAGTAGGAGAGGTGGAACCCCAAGCATTGGCAAAGCTGCTGTCGGAGAAACCAGTGCTCGTGGAGGCGATGGCGGAGACGTTAGGAAGGATCTGGTGCCCCCTCAAGGGGCTGGACTGTAAGGAGATGGGGGAGAATAAATTCATCTTCACCTTTGGGCAGATCTCTGGCAAGAGGATGGCGGTGGAAGGGGGGCCCTGGGAGTTCGGGAATGACCTCCTTGTGATCGAAGACTTTGTGGCAGCTAAACGCCTGGAAGATTATGCTTTTGACACAATCCCAATTTGGGTTCGGGTCCTACGGTTGCCCCTTGGGCTGATGACCAGGGAGGTGGGGGAGAAGATTGGTGAGCTGATTGGAGAAGTCCTAGAAGTGGATGCCAGAGCGGATGGAAAGGCTGTAGGCAAGTTTCTACGAGTTAAAGTCAGGATGAATATTGGTATGCCACTGATGAGGGGCTTCTTGTTAGAGGAGGAGGAGGCGGAGGAGGGCACTGGTGTGATCACTGGAAAGGAAAACAAGAGTGAGGCAGAGGATAAGAATTGGTGTCCGTTCGAGTATGAGTACCTCCCGGACTTTTGCTACATATGTGGAGTCTTAGGCCATACTGACACGACGTGTGGGACGAAGCTGAACAAGGGGGAAAAGAAACAGTTCGGCCCATGGCTGAGAGCCTTCATGCCCCGGAGGGCTGGATCGACAGTCAGAGGGAAGTGGGGTGGTAGCAACTCCATGTCTGGGAATAGAGGCACGGGCAACAGGGGGACGGGAGTTTGGAAGGGTCGTACTGTATCTGGCAGTGATGCGCCTTCGTGGAAGAAAGGTAGCCATAGTGGGGCGGATAGTGTGGAGGAAGAGGAGAAGGGGCAGGAGGTGACGAGTCCGTTGAAGAAGGGCCATGATTCCACCAGCGTGGGGGTACCGAAGCGGCTAAACTTCGGCGGGGAAGTGCAGGGTGGGAGTGATCAGCTACAGCTAGTTTCTGTTGGGCAGCAAGGGGACAGCACGGTGCGGAGGGAGGTTGATTCTGAGGGAGCGAAGGTGCCAGGGGGTGTGCAGGTGGAAGGGACATGTGATGACAGGAGAGTAGTGGCTGGTGCTACTGCGGACACTTCCGTCGAGCGGGCTCAGACCGGGGTTGGGGATCTGTGTGCAGGTGGCACGGAAACCGAGGCCATGCAAAAGGCTCCCATGCTGATCGACGTAGCTGCCCTAGGTCAAGGAGAAGCGAAACGGGGGAAGCTTAACAGGACCCCGGGGCATTATAAGAAGCTTAAGGGGAGAGACGGAAGCTACTCAAACACGACCGCTGCGGGGCTGAGTACAGGTCAGGAGGAGGAGGGGCGTAACCGCAAGAGAGGAGCCGTCCCTACGGAGGTGGAGACAGCGGAGACAGGGAAAAGGGTGAAGAAGAACACTTTGGGTACACAGGTGGAGTACGAGTCTCATGAGGACGCGGGGCTGCCGGGACAGCCCTGCGAGAAGCAATGAAGATAGTCGCCTGGAACTGCCGGGGTTTAGGGAATGGCCCGGCAGTTCGTGGTCTTCTAGAGCTCCAGAAGAAGGAGGACCCCGATATTCTCTTCCTATCAGAAACAAAGATGGACGGGAAGAGGATGCAAAAGTTCCGGGACAAGTTGGGTTTATCTCATATGGTGGCCCGCGATAATAATGGAAAGAGTGGTGGTTTGGCGCTGTTTTGGAGAAGAGGGATTAATTTGACTCTGAGATGGATGGGGCGTATGCATATTGATGCAATAGTTGAGGAGGCTGATGGCTTTAAATGACGTCTGACAGGAATCTACGGTGAATCTCATATGGAGAAAAAAGTAGAAACATGGAGGCTCCTGCGTACACTTCAACAACAAATCCAAATGCCGTGGGTTTGCTGTGGTGACTTTAACGAGATCTTGTTTAGCCATGAGAAGCAGGGCGGGGCTCCACGTGCCCATAGATATATGCAAAATTTTCGTGATGCACTTGATTTTTGTAATCTACATGACCTCGGCTTTGAGGGGGACATTTTTACTTGGAGGAATAAGAACTATCGTGTTGATGGGTACATCCGGGAGAGGTTGGATCGTGTAGTGGCTACACCAGAATGGTGTGACCGTTTCCCTGCATACAAAGTTGTAAATGGTGATCCTCACCATTCGGACCATAGAGCTGTGATCCTGATGAGGGACGGGAGCCCGGCGGTGCAGAGTGCAGGTATGGGTCATAAACAGAGGAGGTTCGAAGCAAGGTGGCTGGTGGAGGAGGAATGCGATGACATCGTCAAGGAGGCTTGGGAGGGAGCGCACGGACCGCGGGTGAGCTCTAAACTGGCAACGGTTCTGAGAGCCTTAGATTCTTGGAGCCGTGAGGTGCTGGGAGACCTGCGAAAGAGGATCAAGAAAGTTAAAGTTGAGTTGGAGCAAGTTAGACGCCTACCCCTGTCTGAAAGAACAGTGCGGAGGGAGCAGACCCTGTGTTTCCAACTGGAGAAACTTGAGGAACAAGAGGATCTTGTTTGGCGCCAACGAGCTCATGCTGACTGGTTGAAGTACGGTGATCGCAATACAAAATACTTCCAGTCCTATGCATCTGAACGTAAGAGGAAGAATACCATCAAGAAGCTGAAGAAGGAGGACGGTGGAGTTGTGGAGGATGAGGAGGGGATGAAGAATCTTATCACTAACTATTTTTCGTCTCTCTTTACCTCCTATGCAGGTGCCAATGTGGATAGTATCCTGGCTCATATCGCCCCAAAAGTGACTACACAGATGAATGAGTTCCTGGGGGCTGAATACTCCGCGGATGAGATCAAGAGAGCCTTGGATGACATGGGGGACCTAAAAGCCCCGGGGATGGACGGGCTTCCAGCTTTGTTCTACAAACGCTACTGGCAGCTGATTGGAGAGGACGTGGTGCACGAGGTGCTACAAGTATTGCGAGGCGGCAGTATACCAGAGGGATGGAACGACACCATGGTGGTCCTTATCCCAAAGGCTCAGAACCCTGAGACCCTGAAGGATCTTCGCCCTATTAGCCTCTGCAATGTCGTGTATAAGCTCGTGTCCAAGGTTATCGCCAACAGACCTAAATGTATCCTGGAGGAAATTATATCACCCAACCAGAGCGCGTTTGTCCCGGGACGGCTCATCTCAGATAACACCATCTTGGCGTATGAAATGACTCATTTCCTGAAGCGCAAGCGTACTGGAAGGACCTCCTATATGGCACTAAAGCTCGATATGAGCAAGGCATATGACAGGGTTGAATGGGGTTTTCTGGAGAAAGTGATGATTCAACTGGGATTCGAGCGAAGTTTCGTGAGCCTGATCAACACATGCATCAGAACGGTGACGTACAGATTCAAAGTCAATGGGGCTTGTACGGACGTGGTGATCCCGGAGCGAGGTTTAAGGCAGGGGGATCCTATCTCCCCCTACCTCTTCCTGATATGTGCAGAAGGCTTATCATCGCTTCTTTACCATGCGGAGACCGTGGGACATATTAAAGGAATCCAACTAGCGGCCGATGCCCCATCAGTGAGTCACTTACTATTCGCTGACGATTCACTGCTACTCATGGAGGCTACTCCTGAGAGCATCCATGTTATCAACCACATCCTCCAAGTATATGAACAGGGCTCTGGACAGATCATTAACCGCGAAAAATCAGCAGTTCAGTTCAGCAAGAACACTCCTCGACAACAGAAGCAAATACTACTTGGCCTGCTCGGTCTGCGTTCGGAAAGTCTGCATGGCAAGTATTTGGGCCTCCCAACATGCATAGGCCAATCCAGGCAAAAGTGTTTCGAGTATCTCACAGACAAGATTTGGGAGATTCTGAAGGGTTGGAAAATCAAACTACTATCGAAGGCGGGTAAGGAGATCTTGATTAAAACGGTGGTGCAAGCCATTCCCACTTATGCGATGGCCTGCTTTGACCTGACCAAGGCGCTTTGCGAGAGTATTAGCCAGATGATATGCAGATTTTGGTGGGCAAACCAGGAGGAGGAGAACAAGCACCATTGGGTGAGTTGGGAAAGATTAACATGGCCTAAAGAGAGTGGAGGGCTAGGATTTCGGGACCTGCACTCGTTCAATATTGCAATGCTTGCTAGGAAAATCTGGAGGTTGATTCAAGTTCCGGACTCGCTATGCGCCCGTGTCCTGCGCGCTAAGTACTTCCCTCAGGGTGATGTGCTTTCTGCCGTGCCCCTTCCGGGGATGAGCTACGTCTGGAGGAGCCTACTGCAAGGAGTGGAAGTGGTTAAGGCAGGTATGATCTGGCGCGTTGGCTCAGGTGATAAGATCGACATATGGCAAGACCCATGGCTTCCATCAAGTGATACTAGGAGGCCGCGGACACTCCAGGGAGCTCACCTCCTGACTAAAGTGGCAGAACTCATTGATCCAACCACGAACCACTGGGACGAGGAGCTTGTGCAGCAGACTTTCTGCCCGGAAGATGCGCGGACTATCCTCAGTATACCAATCTGCGACCAGTATGAGGATTTTGTGGCTTGGCACTTTGATAGTAAGGGAATGTTCTCCGTCAGATCGGCCTACAGAGTCCACACCCAAATGCTTCTACAACAGCAAGTGCGCCAAGTGGGGGAGAACTCCTCAGGGGGGTCTGCTGATGCTAGCTTCTGGCGATCACTTTGGAAGATCCGGTGCCCAGCTCGGGTCCATCATTTCTTATGGCGTTTTGCTCATAACAGCCACCCGCTCTTGCGGAATGTACAACGCATCGGTGTTGAGTTAGATGCCAGGTGTGTGCTTTGCCAACGACAATTGGAGGACGGCGGACACCTATTCCTTCGATGTATGGAGATTAAGAAGAGGTGGAGGGAGTGCGGGCTGGAGTACACTAGACTGAAACTGTTGCAATGTGATACGCCCAAAGCTTTACTTACCATGGTGTTCACACTCCAGGAGGAGACGAAATTGCGGGTGATCTGCCTACTATGGTCCTGGTGGTCTGAAAGGAATAATGCCAATCATAAGAAGCCGTTACAAAACCCAGAAGCTTTCAAGGCGCGAGTAAACTGCCAAACCCTAGAGTGGTCGGAGTTCCTAGGGGGAGGAGAGCAGAAAGCTAAGGATCCTACCGCAAGATGGGTAGCACCACCCTCTGAATTCGTCAAACTGAACCTCGATGCAGCCTTTCACTCTTCTTCGGGCAATGGAGGCTGGGGTGTGATTGGGCGGGATGAATCCGGCGAGGTGATCTTTGCTGCGGCTGGTCGACTACAGCACCAAGTTAGTGCGCTCCAAGCAGAAGCAGTAGCTCTCATCAAGGCTATCCATCTTGCAGAAGCTTTCGGTATGGGCCGGGTTCTCTTCGAAACGGACAGTCAAGGTCTGCAACAGGCTGTCTCCTCCATTGGTCAAGATCGAGGCCCTTTGGGCGTGCTGTTTCGCGAGGCCAAATACCTCCTGCACCTCAACTTCATTGACCATAGAGTCATGCACTGCCCACGCTCTTGTAATCTCCCAGCGCATCGGCTAGCGGCCATAGGGGCTGCTGCTGAAACAGATAGCCAACAGGTTTGGCAGGGGAACCCCCCCGTTGATGTATCCCGTGCTGTGACCGCCGATCTGGCTGGTCCCCCGTAATTTTGGAATGCAAGGTGTTCCTTTTCAAAAAAAAAAAAAAACCTTTTCACTGGTGAACGGATGAAAAATTGGAGAAACACCTTTGCTTTATTAGTATGTGTATATATATATATATATATATAGAGTATAGATATTCGAGAAAAAAAACGGTAATATCATGTATACATTACTCATCAGGTAGAGTATATTGCATGAAAAGAACTGTTTCATTGACCGTTTTGTTTTTCCCCCCTACGACGTTCGATGCCAGCTTCCGGTCTCCATGTGGAACATGGAAATTTCTGAAGGAAACCGGTCTGGTTGCTGTGCAATTTCAGCGGGGTTTCGGGAAAGTTCAGCGGCTAAACTTCCTTGAAGGCTCTTCTTAGTGCATACGCACCTTCGCCGTTTCCTACCATTCTCGGAAGAAAATCGATCTCCCAACCAGATCGCACGCGCATTCTATCGCGGCAGGCATTGCAATTGGTAACCAAATGCTGCCGTTAATCCATATGTCAGCCTCTCTTCAATATTCGTTCGGTGCCCTTTTTCTTCTGGGCCAATCGGCTGTGCTTGACAATGACACCATCAGTTGACCTGACCTGAGCACCGTGTTGCCGAGGTTAAGCTCTAGATATTATCCCTTGCAGACTTGAGCTCTGCTAAACATGCCGGCCATTGCCTCTCCCCCTTCTCCCGTTTGAGGTTCTTGATTTGTGGTACGGACTAGAAAGCTTTATCCTGCCATGTCAGGGAACCCTTCCACCGGCGTGCCGGCGTCGGATGGCCCCCCGGCTCCGTACGCGCGGCAGCAGAACTACAGCTTCAACGGGCGCGTCCTGCTTATGGCCGCCTTCCTCCTCTTCGGGCTCACCATCTTCTTCACCCTCATCCGCTTCTTGCTGTACGTGCTCGTGGCGCGGTCGGGCGGCCGCCGCCGCCGCGGCAGCTTCACCGCCGGCATCCTGCGGTCCATCAACTCGTTCGGCGGAACTAGCGGTCGGCGTGGGCTGGACGCCTCCGCGCTCTCCGCGCTGCCGGTCACCACGTACCAGAAGGAGGGCGCCGCCACCGCCGGGGCTGACTGCGCCGTGTGCCTGTCGGAGCTCGCCGACGGAGAAAAGGTGCGGGAGCTGCCCAACTGCGGGCACTCGTTCCACGTGGAGTGCGTCGACGCGTGGCTGCGCTCAAGGACGACCTGCCCTCTCTGCCGCGCCGAGGCGGAGCTGCCCAAGGAGAACGGCAAGGCGGAGGTGGCGGCGCAGCCGTCGTCGTCGTCTGCCAGGGAGCCGCCGCAGCAGGCGTTGTTCGGTGCAGGAGGAACCTTGATCGTGACCGTGCAAGGTGGCTTCCCGGATACCCAGAGAGGCGTGCGTGGGTCAACATCGGGGTAGGAGGTCAGTCGGGATCTTCCTATTCGTGGATTGCAGAGAAATTTCAAAGGGTACTGCGACACATGCATATACTGTAGGTTAGACCGTGTCAAGGCGTGCGCTGTATCATGCACAAGTTGGATACAAACACCATTTTCTTTTTGTCTGTTTGAGCGAAAGTCACCCATTTGTTTGTTGTATTTCGAGGAGAGCATAAGAAACTCATATGTTGTTAGTTAAGGCCCTGTTCGGCGGATCGCCATGAAGCGGAGCGTCCTTTAAACCACTCCTCAAATTAGAACTAGACTAGACGCTGCTCTGCTCCGGTGTGGAGTTGGAGCGCGAAGAGAGTCCAAACAGGCTCTAACTCCCTGAAAAATTTAGAGTAAAATCTATATAGGGTTGACTAAATCACGAAAAACTTTATTTGATGCTCGTTGCCGCAAATAGTCGGAGCTTCGCACAAGGCGCCCACAACTGAGCCATCTATTTTATTATATTTCTACATTTCTTTCTCTTTTGCTTCCTGTTTCCTTTTCCTTTCTCCCTTTTCAAATTTACTTTCATTTTCCTAGCCATTAGTCACCAGCAGGCATTGGTTCGAGTGGCTAGCAGTACGTGATCATGTCTTTGATGTAGTGAGTCCAGTGGATACTTAAGCGTGACGCTATTTTCAGATTTTTACTTACGTGGTAGAAGCACAAGTCATTTTGATGCCTGCCAGTGGGCTGGCCCAAACACAAACTGTTGTGCATCACACTTCGTATTTGACGCACTTAGCCTCACATAGGAGCTCCCAAGAATCGGATGGGGCTAAAATTGTGGGCTTAATCTTCTTGACCGAAGTACCGTGCTCCCTCCATCCAAATATATAGATACATTTGTTAAGGTTGTCTTTGCCAGTGATAAGATTAATAATATACAAGATGTATAATATAAAAATTATATCATTGGAAACTCCTTTCACATACGAATTAGATGCTATACTTTTTGTAAAATGCATGTCATGTGTTAAAGGCAACCTCAAAAAGCTGGAGTAGGCCACTAGGCGCTATATATTTGTACGGAGGGAGTACAATAGTTATGTGGCGTGGCGTTTTGGCTCATAGGTGCATAGACACCTGTTATGAAATATATGTAAAAACACATATCAAAATATAAGAATAAATAAAAATCCCGTGTGTACATACGGACATTATATGTGCGTGCACAATGTTTTGGTGAAAAAAGACATTTTTGTGGCATGTATAAAAAGACAAAAAAAAATGCCTCATGAATAGGTGTAATTAAGCATCAAAATTTGTCTTTTTTACACATGGGGTAAAATTATGCTACTAGGTCACCAATATTACAAAGAAGTGCTAAGAGAAACATTATAATGAGTGGCAAAGGAGTGATATTCAGGAGACTTTTGTTCTAGAGGCCGATCAACCCATCAGTCATGCCAGAATAAAACAGGGTTGCCCGATGTTGGAGAGCAAGATGCTACTTCTTTACAGCTAGGTGTAGCCTTCTAGTTTGCCTTTTCATGTGTGTAGCCTTATTGTACTTCTTATTTGAATTTTTAATAACATGGCTTTATTATAAGTGATAACACCTAGTACTCCTAGTCCTCTCTGAATTTAGGCATACACACTTTGTCCATTCAATCAGAACAGTGCCTTTATCATCCATTTCATATATTTTTTCATAGGCAATGTGTAGTTTACTTGTTGATCCGTTCAGCCACAACCGTTGGCAAAGCTAAAAACACATATAGAAAGTAGAGGAGAACTCAGATATAATTGGGTGCATTTTGCCATCCTAGGATAGAAAGGTTGACCAGCCAGATAACCTTATTACACACATTTTCACACACCCATCCAAGTGTGTTTTCATATGAAAAACTATGATATTCATTGACTTGTCCATGATCTATATTAACACTAACGTGTAATGCAATGACACATTCGTATATGTTGACGGTGTACGAGCTTATTTATCTCTATTTAAATATAAAATTATAAAATGATCTAACATCACAACCATGAACTTGCATAAAGGTTTTGAAAAGGCCTCCCGAGCGGTCGCTCACACGGTCGGCTCCAAACTAATGGAACCCTAGCTAAACCACCACCATCAATGGTGTCCCCTCGTTGTTGTCGCCGTAGTGGTGGCACCTTGATGACAAAGTCGCTAGGGCTGGTTAATTCTACGCAGCAACATTTTGTACAAGAGGTGGTGGTGCGTCTACTGAATGTGAAAGTAGTGGTGTTGTAAGGAGGCATAAAAGGGGCACCCTATCATTGAAGGATGAAGGTTTGAAATGTCTGGGTGGTGTGTGCGAGGTGGTGGCACATCTACATGTCTTGTGTAGGTGGTGGCGCCAGCACAAGGCGTGATAGCCGAAGAAGTCTATAGAGGCATGGAGGCATGGATGAGGACCAGTGTTGCAAACTGAGAGAGTTATAATGGATCTTGCGGGGGTTCCCTCGGATCTGGAGCTTGCCAACCGGAGGTAGTGTGCCTGGAGGCTGCTCAATATCGGTATCCTGTTGCAAGCGGAGCACATGTGGATCCTCCGGTAGTTGGTGGGTACGCCGTACGTTGGCCATGGTGTTGACTAAGGTAGTGTCCTTGGTCAGCATCAGCCTATAGGATGGGCACAATGCTCGAGATGGAGGTGATACTCAAGCCAAGGGTGTGTTGTGCAGCTTGGTGGAGTGCGTCTTGGATGATGTACCACATGCATATGTCTGCGGTTGTGTGAATAGAAGTACCGCTCAACATTTTGTCCATGCAAGTGATGTTGATGTTTGTCGGTGTTGTTTTCCTAGTTGGAGTGTGACCCAGGAGATCTTGCACCTCTTCCAACTTTAGGATCTTATCTTTGGGTGAAAACTATGACATGGTTTGCCAGATTAGTGATGTGTGATCCTCGGCATTGTTATTTCATTCAGAAGCATGCTTTTGGCAACATGATCTTTGGTTGGAGCACCAGGCTTGTGGTCAAGCCATTGGCTGAGGATCGACGGTTGTGTGGTTAGTGTGTTGTGCTTGCAGGGTTGCACAAGTTTGGTTGACGTGTGGACAAAACTAGATGGACGCTGACACGACTAATGGTGTTAATATGGAGTATTACATTTTTATGATGTTTCGTAGGCTGTGTTGATATGTCGGCTTAACTTGGTGCACTAGACAAATTTTGGCTACATAGTTTTCCCATTTTTCAACATTTTAGCTTAATTTCTCTAATTAGTGTCGGTCTCTTGTACTCTTTCTCCAAATTAATGATTCATAGGCGCGCTCTTGCTATGTTTAAAAAACATGCAGCCTCGTGATATACTGATATTGGTTTTTAGAACCACCATTATGAGAGATGAAACACAGATCCCCTATAATTTTCTATTTATGTCCCCAAAATAGTCTCCTGGCTTTAGAGGTTAGGATCCTCTAATGTAGCAACACTGCTATTACGATCATTGTTACATGGACCACTAGCCAATGGGTCTTCTGTTGTAAGAGTAGAGGATCCTAACACCCCTCCCCGGCCCCACCCCTATTGCAAAAGAAATCGTGTTACCCAAACCTAAAACTCGAATTCATTTTTTGTTGGATTTTTTTGAGTTGCAGTTGGAATTAGATTTGCTCATGTCTTTCAATAGATCCTACACATATAAATTAAGAAATGTTGTGAATCGGGCGACAGACTGTGCCACGTGTTGGTCGCACGCACGTCTTCTGATTGGGCACGCTCCACTGTTCACAATCACGCCACACATTCATCCTTATCCACCCTCCATCCACTCAGTCCTCTCTCCGACATATATCTCTCCCCCGTCCGCCATTCTCTCTCTCTCTCTCTTGGTCCATCATCCACTCAATCTGATGCATGACCTTCGTCATCGACAACCTCCCCATCTGGTCTTCGCCCATCCTTCCCTCTCTCTCTCTCTCTCTCTCTCTCTCTCTCTCTCTCTCTCTCCCGCCTCAGCCCGTGTTGCTAGCATTGGCCGACGACGCCTCTAGGCTCTGCAAGGCAGGAGAGCTTGAGTTTGATGTCCAGCATCAACAACCCCCCATCCTCATCTCTTTTATCTGCCATGAGGGCCTCCATGTCCACCGGGGTTGTGCAGCAACACCACCCTTAAGTTGCAACCAGCCACTGCTACAACCGGTGACGGCGGAACCTGCGATTGAGGATATCAAAAACTATGACCGACGATAGTGAAAGTTGCGGCCAATCACTGACTGTTACAGCCAACAGTGATAAAACATGCAATCGATGACACCATAAGATGCAACCAATAATGGTGAAAGGTGCGCTGGTTGCTAGCCATTGACTGCATCACCCAGCAATGGCTCGTTGACCACGCGAGAAGACGAAAAACACGATTAACTTTTGTACATACACCAAAGATCAACCACTAACTAGGATCTTGGTTATGAATCACTATCTCGGACCAGACAAATAAGACATCCCATGTGTGATGAAATTCCGTCCATGCGAACCCGGTCGGAGGTGGAAGAACTCACATTGATGGTCATTTCTAGACCGGTCAGTGTTAACTACTCGTTCATTCTTGAGATGCTCATCACTGATGCCTCTAGTGTGGTCGGTCAGTGATGACCTTCATCAGTGATGCGTGACCCAGTGCTAGTCATTGATGAGAGGTAAGTAGTAATTCAATCTGTAGTAGTGGTCACGAAGATCCTGATTGCTAAATCCATGGAGGACTATGCCCTTGAAGGGCTCATAGAGAACAACCAGCCTATTTTAGCATCGCTTATGACCACAAAGGTCTAGCCTCACTCAAGGTAGATCGTTATAAATGCAGGTGACCCCTTTGCCCTCACAAACTTCATGGTTCCTTCACACCTTGAAGCCTCCCAAGCACACCTAGCAAATCTACGAGACTTACACCATCCAAAAGTAATAAATAAGGTTGATTGGTGATGCATATCTTACGTGCTTCAAAAGATAACCCCCTCCATACTCAATCTCTTATGGGATGAACTTTGATTGCAAAGGTGGAGTGTTTGAATTATAGGCTTGAAATCATAGAGTGTACAAGAGATTCGATGGTATCAAATGAATGTTGTAGAAGTATCCCTCTGAACTCAACACAAGGCTAGGAACTCTCTCTCTCTCTCTCTCTCTACTCTCTCTTTTCTCTCTCCCATAAATGGGTTGATGTATGAAATGAAGCACTTGAGTGACAAGATAGGATAGGTGGTCGTATATATAGACCGGACCTAAAAATATGACTGTTACACACTTGTCATAAAATATGGAGGTATCAAACGACCAGCTCGAAGGATTCAAGTGAACCAAAAATAGGCACCTTTCAAATTTCTTAGAGGATCTAATCAAACTCATCCGTAGGTGCTGACTATTATGTAACTTCCAACGAAAGGTGTGTCATTCAACTGTTAGGTTAGCTGTCATCGACCTAGTAAGAAGGTGCAACCAGTCGGTCCATTTGTCCCAAGTGAGCGCCTGCCAGAGTCCAATTTTCAGCGCTACCCGACCCAAAATCGAAATAACAGAAACATTAGTTGGGGTATTCCATAGCTAGGGGTGAATCCCCTAGACAGGTGGCTTCCCAAAATGCCGTGGTTAATCCATTACCCACTAAAAAAACTCATCGGTGAAATTTTTTAACTCCATCAAACCCTTCGGAAAAGGTAGGTTAGTCGGCTTAGAGAGAGAGAGAGAGAGAGAGAGAGAGAGAGAGAGAATTTTGGAGTGGTGATATTTATTTCCGAGCAACTCTTGCCAAATCTCATCTTTAATATGTAGTTAGGGGTTGTTTGGAGTGCTTAACCAAAACATTAGCGTTGAGTGCGCCTTGGGTAGCTATTTGGACGAACACCAACATTTTGGTGTGTCCAGCCCTCCTTACCCTCACTAGTTCATTTCCATGTCATCTTTTTGACAAGATGACGGCAGCCAAAACCTTCGCAAATTATTTGGCGCTCCCTGGATTGGCAAGGCCATCTCGAGCACAAGCCAAACAAGCCATTAAACTTAAAGAGCCATTTGCACAATAATCACCCATTTTTTTTATCTCGAGGTCCTCCACCCCGAGGCCCCAATTGGCCTTTCGATCTGCATATCGTATACCACCTTGCCGGACGACATTTTCATTTGTTTATGTCAGATACTCAGACTGCCAAAAAAAAACTAGACCTAAGTGTCCATATCATGAGAAAACAATAATAATATGTTGCATGTATTTCTTATGTAAGTGTCAGCTAGTAGAAAAAATCATTGATGATATGATCGTTATTGATTATTCCCCGATGTTATAGATATATCCAAAACATACTTTTCAGAACATTTAAATATATATACACTCCATCAAAAAGTCAACAACAACGACATCAAAAACAGGTTTGACCTTTTGTGCAGGCAATTCCACATCATTATGGACAAAGAGATTAGTTTATATCAAGTGATATATATCTCTCTCAAGTCATGAACCATCTCTACCTCCAATCGAAAACACGAGAATATAGCCCCTTCAACCTATATTTTGAAAATGTAGTAAAGCTAAGTTCGTGGCTCTTGCACTATGATGTGCTTAGTTTAAAGCAATTGGAACATCTATTACTCGCTCTGGTAGGTCAACTCTTTTATCAATTGAAACATTGCCATCTAATATGTTTTGGGATGTTAAAAACATAGTCTATTTAGAACTCGAGAAAGAAGAAGGTGGACGATATTTAAAATCAATTCAGATAAAGTACTTTCCATAATCTAGTGGAATATATTCTAGGCAAAACGTTGACATGTTGTCCACGACATAATCACACACTCTCTCTGTCCCAAAATAAGTTCCTTAACCTTAGTATAGCTTTATATTAAAGTTAGTATAAAGTTAAAACACTTATTTTGGGACGGAGGGAGTATAATCTTTTGATAAGCCAGCAGCTTAAATGAGCCATCTGTATAAACTTCGGTGCCTTATTGAAAAGAGAAATACATGCATGATGTAATTTTCATCCGGTCAAGCAAGAGCACTTCCATTCAAAAAGCAATGGCCTCCCTTAGAATGCTCACTGGATGGACCATTTCGATCGAGAGGAACACCTGGGTCTGTCGACAAAAGAGTATGCCTCCAACAATATTGCTCAACAATATCAAGTGTGAGGCCATACTTTGGGTCACCGTCGGGGCAAAGAAATTGGAGAGCAACAATTTTTCATTTAGGATGTGTAATTTAAACTCTATTCTCTCCGAGTTAAAATATGAGACAAATCATTTGCCTCGGTTTTGAAAAAAAAATCATGTCAAATTACTGAAGTAGTATATCTGAAATAGTCAGCATACATACCAAAATGATCTGTCCCTGCAAGAGAACCAGTCTGAATTTTGAGATGACCAACCGGTTGCATATATAGCTAAGCTGTAGCTTGGGTTTCCTAAAGCCATTTCCTCCACCATGTCCTCATAAATCACGCCGTTTCAGCCCGGAGAGGCCATGGCCCCGTGCTGCAGCACAACGACGCTGCTCAGCGCGTTGGCGGCATCCTTCGCCTGCTGCTTTTTCCTCGTCGTCATCTTCCTCTGCCTGCGCTTCGTCCACCTTCGCCGCACGCGGCGCCACAGCGCACAGCCACTGCAAGGGCAGCCCCGGGCCCCGCAGCCCAAGCTCGGCCTCGACGCCGCCACCATCGCGCTCTTCCCATCCTTTCCGTACCGGCGGGACAGCTCGGCGTCGGCGCCGGACGAGTGCGCCGTGTGCCTCAGCGCCGTCGACGAGGGGGAGACGGTGAGGCAGCTCCCGAGCTGCAAGCACCTCTTCCACCAGGAGTGCGTCGACGTCTGGCTCCTGTCCAACGCGTCTTGCCCGGTCTGCCGTGGGAAGGTCGAGCGGGCCGCGGGCGCCGATCAGCGCGAGAGAGCCGCGGCATCGGCGGCCGTCGTGCCAATCGAGATGATGGACGATGAAACGCTATCTCCATCGCCGTCGACGTCACAGCCGTCCGTGCCGGAGCGGCCGGGCTGGTTTGGCGGGCGAGCCTCCGGCTCCCGCTCTGGCCAGGAAACGGACTTGGAGCGGCAATAGCAGTCATTGTCCGGGGAGTCCGGGACTCCTGGATATGATTGATTGCAGACACGATCTGTTGAAGTAGGTAGCAACAAGTTCGTCGTCGTTCGTATATGCAGAGAGCTTGTTGGCAGCGCACATTTTATCCGGGCGGAGTAAACGATCAGGATTGTGCGACCCTCGCTTGCATGGGCGCTTGTTCATTTTATTTTGCTCTGTGTTATTTGGCTTCACACAAATGACCAAGTGAGTAAAAAATAAAAATAGTGCTCCCCACTACGGTCCCGAACTGTATTTCGTCATCAAAAATAGTGCTCACCACTATGATCGCCAACCCTATAATAATGAAGATTGGTGATAGTCCTTCCCTCTAGCCTCGAGCGACCCCGAATTGGATTTCATTATCCATATTGGACAGTGGAATACCTATGGAATTGCAAAATTCTTGGACCTTGACAAGAAGCCAACCAGTATCTCTCATGGTAGCCAATCTGAGTTTAACATCATGAATTAACTCCAGGGCAAGCACAACATTTATTTCCTTTCGTTGCAAGAGTTGTGAAAGCTCCTTTGCTATACCAAACAACTTCAGATAAGTTTCAAAACAAAAGCAAATTGGAAGCACTCCATCTTTTCTATTCAACCTGCAGCATGGCTCGGATTACGCCCATTTGCATTTGCATTTGCATTTACGTCAACCGCGCTAAGAACTTTTATCACCTAGGCCCACATCTGGTCCAAGGGAAGCAAACTTTTATGATGTGAACACCATCTGGTATATCCTAGTCTAGCAAAAGTGCAAAACTAGTATGCTGATGCAAGCCTCTTTCTGTAGATATTTCACCCATCTCAAGCCTTTCCAATGTATCTTTGTGAGCAGGGACAAAGCTAGAAAAAAAATTCCTATGGTGTCAGCAGTGTATTAATGGTGTCACCTATGCAATTAAGCAGTGATTAGTACAAAACTAGTGAAGAAATTACAAAAATGACTGGTATCAGCTGACAGCAATGTCTCTATGGCAGCTCTGTCCATGTTTGTGAGTTTCTTCCAGCAATACTTACATGTTCTTGCAAGATGAATGTGTCGTGATCACAATCAACCATACATACTCAAAATAAATCATCAATATATGAGCAAGAAGAACAAGCAACGGCGGCCACAATGAACTGTAGATGATGGGTAAAGCAATGGACGCGGAAAGCATGAAATTTTCATCTAGAATCTTTCTTTGCAAACTATTAAATTCATCTCTCATGTTTGATAACTTGTAATGATCAAGAAGCATTAGAAGATCTAACTTTGGTGCCCAAGATGTAGTATCTTTGATGTGGCGTAGAGGAAGAAATCTTTCCACAACCTTTCCTTCGTTCACATACCTAAAAAAATGAATGAATAAATAAATCATGGATGAGCAGAGAACTGAAATATATAAATGAAACCAAAAGACAAGAGACACTTACTAACCTCAACATTGCTGCCATTTATTATTTCACAGATATATCGCGTGACTCATCAATAAGAACAAAGAACTTTTAATCACCAAGCTCTTCTATAATCACTTCAGTGACTTCTGTGCGCAACACCTTGCAAGGTCCTTTTGTATGTCATCAGAAGTCATCTTGCATTTTCCTCCACGATCCAAAGTTTCTCTAACTTCTTTGTTGCTAGCCTTATAGAGAATAAGTCAAGTGGGTCCAATATAATCTATGCGATTCCTCACTTGCACAAGCCTACTTAGCCGAAACACTTTGTATTTGATTTTTGAAATCATCATAATGCCTAACTCAATTGTTGTGATAACTATTCAAACCACCTAATGCTTAGGCAAGGCTCTATGTGATGCGGGGCTAACCCGATCTAGGCCAATCTTTCACGATTGGTGGGATCCCCGAGGATGAACACAAAGAACACAAGGGGAAATCATGACGGGAAACGAGAGAAAACACTCAAATCAACAAGAAACAATCACACATGTGCTAGATCCATGAACACAAAGAGAGATACATGATACAAATCCAACAAAGGGGGATACACGGTAGCTAGTTCATCTCCGTGAGGAGGTCTTGAGCCCACGAGGGGTCATCCTGTGAGGGGTCTTGAATCCGGTGTGGATCTTCTCCGTAGAGGCCACGATCTCTCGTGGAGTAGAACCACTATGGATGAGCAATGCTCTAGTCTAAAATGAGCTAACACAATGCTAACCCTAGCTAGGAGGAGGAGGAGGTCTATTTATAGTCTAGGGGACGGAGGGGTAAGTTGGAGGGATACATGGGCCGGAGGCCCGATACACAGTGCGCAGACAGGGGCCGGATGTCCGGGCTGGAGGGGTCCAGTCTCGGGTGTCTTCTGTGCTGGGCGCGGGATTTCCGGGAAGGCGCCGGATGTTTGGGGGTTGGCCGGATGTCCGGCCGCTGTAGAGTCACCTGGCGTCTGCCTCTCTTTGGTCTTCTTATTGTTGGTGGCGCCGGATGTCCGGGCTCCTGCCGGATGTCCGACCGCTGTAGCTCCGCGACGACTCCACTTGAGGCAGTTCTTGATCCGCTTCCGTGTGGACTTGTCCTATGCTTCGAGCATCTCCATAGTCGTCTCTGTAGGTGTCAAAACCGGCGAATCTCGGGTAGGGGGTCCCGAACTGTGCGTCTAAGGTCGATGGTTCCAGGAGACTGGGGACACGATGTTTACCCAGGTTTGGGCCCTCTCTATGGAGGTAATACCCTACTTCCTGCTTGATTGATCTTGATGAATATGAGTATTACAAGAGTTGATCTACCACGAGATCGTAATGGCTAAACCCTAGAAGCCTAGCATGTATGACTATGGTAATGTGTGTATATCCGCCATCCGGACTACTCCCTCCGGTTTATATAGACACCGGGGGGGGGGGGATCTAGGGTTACATAGAGTCGGTTACATAAGAAGGAATCTTCATAATTGTTCGCCAAGCTTGCCTTCCATGCCAAGGAGAGTCCAATCCGGACACGGGTGCAGTCTTCGGCCTTCATGTCTGCATAGCCCACCAGTCCGGCCCATTGATAATAGGCCGGACGCCCGAGGACCCCTTAGTCCAGGACTCCGTCAGTAGCCCCTGAACCTGGCTTCAATGACGAGGAGTCCGGCGTGCAGATTCTCTTCGGCATTGCAAGTCAGGTTCCCTTCTTTCCGAACTCCAAGATAGTCTTCGGACGCGATGATTGTATCTGGACCTGTATACACAACTGCAGATGATATAATATTCCACGAGTCCGATCTGCTGATGACTTTTTAGTACCATGACATCACGCCTGCTCGGCCATTATTTTCGAGCCGTTGGCTGGCCCGCCATCCCACGTCTCAAGGCGTGGTTTTATTGGTATGTCTTATCCAAGCAGAGATCGTGTCTCCCTTTTTTAAGGGGTTCTTATCAACCCGGACGTGGATAACCCAACCGCCGCTTGGGTACAACTCCTTGGGAATAGGCAAGTCTCCAGGAGGAGACGTTCGATATTTGCGGCCTTCATATAGAGGCACAGACCCGTCTTTTTATTTCACGCTTGCTTCTTTCTCAACCCCTGCTACCCCAAGTTCCAACACCCAGGTTTCAATTGCCACAAGTTCCAATCATGTCCGGATCCAGTCGTCAAGGCCGGTGGGTGGCTTCTTCTGTCATGGAGGGAGATATTGCAATGCTACGGGCGGCGAGGTATCTCACGCAGAGATCCTCCATCGGCTTCCAGCCGAGGGGCAGGTTATTCCCACCCCCAGATCTGGTGAGAGGGTCGTGTTTGTGTCCCACTTCCTCTGTGGGTTAGGGTTTGCAATTAATGCCTTCGTCCGATGGCTCATGTTCTATTACGGGCTAGATTTTCACGATCTGGCCCCGGACTCTATTCTTCTTATCTCGACGTTTATCGTCACGTGCGAAGCCTTCCTCCAAACTCCTCCGCACTTCGTCTTGTGGCTCAAGACCTTTGGTGTGAAGCCGCAAGTGATAGAGGAGGAGCGGGTAGAGTGAGGCGGTGCCATAGTGAGCAAGCTCGCCAGTACTGTTTGACTGAAAGGACCCTTTGCCAAGTCTTCCGATTTATGGCAGCAGGGGTGGTTCTGTATCATCGAGTCCCGCGGCTCCAAGTGGGCTGCTGCGCCCGTATTTCGATCCAGTCCCCCAATTCAGCTTGCATCGTGGGTTAATAAGGGGTTGGACTGGGGATCAACGGACGAGGTGCTGATTTTGCAGAGCCGCATCCGAAACCTCATCGAGAGGGACATCAATATCGTCAACGTTGTTCAAGTAATGCTAGTCCGCCGGATCCTGCCGTGCCAGCGACGGCCTCTCCACATGTGGGAGTTCAATCCAGAAGGACCGCAAACTCTTCAGCACTTCTTCGGCACTACGCACAAAGGAATGTGTGGATTATTTTTTGGGAAACGAAAGCAATGGCCGGATACCACCGAAGACGTCGGCCTAGACTGTAACCATCCAGACATCTCGGTAGGTACCCGCTCGACGAACACCTCATAATCAGACACCCAGTGATAATACACTGACCAAATCATCCTTTTTCAGGGCTGGGTAAAGAAAGTGGAACGGATTCGGTGTCCGGCTCCTGTCCCTGAAGACTTAGCTAGTCCCATGTTAACAAGGATGCTAGCCTTGGCACCATACCAGGAATCGGCAGGGAAGAGTAAAGAGCAGAGTGGGAAGACTCGAGATGACCTTTGTTCCAGAGGTAAGTCGGATACTGAGTCTGGAGAAATCGACCTTTCCTCGCCTGAAGACAGAGGCGAAAGAGGACCCATTATCCCTTCTCCAAGAAGGAGGAAAAGAGCCGCCTCCGATGGTTGGGAAAGGCGGTCTAAGAGAGGCAACATGCCACCGTCGAGCGGCTTGGGTTTGGAAAGCGACATCGTTGAAAAACTCCAACATGGGGATAAGCCCTTGACCAAACCATAAGTGAATCCGGGGTACTTTGATAGCGTCCCACCTTTTTGTCGTTACCGAAGACATACGTTATGTATCCGTGCATTTTTACAGGTCGACACAGAGTTTTTCTGGGCAATCCTCTTCTTCGGGAGGTCTCCTCCCAGAGACGATGGAGAGCGAGACACCTCGCCCAACCTCCTCGCCTAATAGGGCGGATGACTCTGAAGTGTCGTCACGGAGGGTTTTTCTGGACCAACAAGCTATGCGGGTGATAAAAGAGGCAGTACCCGAAGATGGATCTCCAGCCATCCGGGATTCCGGGGTTGATAATAAAGGCCCCGGACTGTGCGGCTCGCAGTCGAAGGTGACTCCGGAGACGGATGGACTGGTTCCTTCAAAGGATGGTTGTGCTCCTAGAGCGGCTTCCGGAGACCCGGAGGCTCCGGATACATTGCGAGACATGTTGCGGAAAGCATCTGTCTCGGGGGAACAACGTACCTTGATGGGTACAGTGGTTGGGAAGATTCTGTCAGCAAAGAGCGGATTGAATGAAGCCTTCATGAGCCTGCTAAAAGGCTTCGAGGTTTGTGATATAACATTTTCAGTTATGTTTTATTTGCAAAGATGCACCTGTGTATTGGTAGTAGCCCCTGAAACTCCGGTAGGCTTCCAATGTGAAACAAAAGTAGGATCCAAAAGGAATCATTCGAGGACTAACCTGATAAACTTGAACACAGACGGCTTCCCCCTCGGGCACTTCCTAGACTATGGATATTGCGGAGCTTCAGCAGAAGCTGGATGTAGCGGGGGACGATCTTGCGCTAATCAATATGCGTCTTGACGAGTCGTAAGGTATGTATTCGGGGCAATCCCCATACATTTTTGTGGTATGAGCATCATGCTAAAAAGTTATATGATGGAACATGCGTGGCTGCAGATGGTGATGCTGCCGTTGAAGTTCTTCGAGCGGAGCTGGCCTGGGCCAAGGAGCAGGCCTGGTGTAGTATGGCGGCTGCCGAAAAGGCATCGGATGAGTTAAAAGCCGAACAAGCTGCACGGCGCCAAGGCGAGGAGAAGATATCCGCGATGGCACTCGAACTGAGGAATGCTACTGGCCCCTGCAAATTCTAGAGAAGGAGAATGAAGCCAAAGCAGCTGAACTTGACAAGCTCTTACGAGAGGCGAAAGAAGCGCGGTCGGAATCCAGAGCAGCTCGTGAAGAAATCCGGCAAGCTAGGGAGATTGCGGCTGGTAAGCCCTGTCTGCTACAGACTAAGTTCGGTGATTCGAACTATGCTCAGCTTGACCGAGTGTGGAGTTCTCCAGACGAGTTTTTCGACTTGCCGAAGAGTTCTTCCGATGCGGCGCAGTATTATCAAGCGCAAGAGGGATACACAACGGAGAAGCTTTTCTGGTCACAGTTTGGCGCATCAAAGCGCCCTCTATTGCTGAATTCACAGATGTCCCAATGGGCCGAACTTCATAGGATATCCAGCGCTGCCATGAAGAATGTTCTTAGTCCAGTTGTGGCCAACCGAGCCTGTTCCGAATAGCTACTTCGGTTTGGTGCAAAGGCTTGTTGACGCAGTGCCGCGTATCGACGCTGTGAAGAGGTCGACGTGCATTGACGGTGCACGGATGGCGTTTGCCCGAGTCATTCTGGGGGACGATGAAGGCCATTGATGTTGCGGCGAAGAGTCCACTCAAGGGCAAGGACCGTGCTGGGCCAGAGCATTATTTTGACGACGTCCTAGAGGCCGCCCGCGTAATAGAGGGTTAATGCTCGAAAGACATAATGTTCGAGTGAGGTGTATGAAAATTGTAAAGACAATTTCATAGTTAATCTATTTTTATCTTTTGCTCGAAAGCTTGAATTCCTCATGTGCGGCCGTTTTAATATAATCTGAAAGTTTTCCAGTCGTCGGCTTCAGCCCCCTCGTAGGTAGTACGGGGGTGTTCGGAAAAGCATTTAATTACTCTTTATCCAACGTCTTGGTCCATGAAGGAGGTGATAATGTGGCGAACCAGACAATCAGACTATAGGGCGTTAACACTTTCACTTAGCCATAGGAGTTTTATGGTGGGGCTACGACATAGCCCCTGGTATGTATGCGGCCTATTACAATATGATGCCTTACATATTTGATCTGAAAAAGATCCCTCGTGTGACACGGAGAATCGCTAAAGATTCCAATAAGTCGTCAAGTGGTTGACCAGCTCTCGCCGCATCATGACAGTCAGTTTTCGGCTTTCTCTACTGAGGTACTTGACCAGATGAACCGGAAGCACAATCATAGTAGTTCTCCAATTACTACCCTAGACGATAGAGCGGAACGTAGGGTAGCAAGCACAGGAGCCGGGCAACCCAACTATTGACCAAAGACAATGATTCGAAGCTGATGCATATAAGGCCAAACTTGCGACGCTGAAGTACACTATAGAGCTGTTCGGGCTTTTGCTGGCAACTCATTTGTTCCCGTACCGAGCCCCTGGCAGGTTATGCCAAGGTACATCTGTGAAACAACCATAGGAGCCATATTCATTTGCGAAACAACACGGATGATTAATTTGGATACTGTTTTCTGGGACCTGAGCGATATGCCAATGATTACTTTATATATATAAAGACCACAACCCCGGCTATTTGACATGTTCGGGGTTGTAGGCGGAGGAAGAGGCATAGTACATGCTCAAAATAAAGAGTGCGGTCTACAAAAGTTACTTTGGACCTCCTGTCGCACGTCTGCGCCGCCTGTCCTCAACGAGGGGAATCCTTGATGGAAGTAGCCCCTTAGGTGAGTGTATGGATCCGAACTCCGATAGAGTCAGTTTTAGATGTTTGTTCTATTCGTCACCTGTTTTTAAGAGATAGTGAAGGAAGATAAAAAAAGAAAATAGATAGAAGTGTTATGGGAGTGCTTGCAGGCTTGTCCGTAGTGTGCTTCCGCCAATGCCCATGGTATTTTGAGTGCGTAGTGATGTATGCGCGGTACAAATTTTGCAGGTGTGCGAGGTGGGCGGCGGAAGCCGGACTGCTATTTTTGCTCCGGGAGTAGTCGATCCTCGGGTGGAAATGGCTTCTGACTGTCGACACTTCGTTGGTGAACCTCTTCGTCGTCCCTATCGCCTGGCGGCCTCCTCCCCTTGTGTTCGGCATTGAGCTTGCCGGCCTGCTTAAAGACCCAGCAATTTCTGTTAGTATGATTAGCTGGTTTGTTGGGGTGGCCGTGAATCTGGCAGGGTCGGTCCAATATCCTGTCTAGGTTGGATGGTTCGTCTCGGTTCGCCTTAAGGGGCTTCTTCCGTTGACCAGGTTCAGGATTGCTGAATCCGCGTTGACTGTTGTGTCACGTGATCTTTCATTATCATTGCGACTGTTGTGTTTACATCGCCGTGGCTTGCCGTTGCCGTCTCAGATTTTGGAAGTGCCCGGGTCGCCGGCGTTGTTACTTCTATGAGTGAGCCAGCTGTCTTCTCCCGCGCAAAAGCGGGTCATTAGAGCAGTAAGGGCTTTCATGTATTTAGGTCCTTCTTAACCGAGGTGGCGTGCAAGCCATTCGTCCCGGACGCTGTGCCTGAAGGCTGTGAGGGCCTCCGCTTCCGGACAGTCGATGATTTGGTTCTTTTTGACTTAGAACCAAGTCAGAGCTTCCTGGCTGACTCTCCGGGCTGCTGGACGATGTGACTTAGGTCATCGGCATCCGATGACCGGACATATGTTCCTTGGAAGTTGTCCAGGAAAGCTTCTTCCAATTCTACCCAGCTGCTTATGGAATTTTCAGGCAGGCTGTTGAACCAATGCCGAGCTGACCCTTTTAGCTTTATTGGGAGATATTTAATGGCATGGAGGTCGTCTCCACGGGCCATATGGATGTGGAGGATACAATCTTCTATCCATACTGCGGGGTTGGTCGTTCCGTCATATGATTCAATATTGACGGGTTTGAATCCTTCAGGGAATTCATGGTCCATTACTTCATCAGTGAAGCAAAGAGGGTGTGCGGCGCCTCTGTGTAGGGCCACACTACGATGTAACTCCGAAGGAGTCCATTTGCGTCCTTCGGCTCGTGCGTGATACGTCTCCAACATATCAACTTCTCAAAAACCTTTTTCCCTTGTTATGGACCCTAACTTGCATGATTAGAATGGAACTAACCCGGACTGACGCCGTTTTCAGCAGAATTGCCATGGTGTTGTTTTTGTGCAGAAATAAAAAGTTCTCGGAATGACCTGAAACTCCACGGAGATTTATTTTGGAAAATATAAAAAATATCTGCAAGAAGATCCAGACCAGGGGGCCCACACCCTGTCCACGAGGGTGGGGGGCACCCCCCTAGGGTGCGCCCCCTGCCTCGTGGGCCCCCTGGTGCTCCACCGACGTATCCCCAGATCCTATATATTCACTTTCGGGGAGAAAAAAAATCAAGGAGAAGGAATTATCGCGTTTCACGATACGGAGTTGTCGCCAAGCCCTAATCTCTCTCGGGAGGGCTGATCTGGAGTCCGTTCGGGGCTCCAGAGAGTGAAGATCGTCGCCATCGTCATCATCAACCTTCCTCCATCACCAAATCCATGATGCTCACCACCTTGCGTGAGTAATTCCATCGTAGGCTTGCTGGACGGTGATGGGATGGATGGGATCTATCATGTAATCGAGTTAGTTTTGTTAGGGTTTGATCCCTAGTATCCACTATGTTCTGAGATTGATGTTGCCATGACTTTGCTATGCTTAATGCTTGTCACTAGGGCCCGAGAGCCAGGATTTCAGATCTGAACCTATTATGTTTTCATGAATATATGTGTGTTCTTGATCCTATCTTGGAAGTCTATAGTCACCTACTATGTGTTATGATCCGGCAACCCCGAAGTGACAATAATCGGGACCACTCCCGGTGATGACCATAGTTTGAGGAGTTCATGTATTCACTATGTGTTAATGCTTTGGCCCGGTACTCTATTAAAAGGAGGCCTTAATATCCCTTAGTTTCCAATAGGACCCCACTGCCACGGGAGGGTAGGACAAAATATGCCATGCAAGTTCTTTTCCATAAGCACATATGACCATATTCGGAATACATGCCTACATTGCATTGATGAACTGGAGCTAGTTCTGTGTCACCCTAGGTTATAACTTCTACATGATGAATTGCATCCGACATAATTTCCCATCACCGATCCAATGCCTATGAGCTTTTCCCATATTGCTTGTTGCTTATTTACTTTTCCGCTGCTACTATCACAAAAACTACAAAAACACTACCATTACTTTTATTGTTGCTACCGCCACTATCATATTACTTTGCTACTAAACTATCTTGCTGCAGATACTAAATTTCTAGGTGTGGTTGAATTGACAACTCAGCTGCTAATACTTAAGAGTATTCTTTGGCTCGCCATGTGTCGAATCAATAAATTTGGGTTGAATACTTTACCCTCAAAAACTATTGCATCCCCTACACTTGTGGGTTATCAAGAGTATTTTCTAGAGCCATTGCCGGGGATCATAGCTCTATTCTTTAAGTCACTTGGGATTTATATCGGTTGATCACTATGAAGAATTTGAAGGACTCAAAAACCAAGATCTTACCCTCAACGACGAGGGGAGGTAAGGAACTGCCATCTAGCTCTGCACTTGATTCTCCGTCTGTTATGGGAAAATTTGCGACACCTACGCATGCTATTGAATTTGATATGTCGTACGTTCTTGATGATGCCACTTCTGCTATTGATAACCCACAAGTCTAGGGGATCACAACGGTTTTCGAGGGTAAAGTATTCAACCAGAATTTGTTGATTTGACATAAGGGGAGCCAAAGAATACTCTTAAGTATTAGCAGCCGAGTTGTCAATTCAACCACACCTGGAAACTTAGTATCTGCAGCAAGATAGTTTAGTAGCAAAGTAATATGATAGTGGCGGTAGCAGCAATAAAAGTAACGGTAGTGTTTTTGTAGTTTCGTAATAGTAGCAACGGAAAAGTAAATATCAACTAGCAATATAGGAAAAGCTCGTAGGCATTGGATCGGTGATGGGAAATTATGTCAGATGCAATTCATCATGTAGAAGTTATAACCTAGGGTGACACAGAACTAGCTCCAGTTCATCAATGCAATGTAGGCATGTATTCCGAATATAGTCATACGTGCTTATGGAAAAGAACTTGCATGACATCTTTTGTCCTACCCTCCCGTGGCAGCGGGGTCCTATTGGAAACTAAGGGATATTAAGGCCTCCTTTTAATAGAGTACCGGACCAAAGCATTAACACATAGTGAATACATGAACTCCTCAAACTATGGTCATCACCGGGAGTGGTCCCGATTATTGCCACTTCGGGGTTGCCGGATCATAACACATAGTAGGTGACTATAGACTTGCAAGATAGGATCAAGAACACACATATATTCATGAAAACATAATAGGTTCAGATCTGAAATCATGGCACTCGGGCCCTAGTGACAAGCATTAAGCATAGCAAAGTCATAGCAACATCAATCTCAGAACATAGTGGATACTAGGGATCAAACCCTAACAAAACTAACTCGATTACATGATAGATCCCATCCAACCCATCACCGTCCAGCAAGCCTACGATGGAATTACTCACACACGACGGTGAGCATCATGGAATTGGTGATGGAGGAAGGTTGATGATGACGATGGCGACGATCTCCACTCTCCGGAGCCCCGAATGGACTCCAGATCAGCCCTCCCGAAAGATATTGGGGCTTGGCGGCGCCTCCGTATCGTGAAACGTGATAATTCCTTCTCCTTGATTTTTCTCTCCACGAAAGTGAATATATAAGATCTGGGGATACGTCGGTGGAGCACCAGGGGGCCCACGAGGCAGGGGGCGCCCCTACCCTCGTGGACAGGGTGTGGGCCCCCTGGTCTGGATCTTCTTGCAAATATTTTTTATATTTTCCAAAATAAATCTTCGTGGAGTTTCAGGTCATTTCGAGAACTTTTTATTTCTGAACAAAAACAACACCATGGCAATTCTGCTGGAAACAGCGTCAGTCTGGGTTAGTTCCATTCTAATCATGCAAGGTAGAGTCCATAACAAGGGCAAAAGTGGTTGGAAAAGTAGATACGTTGGAGACGTATCAACTCCCCCAAGCTTAAACCTTTGCTTGTCCTCAAGAAATTCAGTTGATAAACTGAAAGTGATAAAGAAAAACCTTGACAAACACTATTTGCTCTTGTTGTTGTAAATATGTAAGCTAGCATTCAGGTTTTCAACAAGATCATGAATTAACCACATTCACAATAACTTTTAGGTCTCAAGACTACTCACATCAACTATCGAGCAATAATAATAAACCTCGGATGACAACACTTTCTCAAAACAATCATGATATGATATAACAAGATGGTATCTCGCTAGCCCTTTCTGAGACCGCAAAACATAAATGCAGAGCACCTTTAAAGATCAAGGACTGACTAGACATTGTAATTCATGGTAAAGGAGATCCAATCATGCTCATACTCAATGCAAATTAATAGTAATACATGCAACGACAGAGGTGCTCTCCTACTGGTGCTCTTTGATAAGAGGATGATGACTCTGCATACAAGTAAATAGATATGCCCTTCGCAGAGGGAAGCCGCGATTTGTAGAGGTGCCAGAGCTCGAGTTTTAAATAGAGATAAATGACATTTTGAGCGGTATACTTTCATTGTCAACATAACAACCAAGAATCTCGATATCTCCCATGCTACGCACATTATAGGCGGTTCCCAAACAGAATGGTAAAGTTTATACTCCCCCAACCACCAACAAGCACACTCCACGACTAGCCCAAAACAACGGGTACCGTTCAAACCAGCAACAACCCTGGGGGAGTTTTGTTTAGTTATTATGATTTTGAGCATGGGACTAGGCATCCCGGTTACCAGCCATTTTCTCATGAATGATGAGTGGAGTCCACTCATCGTGAGAATAACCCACCTAGCATGGAAGATATAGACAACCCTAGTTGATACATGAGCTGTTCCAGCATACAAAACAGAATTTTATTTGAAGATTTAGAGTTTGGCACATACAAATTTACTTGGAATGGCAGGTAAATACCGCATATAGGAAGGTATGGTGGACTCATTTGGAACAACTTTGGGGTTTATGGAAGTGGATGCACAAGCAGTATTCCCGCTTAGTACAGGTGAAGGCTAGAAAGAGACTAGGAAGCGACCAGCTAGAGAGCAACAACGGTCATGAACATGCATTAAAATTAATCAACAATGAATGCATGCATGAGTAGGATATAAATCACCATGAACATAAATATCGTGAAGGCTATGTTGATTTGTTTCAACTACATGCGTGAACATGTGCCAAGTCAGATCACTTAAATCGTTCAAAGGAGGATACCACCCCATCATACTACATCATAACCATTTTAATACCATGTTGGCACGCAAGATAGATCATTATAAACTCTTAGCTAATTAAGCATTACATTAGCAGCTATGATCTCTATTTGTCATTGCAAGCATGTTTCATTCATAACAAGCTGAATCAGGAACGATGAGCCATCATATTTACAAAAACAAGAGAGGTCGAGTTCATACCAGCTTTTCTCATCTCACTTAGTTCATCATATATCATCCTTATTGCCTTTCACTCGCACGACCGAACGGTGAGGATAATAATAATAGTGCAAGTGCATTGGACTAAGCTGGAATCTGCAGACACTTAATACAAGAGAGAAGACAAGGTAATATGGCTCAAGGTTAAATCAACAACAAAGCATATGAGAGCCACTAAGAAATTTCAATCATGGTGTTCTACTCTTAACCCCCAAAGAAAAGAAAAGAAACTATTTACACGGGAAAGCTCCCAACAAGCAAAAGAAGAACGGGAAATCTTTTTGGGGTTTCGTTTTAATTACTACTACAAGCAAAGAAAGTAAACTAGCTAGAAGTTACAACTAATATATTTTTCTTGTTTTTCTGGGTTTTTCTAGCACACAAGAAAAAGACTAAGAAAAAGAAATTAAAACTAAGCATGTATGGTACAGTGAAAGAGTGTGAGCACCGCCAACTAGAATAAGTGTGTGAACATGAATGTAAAGTTGGTGAGAAACACGTACTCCCCCAAGCTTAGGCTTTTGGCCTGAGTTGGTCTATGGCTAGTATTGGCCTGACGGATATCCAAAGTTGTAGTTGGGGTTGTACTGAGATGCAGTAGCCACTGCATGTTGAGCTATAGCTCGAAGGCGGGCTGCCTCCGTCATGTTATAATAAGCATTTGCCTCCTCCATAGTTATAGTGCATCCCTCGGTAGTTCATCGTCTGGCTCACAGAACGCGAGCCTCGATTCTTGCTTCCTTGAAGAACCACCTTGGAAGTTTTTCCTAGGCATTTTTCTGAAACTTTCTGAAATTTTTAGTAACTCACAATAAAAGTTAACCATACTCAATAAGATTGATAGCAACAACTCCTACAAGTGCCTAGAGACTATATCATGAAT
The DNA here is from genome assembly GCA_902687465.1 of Secale cereale. Taxonomy (NCBI): domain Eukaryota; kingdom Viridiplantae; phylum Streptophyta; class Magnoliopsida; order Poales; family Poaceae; genus Secale; species Secale cereale. Next base: position 176,675,661 of record LR738711.1, read on the forward strand.
TAGAACTACTTGGGACCAAGAAAATTTGACATGCAAGATCAAGAACAAGGTCACCATAGTATTTTTTTTGCAATAAATAGAGCACTAGAACAAAAAACTAATTGGACCAATGGAAGAGTCACATACCAAGGAACAATCTCCCAAACAGTTTGGTGAATGGTGATTTGAGCAAGGAGATCGAAAATGGCAGCAAGATGAGCTAGAACTCAGGTTTGAGCTGGTTGGTGATTTTTTTGGGAGGAAGAAGAAGAGCATGGGTGCAGGAATAAGTGGAGGTGGGCCACGTGGGGCCCATGAGGCAGGGGGTTGCGCCCTGGACCCTCGTGGCCAGGTGCTGGCTCCCCTCGCTGTGTGTTCTGTGCCATATTTTCTCAAATATTCTAGAAAAAATCATATTTCATTTTCATGGTATTTGGAGAACTTTTATTTTCGGGGTATTTTTTTATTGCACGGATAAGTCTGGAAACAGACAGAAAATACTATTTTTCTTTTATTTATCCTAATTAACAGAAAGTAAAAAGAGGGTACAGAAGGTTTGTGCTATCTAGATTCACCTATCCCATGCTCATCAAAAGGAATCCATTAACAAGGTTGATCAGGTCTTGTTAATAAACTCTTTCCGAGTAACATGAAACCGGAGAATATTCGAATAACACTAGGTTACCTCAATGGGGATATGTATGTCCCCAACAATAAGGATGTCATATGTCTTCTTAATAGTAGGAATAGGAAACTCAAAACCTCCAATAGTAATAGTTAATTTTTTTCTAATATAATTGATACTGTGGACCTGAGGTTGTTTCCTTGGAAAGTGTACCGTATGCTCATTACCATTGACATGAAAAGGGACATTGCCTTTGTTGCAATCAATAACAGCCCCTGCAGTATTCGAAAAGGGTCTTCCGAGAATAATAGACATACTATCGTCCTTGGGAATATCAAGTATAACAAAGTCCGTTAGAATAGTAACATTTGCAACTACAACAGACACATCCTCACAAATACCGACATGTATAGCAGTTGATTTATCAGCCATTTGCCAGGATATTTCAGTAGGTGTCAACTTACTCAAGTCAAGTCTACGATATAAAGAGAGAGGCATAACACTAACACCAGCTCCAAGATCACACAAAGCAGTTTTAACATAGTTTTTCTTAATGGAGCAAGGTATAGTAGGTACTCCTAGATCTCCTAATTTCTTAGGCATTCCACCCTTAAAAGTGTAATTGGCAAGCATGGTGGAAATTTCTACTTTAGGTATCTTTCTTTTGTGGGTAATAATATCTTTCATATACTTAGCATAAGGATTTGTTTTAAGCACATCCGTCAAATGCATACGCAAAAAGATAGGTCTAATCATTTCAGCAAAGCGCTCAAAATCCACATCGTCCTTTTTCTTGGACGGTTTCGGAGGAAAAGGCATGGGTTTCTAAACCCATGGTTCTCTTTGCTTACCGTGCTTCCTAGCACCAAAGTCTCTCTTATCATAACGTTGATTCTTTGATTGTGGGTTATCACGATCAACTGCAGGTTCAATCTCTACATCATTATCATTGCTAGGTTGAGCATCATCATAAACATCATCATTAATATTATCACTAGGTTCATGTTCATTACCAGATTGTGTCTCAGCATCAGAAACAGATATATCATTGGGATTCTCAGGTGTGTCAGCTACAAGTTCACTAGAAGCATGCAAAGTCCTAATTTTTCTTTTTCTTCTTCTTAGAAGAACTAGGTGCATCTAAATTAGCTCTCTGAGAATCTTGCTCAATTCTTGTAGGGTGGCCTTCAGGATACAGAGGTTCCTGAGTCATTTTACCACCTCTAGTTGCAACTCTAACATCATAGTCATTATTCTTACTATTTAAATCATTGAGCAAATCATTCTGAGCCTTAAGTACTTGTTCTACTTGAGTGGTGACCATAGAAGCATGTATACTAATGAGTTTCAGTTCACCTTTAGCTCTAGACAGATAATCACTGAAGCGTTCAATCATATAAGCATTGTGTTGCAATTGTCTACCAACATAAGCATTGCAGTTTTCTTGTTTCACAACAAAATTGTCAAACTCATCTAAGCATTGGATAGCAGACTTATAACGAGGAATATCACCTTCATCAAATCTATAAAGAGAATTTACCTTTACTACCTGTGTCGGGTTATCAAGACCATGTATTTCTTCAATAGGCGGTAAATTCTTAACATCTTCAGCTTTAATACCTTTTTCTTTCATAGATTTCTTTGCCTCTTGCATATCTTCAGGACTGAGAAATAGAACACCTCTTTTCTTCGGAGTTGGCTTAGGGGCTGGTTCAGGAAGTGTCCAATTATTTTCATTAGCCAGCATATTATTCAATAGTAATTCAGCTTGTTCAACTGTCCTTTCCCTGAAAACACAACCAGCACAACTATCCAGGTGGTCTCTAGAAGCATCAGTTAGTCCATTATAAAAGACATCAAGTATATAATGCATCTCAAGAGGATGATCAGGCAAAGCATTGAGTAATTGGAGAAGCCTCCCCCAAGCTTGTGGGAGACTCTCTTCTTCAATTTGCACAAAGTTATATATTTCCTGTAAGGCTGCTTGTTTCTTATGAGCGGGAAAATATTTAGCAGAGAAGTAATACATCATATCCTGGGGACTTCGCACACAACCAGGTTCAAGAGAATTAAACCAAGTCTTAGCATCACCCTTTAACGAGAACGGAAATAACTTAAGGATATGGTAATAACTAATATTTTCATCATTGGTAAATAGGGTGGCTATATCATTCAACTTAGTAAGATGTGCCACAATAGTTTCAGACTCATAGCCATGGAAAGGATCAGATTCAACCAAAGTAATTAACTCATGATCAACAGAGAATTCATAATCCTTATCAGTAACACAGATAGGTGAAGTAGCAAAAGCAGGGTCATGTTTCATTCTAGCATTCAATGATTTTTCTTTCAGCTTATCTAATAACTTTTGAAGATCATATCTATCATTGCAAGGAAGAAAGTCTCTAGCAGTTTCTTCGTCCATAACATAACCCTCAGGCACAACAGGCAATTCATATATATTGGGAGTAGCCTCATCATCACTTCATATATATCATCAGTTTCAAAATTTGCATTCTCCCTAACCTTAGCAATTTGTTCATCTAGAAATTCACCTAGTGGCACAGTATCAGGCATAGAAGTAGTTTCATCATACATAGCAGAAGTGGCATCATCAAGAACATACGACATATCAAATTCAATAGCAGGAGTAGGTGTTGCAAGTTTACTCATAACAGAAGGAGAATCAAGTGCAGAGCTAGATGGCAGTTCCTTACCTCCCCTCGTAGTTGAGGGTAAGATCTTGGTTTTTGAGTCTTTCAAATTCTTCATAGTGATCAACAGATATAAATCCCAAGTAACTTAAAGAATAGAGCTATGCTCTCCGGGAACGGCGCCAGAAAATAGTCTTGATAACCCACAAGTGTAGGGGATCGCAACAGCTTTCGAGGGTAAGTTATTCAACCCAAATTTGTTGATTCGACACAAGGGGAGCCAAAGAATACTCTTAAGTATTAGCAGCTGAGTTGTCAATTCAACCACACCTGGAAACTTAGTATCTGCAGCAAGATAGTTTAGTAGCAAAGTAATATGATAGTGGCGGTAGCAGCAATAAAAGTAACGGTAGTGTTTTTGTAGTTTTTGTAATAGTAGCAACGGAAAAGTAAATAGCAACTTGCAATATAGGAAAAGCTCGTAGGCATTGGATCGGTGATGGGATATTATGTCGGATGCAATTCATCATGTAGAAGTTATAACCTAGGGTGACACATAACTAGCTCCAGTTCATCAATGCAATGTAGGCACGTATTTCGAATATAGTCATACGTGCTTATGGAAAAGAACTTGCATGACATCTTTGGTCCTACCCTCCCGTGGTAGCGGGGTCCTATTGGAAACTAAGGGATATTAAGGCCTCCTTTTAATAGAGTACCGGACCAGAGCATTAACACATAGTGAATACATGAACTCCTCAAACTATGGTCATCACCAGGAGTGGTCTCGATTATTGTCACTTCGGGGTTGCCAGATCATAACACATAGTCGGTGACTATATACTTGCAAGATAGGATCAAGAACACACATATATTCATGAAAACATAATAGGTCCAGATCTGAAATCATGGCACTCGGGCCCTAGTGACAAGCATTAAGCATAGCAAAGTCATAGCAACATCAATCTCAGAACATAGTGGATACTAGGGATCAAACCCTAACAAAAATAACTCGATTACATGATATATCCCATCCAACCCATCACCATCCAGCAAGCCTACGATGGAATTACTCACGCACGGCGGTGAGCATCATGGAATTGGTGATGGAGGAAGGTTGATGATGACAATGGCGACGACCTCCACTCTCCGGAGCCCCGAACGGACTCTAGATCAGCCCTCCCGAGAGAGATTAGGGCTTGGCGGCGGCTCCGTCTCGTAAAACGCGACAATTCTTTCTCCTTTTTTTCTCCCCAAAGTGAACTTATAGGATCTGGGGATACGTCGGTGGAGCACTAGGGGGCCCATGAGGCAGGGGGCGCGCCCCCACCCTCGTGGACAGGGTTTGGGGCCCCTATTATGGATCTTCTTGCAGATATTTTTTATATTTTCCAAAATAAATTTCCGTGGAGTTTCAGGTCATTCTGAGAACTTTTTATTTCTGCACAAAAACAACACCATGGCAATTCTGCTGAAAACAGCGTCAGTCCGGGTTAGTTATATTCAAATCATGCAAGTTAGAGTCCATAACAAGGGCAAAAGTGTTTGGAAAAGTAGATACGTTGGAGACGTATCATCTATGTATGATGAAACTACTTCTATGCTTGATAATACTGTGCCACTAGGTGAATTTATAGATGAACAAATTGCTAAGGTTAAGGAGAATGCAAATATTGAAACTGATAATATTTATGAGAGTGATGATGAAGCTTCTCCCAATAGATATGAATTGCCTGTTGTTCCTGAGGGTTATGTTATGGATGAAGATACTGCTAGAGACTTTCTTGCTTGCAATGATAGGTATGATCTTAAGAAATTATTAGCTAAGCCGAAAGAAAAGTCCTTGAATGCTAGAATGAAACATGACCCAGCTTTTGCTACTTCACCTATCTGTGTTACTCATAAAGATTATGAATTATCTGTTGATCCTGAGTTAATTACTTTGGTTGAGTCTGATCCTTTCCATGGCTATGAGTTTGAAACTGTTGTGGCACATCTTACTAAGTTGAATGATATAGCCACCCTATTTACCAACGATGAAACGATTCGTTATTACTATATCCTTAAGTTATTTCCTTTCTCGTTAAAGGGTGATGCTAAGACTTGCTTTAATTCTCTTGATCCCGGTTGTGTGCGTAATCCCCAGGATATGATGTATTACTTCTCTGCTAAATATTTTCCCGCTCATAAGAAACAAGCTGCCTTGCGGGAAATATATAACTTTGTGCAAATTTAAGAACATAGTCTCCCACAAGCTTGGGGAGGCTTCTCCAATTACTTAATGCTTTGCCTGGTCATCCTCTTGAGATGAACGATATACTTGATGTCTTTTATAATGGACTAACCAATGATTTCGGAGATCACCTGGATAGTTGTGCTGGTTGTGTTTTTAGGGAAAGAACAGTTGAACAAGATGAATTACTATTGAATAATATGCTGGCCAATGAAAATAATTGGACACTTCCTGAACCAGCCCCTAAGCCAACTCCGAAGAAAAGAGGTGTTCTATTCCTCAGTCCTGAAGATATGCAAGAGGCAAAGAAATCTATGAAAGAAAATGGTATTAAAGCTGAAGATGTTAAGAATTTACCACCTATTGTAGAAATACATGGTCTTGATAACCCGACACAGGTAGTAAAGGTAAATTCTCTTTATAGATTTGATGAAGGTGATATTCCTCGTTATAATAAGTCTGCTAGCCAATGCTTAGATGAGTTTGACAATTTTATTGTGAAACAATAAAACTTCAATGCTTATGTTGGTAGACAATTACAACACAATGCTTATATGATTGAATGCTTGAGTGATTATCTGTCTAGAGCTAAAGGTGAACTGAAACTTATTAGTAAACATGCTTTCATGGTCACCACTTAAGTAGAACAAGTACTTAAGGCTCAAAATGATTTGCTCAATGAATTAAATAGTAAGAATAATGACTATGCTGTTAGAGTTGCTACTAGAGGTGGTAAGATGACTCAGAAACCTTTGTATCCTGAAGGCCACCCTAAGAGAATTGAGCAAGATTCTCAGAGAGCTAATTTAGATGCACCTAGTTCTTCTAAGAAGAAGAAAAAAAAACAATAGAACTTTGCATGCTTCTAGTGAACCTGTAGCTGACACACATGAGAATCTCAATGATATATCTATTTCTGATGCTGAGACACAATCTGGTAATGAACATGAACCTAGTGATAATATTAATGATGGTGTTTATAATGGTGCTCAACCTAGCAATGATAATGATGTCGAGATTGAACCTGCTGTTGATCTTGATAACCCACAATCAAAGAATCAACGTTATGATAAGAGAGACTTTGTTGCTAGGAAGCACAATAGGTAAAGAGAACCATGGGTTCATAAACCCATGCCTTTTCCTCCGAAACCATCCAAGAAAAAGGATGATGAGGATTTTGGGCGCTTTGCTGAAATGATTAGACCTATCTTTTTGCGTATGTGTTTGACTGATGTGCTCAAAACAAATCCTTATGCTAAGTATATGAAAGATATTATTACCAACAAAAGAAAGATACCTGAAGTAGAAATTTCCAACATGCTTGCCAATTACACTTTCAAGGGTGGAATACCTAATAAATTAGGAGATCCAGGAGTACCTACTATACCTTGCTCCATTAAGAAAAACTATGTTAAAACTGCTTTATGTGATCTTGGAGCCGGTGTTAGTGTTATGTCTCTCTCTTTCTATCGTAGACTTGACTTGAGTAAGTTGACACCTACTGAAATATCTTTGCAAATGGCTGATAAATCAACTGCTATACCTGTCGGTATTTGTGAGGATGTGCCTGTTGTAGTTGCAAATGTTACTATTCTAACGGACTTTGTTATACTTGATATTCCCAAGGATGATAGCATGTCTATTATCCTTGGTAGATCATTTTTGAATACCGCAGGGGCTGTTATTGATAGCAATAAAGGCAATGTCACTTTTCATGTCAATGGTAATGAGCATACGGTACACTTTCCGAGGAAACAACCTCAGGTCCACAGTATCAATTATATTGGAAAATTTTCAACTATCACTATTGGAGGTTTTGAATTTCCTCTTCCTACTATCAAGAAGACATATGACATTCTTATTGTTGGGGACATACATATCCCCATTAAAGTAACCTAGTATTATTCTAAAATTCTCCGGTTTCGTGCTATTCGGAAAGAGTTTATTAACAAGACCTGATCAACCTTGTTAATGGATTCCTTTTGATGAGCATGGGATAGGTGAATCTAGATAGCACAACCTTATGTACCATCCTTTTACTTTTTGTTAATTAGGATAAATAAAACAAAAATAGTATTTTCTGTCTGTTTCCAGACTTATCCATGCAACAATAAAAAAATACCCCGAAAATAAAAGTTCTCCAAATGCCATGAAAATGAAATATGTTTTTTCTAGATTATTTGAGGAAATATATGACAAAACACACAGCGAGGGGAGCCAGCACCTGGCCAGGAGGATCCAGGGCGCGCCCCCTGCCTCGTGGGCCCCACGTGGCCCCCCTCCACTTATTCCTGCACCCACACTCTTCTTCTTTCTCCCAAAAAAATCACCAACCAGCTCAAACCTGAGTTCTAGCTCATCTTGCTGCCATTTTCGATCTCCTTGCTCAAAGCACCATTCACCAAACTGTTTGGGGAGATTGTTCCTTGCTATGTGACTCCTCCATTGGTCCAATTAGTTTTTGATCTAGTGCTCTATTTATTGAAATTTTTTGCTGCTGTGGTGACCTTGTTCTTGAGCTTGCATGTCAAATTTTCTTTGTCCCAAGTAGTTCTAATGCATGATATAGTCTCTGGGCACTTATAGGAGTTGTTGCTATCAATCTTGTCGAGTTTGGTTAACTTTTATTTTGAATTACTAAAAATGTAAGAAAATTCTAGAAAAATGCATAGGAAAAACTTCCAAGGTGGTTCTTCAAGGAAGCAAGAACCGAGGCTCGCGTTCCGTGAGCCGGACGATGAACTACCGAGGGATGCTGACGTACGGCCTTGTGAATGGCCGTCAGATGACTTTATGGATCAGGTTGGCATCAAGGATGAATTTTATGCATACGTGCGCAACGCTGACCTCGAGAGCTTCATACAAGATAAGTGCCCTCAATACCGTGGCTTAACTGATAGCTTTGTGAGAAGGTTTAAATTTTCATCTTCACGTAATTCTCACACTGTGCTGTTTGACCTGTATGATAAATCTTACACCATGGACTTAGAGGATTTTAATGATGCTTGTAAGCTCCCACAGTGGGGCAGTATGGGTGACCGTCGCAAATCTGAATTTAGAGAATTCCTTGCTAGTATCACATTGGGGGAATCTAGAAAATCACACATGCCACCATAGGGAGCATCCATTTTCCTGCTATTCATTACTTTGCTCTCTTTATTGGTAGATGCATAAATGGTAAAGATGAGGCTTGTCATATGTGCGTCCCAGATCTCAGTGTTCTCAGGAGTGTTGTACTAGGTGATAGACAATATAACTTGGGAGCCATTGTTGCACGTAGGCTACACCATAATGGTATGATTGGAGATTTATTTGGTGGGATTTATGCCACTTGCATAGCCCGCTTTCTTGGTGTGCGTGTGCACGAGAATGATGAACCTTTGCCTCCTGCTCATTTGGATTGCCATGCTGTGGCTAGTCACTAGTTTATAGATAGGGATGATCAAACCCTCAAATATCGACTAATCTTTAACAGGCAGCATGCCATCCCTATTGTTCTTCCTGCCCCTACTTTGTTTAACTTTCAGGCAAAATGAAGATACACTATAACTATGGAGGAGGCAAATGCTTATTATAACATGACGGAGGCAGCCCGCCTTCGAGCTGCAGCTCAACATGCAATGGCTGTTGCATCTCAATACAACCCCAACTACGTCTTTGGATATCCGTCAGGCCAATACTGGCCATAGACCAACTTAGGCCAAAAGCCTAAGCTTGGGGGAGTACGTGTTTCTCACCGGCTTTACACTCATGTTCACACTTATTCTAGTTGTCGGTGCTCACACTCTTTCTTTGTACCATCCATGTTCAGTTTCGGTTTCTTTTTCTTAGTCTTTTTCTCGTGTGCTAGAAAAACCTTAAGAAAAACAAAAAAATTTAGTTGTAGCTTCTAGCTAGTTTACTTTTCTTGCTTGTAGTAGTAGTAATTAAAAAGAAAACCCAAAAAGATTTCCCGTTCTTCTTTTGCTTGTTGGGAGCTTTCCCGTGTAAATAGTTTTTTTTCTTTTCTTTGGGGGTTAAGAGTAGAAGACCATGATTGAAATTGCTTAGTGGCTCTCATATGCTTTATTGTCGATTTAACCTTGAGACACATTACCTTATCTTCTCTCTTGTATTAAATGTCTGCAGATTCCAGCTTAGTCCAATGCACATGCACTATTATTATTATCCACACCGTTCGGTCGTGCAAGTGAATGGCAATAAGGATGATATATGATGAACTAATTGAGATGAGAAAATATGGTATGAGCTCGACCTCTCTTGTTTTTGTAAATATGATAGTTCATCATTCCTGATTCAGCTTGTTATGAATGAAAAATGGTTACAATGACAATTAGAGATCATAGCTGCTTATGCCATACTTAATTAGCTAAGAGTTTATAATGGTCTATCTTGCGTGCCAACATGATATTAAAATGGTTGTGATGTGGTATGATGGGGTGGTATCCTCCTTTGAACGAATTAAGTGATCTGACTTGGCACATGTTCATGCATGTTGTTGAAACAAATCAACATAGCCTCCATGATATTTATGTTCATGGTGATTTATATCCTACTCATGCTTGCATTCATTGTTGATTAATTTTAATGCATGTTCATGACCATTGTTGCTCTCTAGCTGGTCGCTTCCCAGTGTTTTTCTAGCCTTCACCTGTACTAAGCGGGAATACTGCTTGTGCATCCACTTCCATAAACCCCAAAGTTATTCCATATGAGTCCACCATACCTTCCTATATGCGGTATTTACCTCTGGTTCCAAGTAAATTTGTATGTGCCAAACTCTAAACCTTCAAATGAAATTATGTTTTGTATGCTCGAACAGCTCATGTATCAACTAGGGCTGTCTATATCTTCCATGCTAGGTGGGTTATTCTCACGATGAGTGGACTCCGCTCATCATTCATGAGAAAATGGCTAGTAACTGGGATGCCCAGTTCCATGCTCAAAATCATAATAATTAAACAAAACTCCCCCAGGGCTATTGCTGGTTTGGACGGTACCCGTTGTTTTGGGCTAGCCGTGGTGTGTGCTTGTTGGTGGATGGGGGGGGGGTATAAACTTTACCATTCTGTTTGGGAGCTCCCTATAATGTGCGTAGCATGGGAGATATCGAGATTCTTGGTTGTTATGCTGACAATGAAAGTATACCGCTCAATATGTTATTCATCTCTATTTAAAAAACGAGCTCTGGCACCTCTACAAATCCTTGCTTCCCTCTGCGAAGGGCCTATCTATTTACTTTTATGCAGAGTCATCATCCTCTTATCAAAGAGCACCAGTAAGAGAGCACCTCTGTCATTTTATGTATCACTATTAATTTGCATTGAGTATGATCATGACTAGATCTCTTTTTATCATGAATTACAATGTCTAGTCAGTCCTTGATCTTTAAAGGTGCTTTGCATTTATGTTTTGTGGTCTCAGAAAGGGCTAGCGAGATACCATCTTGTTATATCATATCATGATTGTTTTGAGAAAGTGTTGTCATCCGAGGTTTATTATTATTGCTCGCTAGTTGATTATGCCATTAATATGAGTAGACTTGAGACCTGAAAGTTATTGTGAATGTGGTTAGTTCATGATCTTGTTGAAAACCTGAATGTTGGCTTACATATTTACAACAACAAGAGCAAATAGAGTTTGTCAAAAATTTTCTTTATCACTTCCAATTTATCAACTGAATTGCTTGAGGACAAGCAAAGGTTTAAGCTTGGGGGAGTTGATACGTCTCCAACGTATCTACTTTTCCAAACACTTTTGCCCTTGTTATGGACTCTAACTTGCATGATTAGAATGGAACTAACCCGGACTGACGCTGATTTCAGCAGAATTGCCATGGTGTTGTTTTTGTGCAGAAATAAAAAGTTCTCGGAATGACCTGAAACTCCACGAAGATTTATTTTGGAAAATATAAAAAATATCTGCAAGAAGATCAAGACCAGGGGGCCCACACCCTGTCCACGAGGGTGGGGGGCGCCCCCCCTAGGGCGCGCCCCTGCCTCTTGGGCCCCCCTGGTGCTCCACCGATGTATCCCCAGATCCTATATATTCACTTTCGGGGAGAAAAAAATCAAGGAGAAGGAATTATCGCGTTTCACGATATGGAGCCGCCGCCAAGCCCTAATCTCTCTCGGGAGGGCTGATCTGGAGTTCGTTCGGGGCTCCAGAGAGTGGAGATCGTCGCCATCGTCATCATCAACCTTCCTCCATCACCAATTCCATGATGCTCACCGCCGTGCGTGAGTAATTCCATTGTAGGCTTGTTGGACGGTGATGGGTTGGATGGGATCTATCATGTAATCGAGTTAGTTTTAGTTAGGGTTTGATCCCTATTATCCACTATGTTCTGAGATTGATGTTGCTATGACTTTGCTATTGTTAATGCTTGTCACTAGGGCCCAAGTGCCACGATTTCAGATCTGAACCTATTATGTTTTCATGAATATATGTGTGTTCTTGATCCTATCTTGCAAGTCTATAGTCACCTACTACGTGTTATGATCCGGCAACCCCGAAGTGACAATAATCGGGACCACTCCCGGTGATGACCATAGTTTGAGGAGTTCATGTATTCACTATGTGTTAATGCTTTGGTCCGGTACTCTATTAAAAAGAGGCCTTAATATCCCTTAGTTTCCAATAGGACCCCGCTGCCACGAGAGGGTAGGACAAAAGATGTCATGCAAGTTCTTTTCCATAAGCACGTATGACTATATTCGGAATACATGCCTACATTGCATTGATGAACTGGAGCTAGTTCTGTGTCACCCTAGGTTATAACTTCTACATGATGAATTGCATCCGACATAATTTCCCATCACCGATCCAATGCCTACGAGCTTTTCCCATATTGCTTGTTGCTTATTTACTTTTCCGCTGCTACTATCACAAAAACTACAAAAACACTACCATTACTTTTATTGTTGCTACCGCCACTATCATATTACTTTGCTACTAAACTATCTTGCTGCAGATACTAAATTTCCAGGTGCGGTTGAATTGACAACTCAACTGCTAATACTTAAGAGTATTCTTTGGCTCCCCTTATGTCGAATCAATAAATTTGGGTTGAATACTTTACCCTCGAAAACTGTTGCGATCCCCTACACTTGTGGGTTATCAGGGTGCGGCTGGGTTTGTCACGTCCGAATAGGTGGCCATCATCGCGTGTCAAGGCCTGCCTTCGCGATCCGTAGATCGATCTTGTTTGTCCTTTTCTACTGTCCCAGTCCCGTTGAAGATCGTTTGTACAGCCGTGTGCTGTGTTATTCCTGCCTTTACGGCGAGGTGGGGCGGTCTGGTGTTCGGCTTGAGTTGCCTCTTCATCCGAACAGGGTTGTCGACGACCTGCCGCATTGTGTGATGATGGTGCGGGCTCCAACGCTTTGTCATCGAACTAAGGTAGCAATGTATGCTTCGGGTAGCTTTTGACTGGGCCATTAAGGCCGTATTCTTCGGCGGTCAGGACCTTGGTCCATCTATCGTTGAGTAGGTCTTGGTCAGCTTGAAGTTGCTGGTGCTTCTTTTTCAGGCTCCTTGCCGTGGCTATAAGTCTGCACTTGAAGCACTCCTGCTCGAGGGGTTCTTCGGGTACGATGAAGTCTTCGTCGCCGAGGCTTACCTCATCTTCGGAAAGCGGTAGGTAGTTGTCATCCTCTGAATTGTCGCTGGGCAGAGCCTGTTCATCGGGGCTGGCTTGCCCGTTTTCTTGTTCCTCCTGCTCGGATCTTGCTCCAACAGGGTCTTCATTGTCTTCGGCGTCGTCCGGAGTGCTGTTTTGTCCGGTGCGAGCGTTGTTGCAATGTGACTTAGAGCGGCGTTTAGGGGGCGGTATTTAGACTGTGTCTCAGGAGGTTTATTCTCGACTGGATCTTGTTTGTCATCGTCGCTAGCTTTTTTAGGTGTATCAACCATGCACATGTCGTACCAAGAGGTGGCCGTCCTACGTCCCGTGAGTGATGGGTCTTGTCCTTGCTCCTTGTTGGCATCGTCGTCTATACTGTCGATGTCTTTGGAGCCATAATCAGACATGCCGGTTAAGTCCTCGACATTGGCTATGAAGTGGGTGGCGGGTGGGAAGCGAAATTCTCCGCCGTCAGCCCCTAGTTCAAAACGGACATAGTTCGGCTGCGAGTCCCCCGCCAAGGACATGTTTGTAACGAGTTTAGCACGTCGCCCAGAGGCGAGTGTTGGAAGATGTCTACGGCGCCGAATTCGAAAATCGACAACCGATCCAGCTCGGTGTCCGCGGGTGTATGTGGTTCGGAACTTATAGCCGGAGACAGGTCCGGAGTCCCGTTGATGCAAATATTGCAAGGTGTCAAGTCTGTGCGTGGCTCCAACGTTGCGGACTCTGTGGCCTCGGATGGCACAATCTGCACCGGACTTAAGGCTGTTGAAGCAACATGATCCATCACCTGGATGTGGTTCGATGACAGATTTAAGTCATGCTCATCGGAGCGAGGGGGAGCGATCGTCGCGGTCTCAAATCCGTCGAAGATCAAGTCTCCATGGATGTCCGCGACGTAGTTCAAGCTCCCGAATCTGACTTGATGGCTAGGGGCGTACCTGTCGATCTGCTCCAGATGGCCAAGCGAGTTGGCCCGTAGTACGAAGCCACCGAACGCAAAGATCTGTCAGGGGAGGAAGGTTTCTCCCAGGACAGCGTCACTATCGACGATTGAAGGGGCCATCGAACCTTTCGTCGATGGCACAGTGGAACTCTTAATGAAAGGACCAATGTTGGTGTCAAAACCGACAGATCTCTGGTAGGGGGTCCCGAACTGTGCGTCTAAGGTCGATGGTTACATGAGACTGGGGACACGATGTTTACCCAGGTTCGGGCCCTCTCTATGGAGGTAATACCCTACTTCCTGCTTGATTGATCTTGATGAATATGAGAATTACAAGAGTTGATCTACCACGAGATCGTAATGGATAAATGCTACTTCTCGAGCTTGCGTTGTATTCCCTTGAAGAGGAAAGGGTGATGCAGCATAGTAGCGTAAGTATTTCCCTCAGTTTTTGAGAACCAAGGTATCAATCCAGTAGGAGACCACGCGCGAGTCCCTCACACTTGCACAAACAAATAAGAACTTCGCAGCCAATGCGATAAGGGGTTGTCAATCTCTTTACGGTCACTTACGAAAATGAGATCTGATAGAGATGATAGTTTGATATTTTTGGTATTTTTGATTATAAGAACAGAAAGTAAAAGCGGAAAAGTAAAGTAGATTGTAGATTGATATGTTAAGAATAGACCAGGGGGCCATAGTTTTCTCTAGTGGCTTCTCTCATGATAGCAATATTCTACGACAGGTAAACAAATTACTGTCGAGCAATTGATAGAAAAGCAAATAATTATGAGACTATCTAGGCATGATCATTATATATAGGCATCACGTCCGAGAGAAGTAGACCAAAATGATTCTGCATCTACTACTATTACTCCACACATCGACCGCTATCCAGCATGCATCTAGTGTATTGTGTTCATAAGAACAGAGTAACGCCTTAAGCAAGATGACATGATGTAGAGGGATAAACTCAAACTTAGTGATATAAACCCCATCTTTTTATCCTCGATGGAAACAATACAATACGTGCCTTGCTGCCCCTACTGCACTCAGAAAGGACACCGCAAGATTGAACACAAAGCCAAGCACTTCTCCCATTTGCAAGAACTATAGATCTAGTAGGCCAAACCAAACCAATAATTTGAAGAGACTTGCAAGGATATTATAATCATACATAAAGAGTTCAGATAAGAACCAAATATTTCTCATAGATAATCTTGATCATAAACCCACAATTCATCAGATCTTGACAAACACACCGCAAAAAGAGATTACATCGAATAGATCTCCTCGAAGACCGAGGAGAACTTTGTATTGAGATGCAAAGAGAGAGAAGAAGCCATCTAGATACTAGCTATGGACCCGAAGGTCTGTGGTAAACTACTCACAACTCTTGGTGAGGGGATGATGATGATGTAGAAGCACTCCGTGGAAGATCCCCCCTCTAGTGGAGCTCCGGAACATGCCCTAAGATGGGATCTCACGGGAAAAAAAGGATACGGCGGTGGAACTAGGGTTTTCTCTGTTCGTCTGATGGTTTCGGTGTACGTAGGTATATATAGGAGGAAGGAGGGCACCGAGGCCAAACGTGGGGCCCATGAGGCAGGGGGCACGTCCTATAGGGGGGGGGGCGCCCCCACCCTCGTGGGCGCCACGTGTGCCCTACTCCGTGGTTCTCAAGTCTCCCATGCGTGATTTCCTCCAAAAATATCTCTCCCGAAGGTTTCAATCCGTTTGGACTCCGTTTGATATTCCTTTTCTGTAAAACCCTGAAACAGGCAAAAACAACAATCTGGACCGGGCCTTTGGGTTAGTAGGTTAGTCCCAAAAATAATATAAAAGTGTATGACAAAGCCCATTAAACATCCAAAACATCATAAATAATAGCATCGAACTATCAAAAATTATAGATACGTTGGAGACGTATCACTAAACCCTAGAAGCCTAGCCTGTATGACTATGACAATGTGTGTATATCCGCCATCCGGACTAGTCCCTCCGTTTTATATAGACACCGGCGGAATCTTCGTAATTGGTCGCCAAGCTTTCCTTCCACGCCAAGGAGAGTCCAATCCGGACACGGGTGCAGTCTTCGGCCTTCATGTCTTCATAGCGCACCAGTCCGGCCCATTGATAATAGGCCAGACGCCTGAGGACCCCTTAGTCCAGGACTCCCTTAGTCTCCTTGGTTCCTTAGCACACGTAGTTGAAGGAAATATGCCCTAGAGGCAATAATAAAGTTGTTATTGATATTTCCTTATATATAATGATAAATGTCTTTTATTCATGCTAGAATTGTATTAACCGGAAACTTAGTACATGTGTCAATACATAGACAAAACAGAGTGTCCCTAGTATGCCTCTACTAGACTAGCTCGTTAATCAAAGATGACCATAGACATGTGTTATCATTTGATGAACGGGATCACATCATTAGGAGAATGATGTGATGGACAAGACCCATCCGTTAGCTTAGCATAATGATCGTTTAGTTTTACTGCCATTGCTTTCTTCATGACATATACATGTTCCTCTAACTATGAGATTATGGAACTCCCGAATACCGGAGGAACACCTTGTGTGCTATCAAACGTCACAACGTAACTGGGTGATTATAAATATGCTCTACATGTGTTTCAGAAAGTGTTTGTGGTGTTGGCATACATCGAGAATAAGATTTGTTACTTCGAGTGTCGGAGAGGTATCTCTGGACTCTCTCGGTAATACACATCATAATAAGCCTTGCAAGCAACTGACTAATGAGGTAGTCATGATATGATGTATTACGGAACGAGTAAAGAGACTTGGCGGTGAATAGATTGAACTAGGTATGATGATACAGACGATCGAATCTCGGGCAAGTAACATACCAATGACAAAGGGAACAACGTATGTTGTAATGCGGTTTGACCGATAAAGGTCTTCGTAGAATATGTAGGAACCAATATGACCATCTAGGTTCCTCTATTGGTTATTGACTGGAGATGAGTCTCGGTCATGTCTACATAGTTCTGGAACCCGAAGGGTCCGCACGCTTAACGTTCGATGACGATCGGTATTATGACTTTATGTGTTTTGATGTACCAAAGATAGTTCAGAGTCCCGGATGTGATCACAGACATGACGAGGAGTCTCGAAATGGTTGAGACATAAAGATTGATATATTGGAAGGTTATATTCGGACACCGGAAGGGTTCTGGGGGTCACCTGATAAATACCGGAGTACCGGGAGGTTACCGGAACCCCCCGGGGGCTTAATGGGCCTACATGGGCCTTAGTGGAAATAGAGGGCAGCAAGGGAGGTGTGGTGCGCTCCCCCCTAGGCCCAAACTGAATTGGTTTAGGGCAAGGGGGGGCGCCCCCCTCTTTCCTTCTCCCCTCCTCTTCCTTCCTCCCCCCTCCTAGTTGGACTAGGAAAGGGGGAAAACCTACTCCTAGTAGGAGTACCCCCCCTTGTGGCGCGCCATAGGAGAGTGTCCGGCCCCCTCCTCCACACCTTTATATATGTGGCCAGGGGGCACCCCATAGACACACACGTTGATTTCTTAGGCGTTTGCGGTGCCCCCCTCCACAATTACACACCTCGGTCATATTGTCGTAGTGCTTAGGAGAAGCCCTGCGCCGGTAACTTCATCATCATCGTCACCACGCCGTCGTGCTGACGGAACTCTCCCTTGACCTCAACTGGATCAATAGTTCGTGGGACATCATTGACCTGAACGTGTGCTGAACACGGAGGTGCCGTACGTTCGGTGCTTGGATCGGTTGGATCGCGAAGATGTTCGACAACATCAACCGCGTTACTAAATATTTCCGCTTTCGTTCTACTAGGGTACGTGGACACACTCTCCACGCTCGTTGCTATGCATCTCCTAGATAGATCTTGCATGATCGTAGGATTTTTTTTGAAATACTACATTCCCCAACAGTAGTTTCTTTGCATTAGATAGCAACCATGTCTCACATGAATGGAAAGGGGAAACATCAAGGAGCGGGTTCACCTTGTGTCTAATGGCGTATGGTCGAGGGCTCATCGTGTGTCCACTTGAGGCTTGGGGAGTAGTCGTAGTGTACATGGGGATGATCATAGGATGCTCCGCATCATCTCCCCCCCCCCCGGGAAAGATCCGACCTCGGATCAAAAACCTCATCACCATGGAAACAGTTGTCGTGGATGGACTTGTAGTTGGACGGAGTCAAAGACATGGCACAATCCAAGTACTCCAAGGTGTCGACGGAGTGGTATACATGCAAGAAGAGCAAACACAAACGACACTAAAAAATACAATGGTTCGGCACTATTGTGAGATGAAGCGGCCTGGACTGACATTACGCGTACGCTTACGCGAGACTGGTTTCACCGTTGCGAGCACTCATTGCTTAAAGGTGACCGGCGGGTGTCTGTCTCTCTCACTTTAGTTGAATCGAGTGTGACTACGCCCGGTCCTTGTGAAGGTTAAAACATCACACTTGACGAAAAATCATTGTGGTTTTGATGCGTAGGTAAGAACGGTTCTTGCTAAGCCCGTAGCAACCACGTAAAACTTGCAACAACAAAGTAGAGGACGTCTAACTTGTTTTTGCAGGGCATGTTTTGATGTGATATGGTCATGACGTGATGAGTTATACGCTATTGTATGAGATGATCATGTTTTGTAAATTATCGGCAACCGGCATGAGCCTTATGGTTGTCTCTTTATTGTTTGAATTGCGATGGCCAAGTAATTGCTTTACTTTATCACTATGAGTTAGCAATAGTAGTAGTAGCAATAGTTGGCGAGACGACCACGACGCTATGATGAAGATCATGGTGTCAAGCCGGTGACGATGGAGATCATGATGATGCTTTGGAGATGGAGATCAAAAGCACAAGATGATGATGGCCATATCATGTCACATATTCTGATGCATGTGATGTTTATCTTATTATGCTTCTTATTTTGCTTAGTACAGCGGTAGCATTATAAGATGATCCCTTACAAAATTTCAAGGTACAAGTGTTCTCCCTGAGTATGCACTGTTGCGAAAGTTCGTCGTGCCGAGACACCACGTGATGATCGGGTGTGATAAGCTCTACGTTCAAATACAATGCGTGTAAGACAAGTTTGCACATGTAGAATACTCGGGTTAAACTTGACGAGCCTAGCATGTACAAATATGGCCTCGGAACACTGGAGACCGAAAGGTCGAGCATGAATCATATAGTAGATATGATCAACATAAGACGTTCACCATTGTAAACTACTCCATCTCACGTGATGACCGGACATGGTTTAGTTGATTTGCATCACGTGATCATTTAGATGATTAGATGGATGTCTATCTAAGTGGGAGTTTTAAGTAATATGATTAATTGAACTTTAATTTATCATGAAATTAGTCGTGATGGTATTTACAAATTATGTTGTAGATCAATAGCTCGTGTTATAGCTCCCCTATGTTTTTGATATGTTCTTAGAGAAAACTAAGTTGAAAGATGTTAGTAGAAATGATGCGAACTAGGTCCGTGATCTGAGGATTATCCTCATTGCTGCACAGAAGTATTATGTCTTTGATGCACCGCTAGGTGACAAACCTATTGCAGGAGTAGATGCAGACATTATGAACGTTTGACAAGCTCGGTATGATGACTACTTGATAGTTTAGTGCGCCATGCTTTACGGCTTATGACCGGGACTTCAAAAACGTTTTGAACGCCACAGAGCATATAAGATGTTCCAAGAGTTGAAAATAGTATTTTAGACTCATGCCCATGTTGAGAGGTATGAGACCTCTCACAAGTACTTTTCCTACAAGATGGAGGAGAATAGCTCAGCTAGTGAGCATGTGCTCAGAATGTCTGAGTACTACAATCGCTTGAATCAAGTGCGAGTTAATCTTGCAGATAAGATAGTGATTGACAGAGTTCTGTAGTCACTATCACCAAGTAACTAGAACTTCGTGATGAACTATAATATGCAAGGGATAACAAAAACGATTTCCGAGCTCTTCGTGATGCTGAAATCAACGAAGGTAGAAATCAAGAAAGAGCATCAATTGTTGATGGTTAACAAGACCACTAGTTTCAAGAAAAGGGCAAGGGGAAGAAAGGGAACTTCAAGAATAATGGCAAGCAAGTTTTCACTCCCGTCAAGAAGCCCAAAGCTGGACCTAAGCTTGAAACCGAGTGCTTCTAACTACAAAGGAAATGGTCACTGGAAGTGACATTCTCCGAATATTTGGCGGATAAGAAGGATGGCGAAGTGAATAAAGGTATACTTGATATGCATATTGATAATGTGTACCTCACTAGTGTTCATAGTAGCCCCTGGGTATTTGATACTTGTTCGGTTGCTAAGATTAGTAACTCGAAACAGGAGTTGCAGAATAAACGAAGACTAGTTGAGGGTAAGGTGACGATGAGTGTTGGAAGTAGTTCCAATATTGATATGATCATCATCGCACACTCCCTGTACTTTCGGGATTAGTGTTAAACCTAAATAAATGTCATTTGGTGTTTGCCTTGAGCATGAACAAGATTGGATCATGTTTATTGCAATACGATTATTCATTTAAGTGAGAGAATAATTGTTATTCTGTTTACATGAAGAAAACCTTCTATGGTCATACACCCAAGGTGAATGGTTTATTGAATCTCGATCGTAGTAAATGCACATATTCATAATATTGAAGCCAAAAGATGCAGAGTTGATAATGATAGTGCAACATACTTGTGGCACTGCCGTTTAGGTTATATTGGTGTAAAGCGCATGAAGAAACTCCATGCTGATGGACTTTTTGAATCACTTCATTATGAATCATTTGATGCTTGCAAACCATGCCTCATGGGCAAGATGACTAAAACTCCGTTCTCCGGAACAATGGAGCGAGCAACTGACTTATTGGAAATCATACAAACTGATATATGCGGACCAATGAGTGGTGAGGCTCGCGGCGGGTATCGTTATTTTCCGACCTTCACAGATGATTTGAGCAGATATGGATATATCTACTTGATGAAACACAAGTCTGAAACATTTGAAAAGTTCAAAGAATTTCAGTGTGAAGTAGAGAATCATCATAACAAGAAAGTAAAGTTTCTATGATCTGATCGGGGAGGCAAATATTTGAGTTACGAGTTTGGTCTACATTTGAAACAATGTGGAATAGTTTCACAACTCACGCCACCTGGAACACCACAGCGTAATGGTGTGTCCGAACGTCGTAACCATACTTTATTAGATATGGTGCGATCTATGATGTCTCTTACCGATTTACCACTATCGTTTTGGGGTTATGCTTTAGAGACAACTGCATTCACGTTAGGGCACCATCTAAATCCGTTGAGACGACACCTTATGAACTGTGGTTTGGCAAGAAACCCAAGTTGCCGTTTCTTAAAGTTTGGGGTTGCGATGCTTATGTGAAAATGCTTCTGCCTGATAAGCTCAGACCCAAATCGGCGAAACGCATCTTCGTAGGATACCCAAAAAAACTGTTGGGGGTACACCTTCTATCACAGATCCGAAGGCAAAACTTTTGTTGCTAAGAATGGATCCTTTCTAGAGAAGGAGTTTCTCTCGGAAGAAGTGAGTGGGAGGAAAGTAGAACTTGATGAGGTAATTGTACCTTCTCTAGAATTGGAGAATAGCACATCACAGAAAATTGTTCCTGTGATGCCTACGCCAATTAGTGAGGAAGCTAATGATGATGATCATGAAACTTTGGATCAAGTAAACTACCGAACCTGGTAAGTCAACCAGAGTACGTTCCATGCCAGAGTGGTACGGTAACCCAGTTCTGGAAGTCATGGTACTAGACCATGACGAACCTACGAACTATGAGGAAGCGATGATGAGACCAGATTCCGCAAAATGGCTTGAGGCCTTGAAATCTAAGATGGGATCCATGTATGAGAACAAAGTGTGGACTTTGGTTGACTTGCCCGATGATCGGCAAGCCATTGAAAATAAATGGATCTTTAAGAGGAAGACTGACACCGATGGTAACGTTACTGTCTACAAAGCTCAACTTGTTGCGAAAGGTTTTCGACAAGTTCAAGGAGTTGACTACGATGAGACTTTCTCACCCATAGCGATGCTTAAGTCTGTCCGAATCATGTTAGCAATTGCCGCATTTTATGATTATGAAATCTGGCAAATGGATGTCAAAACTGCATTCCTTAATGGATATATCAAAGAAAAGTTGTATATGATGCAACCATATGGTTTTGTCGATCCTAAAAGTACTAACAAAGAGTGCAAGCTCCAGTGATTCATCTATGGACTGGTGCAAGCATCTCGGAGTTGGCATATACGCTTTGATGAGGTGATCAAAGAATATGGTTTTATACAGACTTTTGGAGAAGTCTGTATTTACAAGAAAGTGAGTGAGAGCTCTGTAGCGTTTATAATATTATATGTGGATGACACATTGTTGATTGGAAATGATATATAATTTTTAGATGGCATAAAAGGATACTTGAATAAGAATTTTTCAATGAAATACCTCGGTGAAGCTGCTTATATGTTGGGCATCAAGATCTATAGAGATAGATCTAGACGCTTCATTGGACTTTCACAAAGAACATACCTTGATAAAGTTTTCAAGAAGTTCAAAATGGATCAGTCAAAAAGGAGTTATTGCCTGAGTTGTAAGGTATGAAGTTGAGTAAGACTCAAAACCTGACCACGGCAGAAGATAGAGAGAGAATGAAAGTCATTCCCTATGCCTCAGCCACAGGTTCTATAAAGTATGCCATGCTATGTACCAGACCTATTGTGTACCTTGCCATTAGTTTGGCAAGGGGGTACGGGTACGATAGTGATCCAGGAATGAATCACCGGACAACAGTCAAAATTATCCTTAGTAACTGGAGGACTAAGAAATGTTTCTCGATTATGGAGGCGATAAAGAGTTCGTCGTAAAGGGTTACGCCGATGCAAGCTTTAACACTAGTCCTAATGACTAACTATCAATCTGGATGCGTATTGAAAGTGGGAGCAATTAGCTAGAGTAGCTCCAAGCAGAGCATTGTAGACATAGAAATTTGTGAAATACATACGGATCTAAATGTGACAGACCCGTTGACTAAACTTCTCACACAAAACAAAACATGATCAACCCTTAGTAATTTTTGGGTGTTAATCACATGGTGATGTGAACTAGATTATTGACTCTAGTAAACACTTTGGGTGTTGGTCACATGGCGATGTGAACTATGGGTATTAATCACATCTCGATGTGAACTATCAGTGTTAATCACATGGCGATGTGAACTAGATTATTGACTCTAGTGCAAGTGGGAGACTGAAGGAAATATGCCCTAGAGGCAATACTAAAGTTGTTATTTATATTTCCTTATATATCATGATAAATGTCTTTTATTCATGCTAGAATTGTATTAATCGGAACTTAGTACTTGTGTGAATACATAGACAAAATAGAGTGTCCCTAGTATGCCTCTACTAGACTAGCTCGTTAATCAAAGATGGTTATCTTTCCTGACCATAAACATGTGTTGTCATTTGATGAACGTGATCACATCATTAGGATAATGATGTGATGGACAAGACCCATCCATTAGCTTAGCATAATGATTGTTTAGTTTTACTGCTATTGCTTTCTTCAAGACTTATACATGTTCCTCTGACTATGAGATTATGCAACTCCCGAATACCGGAGGAACACCTTTTGTGCTATCAAACGTCACAATGTAACTGGGTGATTATAAAGATGCTCTACAGGTGTTTCCAAAAGTGTTTGTGGTGTTAGCATTGATCCACAATAGGATTTGTCACTCCGAGTGTCGGAGAGGTATCTCTGGGCCCTCTCGGTAATACACATCATAATATGCCTGGCAAGCAAACGACTAATGAGTTAGTAACGAGATGATGTATGACGGAACGAGTAAAGAGACTTGCCGGTGACGAGATTGAACTAGGTATGATGATACCAACGATCGAATCTCTGGCAAGTAACATACCGATGACAAAGGGAACAACGTATGTTGTTATGCCGTTTGACCGATAAAGATCTTCGTAGAATATTTAGGAACCGATATGAGCATCTAGGTTCCTCTATTGGTTATTGACCAGAGATGAGTCATGGTCATGTCTACATAGTTCTCGAACCCGTAGGGTCCACACGCTTAACGTTCGATGACGATCGGTATTATGTGTTTTGATGTACCGAAGGTAGTTCGGAGTCCCAGATGTGATCACGGACATGACAAGGAGTCTCGAAATGGTCGAGACATAAAGATTAATATATTGGAAGGTTATATTAGGACACTGGAAGGGTTCCGAGGGTCACCGGATAAATACCAAAGTATCGGGAGGTTACCGAAACCCCTCGGGGGCTTAATGGGCCTACATGGGCCTTAGTGGAAATAGAGGGCAGCAAGGGAGGTGTGGCACGTGCCCCCCTAGGCCCAAACTAAATTGGTTTAGGGCAAGGGGGGCCGTCCCCCTCTTTCCTTCTTCCCTCCTCTTCCTTGTGCCCCCCTCTTAGTTGGACTAGGAAAGGGGGGAAACCTACTCCTAGTAGGAGTAGGAATCCCCCCTTGGGGCGCACCATAGGAGGCTGGCCGCCCCCCTCCTCCACTCCTTTATATACATGGCCAGGGGCACCCCATAGACACACAAGTTGATTTCTTAGCCGTGTGCGGTGCCCCCTTCCACAGTTGCACACCTCGGTTATATTGTCATAGTGCTTAGGCGAAGCCCTGCGCCGGTAACTTCATCATCACCGTCACCATGCCGTCGTGCTGACGGAACTCTCCCTTGACCTCAACTGGATCAAGAGTTCAGGGGACGTCATCGAGCTGAATGTCTGCTGAACGCGGAGGTGTCGTACATTCGGTGCTTGGATCGGTTGGATCGCGAAGACATTCGACTAGATCAACCACGTTACTAAATGCTTCCGCTTTCGGTCTACGAGGGTACGTGGACACACTCTCCCCGCTCGTTTCTATGCTTCTCCTAGATAGATCTTGCGTGATCGTAGGATTTTTTTTTGAAATACTACGTTCCCCAACAGTAGTGTCTTTGCATTAGGTAGCAACCATGTCTCACATGAATGGAAAGGGGAAACATCAAGGTGCGGGTTCACCTTGTGTCTAATGGCATATGGTCGAGGTCTCATCGTGTGTCCACTTGGGGCTTGGGGAGTAGTCATAGTGTACATGGGGATGATCATAGGATGCTCCTCATCATCTCCCCCCCATTCTTGGGAAAGATCCGACCTCGGATCGAAAACCTCATCACCATGGAAACGATTGTTGTGGATGGACTTGTAGTTGGACGGAGTCAAAGACATGGCGCAATCCAAAGTACTCCAAGGCGTCGTCGAAGTGGTATACATGCAAGAAGAGCAAACACAAACAACACTCGTAAATACAATGGTTACTGCACACAAAGTGTCCATCATGTAAGAATGAGTCCGTGTGACAAGATTGTGAGTGGCAAGGCACAAGATGCATATACAAAAGATGTAGAATGATATGTAATGCATTCATGGTAGAAAATTCATTCATGGTGCACAAAAAGGTATTGTGAATGTGATCAATGCAACCATTGTGCAAAATGATGTCATAGCGTGATGGTTTATCAAGAGCATGACCACGGAAATGGATGCTCAATATGACTATGTTATCATGTAATTGATGGTGGACAATATGATCATGATGTATGAATATGCGATCAAGAAATATCACAACAAATTCGCTAAGGAAATGCACACGCTTGATACGACTGCAACGTATCTATAATTATTGATTGTTCCATGCTATTATTTACGATGTTTTGGATGTTTAATGGGCTTTGTTATAAACT
Organism: Secale cereale; assembly: GCA_902687465.1. Taxonomy (NCBI): domain Eukaryota; kingdom Viridiplantae; phylum Streptophyta; class Magnoliopsida; order Poales; family Poaceae; genus Secale; species Secale cereale. The sequence goes on from LR738711.1 coordinate 176,701,541, forward strand.
TTTATATTATTTTTGGGACTAACCTATTAACCCAATGGCCCAGTCCAGATTGCCTTTTTTTTTTTGCCTATTTCAGGGTTTTACAGAAAAGGAATATCAAACGGAGTCCAAACGGAATGAAACTTCGGGAGAGATATTTTTGGAGCAAAATACACACAGGAGACTTGAGAACCACGGAATACGGCACACGCGGCATCCACGAGGGTGGGGGCGCCCCCCCTACAGGGTGCGCCCCAAGCCTCGTGGGCCCCATGTTTGGCCCCCGGTGTCCTCCTTCTTCCTATATATATCTACGTACCCCGAAACCATCAGAACAATAGAGAAAACCCTAGTTCCACCGCTGCAACCTTCTGTTCCCGTGATATCCCATCTTGGGGCCTATTCCGGAGCTCCGCCAGAGAGGGGATCTTCCACGGAGTGCTTCTACATCATCATCATCGCCTCACCATGAGTTGTGAGTAGTTTACCACAGACCTTCGGGTCCATAGCTAGTATCTAGATGGCTTTTTCTCTCTCTTTGGATCTCAATACCAAGTTCTCCTCGGTCTTCAAGGAGATCTATTCGATGTAATCTCTTTTTGCGGTGTGTTTGTCGAGATCCGATGAATTCTGGGTTTATGATCAAGATTATCTATGAGAAATATTTGGTTCTTCTCTGAACTCTTTATGTATGATTATAATATCCTTGCAAGTCTCTTCGAATTATTGGTTTGGTTTGGCCTACTAGATCTATAGTTCTTGCAATGGGAGAAGCGCTTGGCTTTGGGTTCAATCTTGCGATGTCCTTTCCCAGTGACAGTAGGGGCAGCAAGGCACATATTGTATTGTTGCCATCGAGGATAAAAAGATGGGGTTTATATCACTATGTTTGAGTTTATCCCTCTACATCATGTCATCTTGCTTAAGGCGTTATTCTGTTCTTATGAGCTTAATACTCTAGATGCATGCTGGATAGCGGTCGATGTGTGGAGTAATAGTAGTAGATGCAGAATCGTTTCGGTCTACTTGTCTCGGACGTCATGCCTATATATAATGATCATGCCTAGATAGTCTCATAATTATTCGCTTTTCTATCAATTGCTCGACAGTAATTTGTTTACCCGCCGTAGAATATCGCTATCATGAGAGGAAAAAAAGCCACTAGAGAACACTATGGCCCCCGGGTCTATTCTCAACATATCAATCTACATTCTACTTTACTTTTCCGCTTTTACTTTCTGTTCTTATATCAAAAAATACCAAAAATATCAAACTATCATCTCTATCAGATCTCACTTTCGTAAGTGACCGTAAAGGGATTGACAGCCCCTTATCGTCTTGGCTGCGAAGTTCTTATTTGTTTGTGCAGGTGCGAGGGACTCACGCGTGGTCTCCTACTGGATTGATACATTGGTTCTCAAAAACTGAGGGAAATACTTACGCTACTGTGCTGCATCACCCTTTCCTCTTCGAGGGAATACAACGCAAGCTCGAGAAGTAGGAAGAAGAATTTCTGGCGCCGATGCCGGGGAGATCTACGCAAAATTCATATACCAAGTACCTATCACAAACCCTTATCCTTCGCATTATATTATTTGCCTCTCGTTTTTCTCTCCCCCACTTCACCTTTGCCGTTTTATTCGCCCTTCTTTTTCCGTGTGTTTACCGTTTGCCTTGCCGTCATGGCTAGCACGCCTATCATTATCAATACTCTCGAGAGTGAGGTTCTTAATTTTAAACAAAGGGAGGAAGAAGATCTAAAAGATTCTTGGTATAGAATTTGGAATGCTCAAAATAGATCTACTAGGAAGCTTTCCCCTTCCGTGCTTCTTTGCAATTTTTATGTTGGCATAACTTCTTGGAATAGGCTTATTCTCGATACCATTACCGGTGGAAATTTCTTGGGTAGTCATACTCTTGATTCCTATAATGCTTTGTTAGATTTGTTCCGGCCTCATTCTACCCCGGAGGAGACACAAGTTTTTGATAAGATTTACGATGTAACATTTTTTTTACAAAAGTCTCTTGAACCTCTTAAGAGTATTGGCGGAAATTTACATCGCATGAATATGTTGATCACCCTTTGTAATAAGCGGTTGGATTCTTCATATCTGAAAATTTCTGAATATGAAGGAAAATGAGAACCTCCCGGATTCGAGCGTGATCCCGCTAAAAGAAAAAAACCCGAAGATGCAATACCTAGATCTATTCTTGTGTCGTGCCTAGCTAGGGGCGTTAAACGATAGCGTTTGTTGGGAGGGAACCCAATTTTATTTTATTTGTTTTTGCTTCTGTTTAGGAATAAATATTGCATCTAGCTTCTATTTAGATGTGGTTTTGTGTTTTAATTAGTGTTTGTGCCAAGTAGAACCTTTGGGAAGACTTGTGTGAAGTTTACATGATCATGCTATAAAAAATGGAAACTTTAGCGCTCACGAGATTGGCTGTCACTTTTTACAGGGGAGTGCTTTTTAGTTGATTCTTTTTGCAGATGATTAATAGACAAATTCTTCACGTCCACCAATTTATTTCAAAAAATTTAGAGTTACAGAAGTATTCGATAGTTACAGATTACTACAGACTGTTCTGTTTTTGACAGATTCTGTTTTTCGTGTGTTGTTTGCTTATTTTGATGAATCTATGAGTAGTATCGGGGGGGGGGTATGAATCATGGAGAAGTTGGAATAAAGTAGGTTTAACACCAATATAAACAAAGAATGAGTTCATTACAATACCTTTGAGTGGTGGTTTGTTTTCTTATACTTACGGAGCTCACGAGATTTTTGGCTAAGTTTTGGTGTTGTGAAGTTTTCAAGTTTTGAAATTGGCTTTGATGGACTATGGAACAAAGACTGGCAAGAGCCTAAGATTGGGGATGCCCAAGGCACCCCAAGGTAAAATTCAAGGATAACCAAAAGCCTAAGCTTGGGGATGCCCCGGGAAGGCATCCCCTCTTTCGTCTTCGTCTATCGGTAACTTTACTCGGGACTATATTTTTATTCACCACATGAAATGTGTTTTGCTTGGAGCGTCATGTATGATTTGAGTCTTTGATTTTTATTTTGCCGCAATCATCTTTGCTGGACACACCTTTTTAGAGAGATAAATATGATTTAGAATTTATTAGAATACTCTATGTGCTTCACTTATATCTTTTGAGCTAGATAGTTTTGCTCTAGTGCTTCACTTATATCTTTTAGAGCACGGTGGTGGTTTTATTTTGTAGAAATTATTGATCTCTCATGCTTCACTTATATCTATTTGAGAGTCTTTTAGAACAGCATGGTAATGTGCATGAGTTATAAAACTAGTCCTAATATGATAGGCATCCAAGATGAGTATAGTAAAAACTTTCGTACAAGTGCAATGAATGTGTCACAGCCCTAGATCAGCCCTTGTTGTCTTTGCTTGTAGTTAGTTGCACTTGAGTGCATCTTGCATCATGTCTAAATTCTTTTGAAGGTTGAAATGGGGATGGTTCAAACCCTAGCACTGAATGAACTCAACTAGGTTTAAATAAAAAAATCTTTTTCAATAAACCCAAAAATGCCTTCATCAATGGTTGATAATTTTGGCAAGGGTTTTGATCCAAACCAAAAATATTGAACATTTTTAGGGAATTATTTGGGCTTTGAATTAAATCAATAAGTATTTGAATTGGGGCCATTTAAATGCTATATATTTTTAAATAGCTCCAAATAATTTGAAACTTGCAGAGGGCCTTCGGAATACTTCAGAGTGAGTCCACAAAAGGTTTCAACATTATCTAAAATGTTTTAGTGCTCAAACTAAAACAAAACAGAAGAAATAAAGAGAAAAAGAAAAACAGAAAAGAGAGAGAGAAGCACACCTGGGCCAGCTTACCTGGCGCCCCAGCCGGCCAGCACTGTTGCAGGCCCAGCCCACACCGCCGCCGTCGTCAAGCTGCTGCCAGGAGGACGGGAGCGCGTGGCCGCGGCACGCCGGCACGCGCCAGCCACCTCCTGCCTGCCTGCCCGCATCCCCGATGCCCTGGACGCCTCCAACGTCGCCACGCACGACCTGGACTCCCTCACTCTCTCCCTCGTCCTCACCTCTTCGCCTGCTCTTTCCCTCACACGCGCCCGAGCGCCACCGTCGCTGCCGCTCACCGCTGCCGCGTCCACCGCCGTTCCGACGACGCTCCGAGACGTCTAAGAGCTCTGCCTCGTCCACCTCCTCCTCCTCACCGAGCAAAACGACGCCGGAAGCCCCGGAAGGCGCCAGCACCACTGTTCCCCTCATCGGCCGCCGAGGATCGTCGTCGTCGATTCGCCGCCTCCGATGCCTCCCCGAGCTCACCGTCTGCTTCTTCCGAACCGCTGTGAGCCCCCGTTCGAAACCCCCCTTGCCCCGTCTCCTGCCGCGTGCCGTAGTTAGCTCGACCGCTGTGGCCGAGCTTGCCGCCGCCCTGCCATGTCGCTGCCGTGGCCACAACCGCCGCTGCCCGCTTTTGAGCGTGCAGTAGTGCTAGTTAAGCCCGCAGGAGTCCGTAGCTACGCCCGGTGGTGAAAATGGTGCCCTGTAGACTCGTTTCGCATGTTGCCGTGGCTCAGTCGCCGCTGGGCCTCGTCGCCGGCGAGATTCCGGCCGCCCCGCGACCCCTGTCCGGCCCACTGGATGCGCACGAGCAAGAGCTCCTCCCTGGTGCCAGCAGCGCGACCAACGGCCGTCCCTAACGCAAGTCCGGCGAGTTGCCGCCGCGGATTTGGTCGCCGCCGGCCAAACTCCGGCGACATCTGACGTGGCAACGTCATTAGTATTAACCCCCCATAGTTAGCCACCTCACAGCCACTGACAGTGGGCCCTAGCCCTGGTCAAACCCCAATCAGCGCAGGTTTTGACCGGGATTAGTACCCATGTCACTGACGTGTGGACCCCACACATCAGGTTTGACCTGGACCGCGCCCTCTTGACTCGCTGACATCATGTTGACGCAGTGCTGACGCAGTAAAGCCTTTCTGGAATTAAAATAAATCAGAAAAGGTTTAGAAATTCCAGAAAATGCTTTAAACTTCTAAAAATCATATAAAACAACCGTAGCTCAGATGAAAATAATTTATATATGAAAAATGATCAGAAAAATCCAAGGAATCTGTTTATCGAATTTTCATGCATGTTTGAACAAGTTAAACCTGTTGATCAGGTCAAATCAATTAATGACATTTAAATAACCACATGTGGAGTTTGAATTTGAATCTTGGATTCAAACCAACTTCATTTAATTCATTGCTAGTTGCATTAGCTCAAATCACAGCATATTGCCATGTCATGATCATGCATCATATTGTTGCATTGCATTGATTGTGTTCTTTCTCTGTTGCCGGTGTTTGCCCCCTCTCAGTAGACGACGTTCCGACGATATGAGATCGATGACACAGACGGAGAGCTTTACTATCTTCAGAAGTGCCAGACAAGCAAACCCCCATTGAGCATTCCGATACAATCCCACTCTCCCTCTCCTGCACTCCTTTACTGCATTAGGACAACAACGAATGAACTGCTTTTTGCTGCGGTAGCTGAACCCCTTTCCTCTGCATGACCTGTCATTGCCACAATAAATAGTTAAAACCCACTAGCATGAGTAGGAGTTGTTTGAGCCCTATTGTGCCTACTCATTCATGCTTTCTGGTTATGCCTGCTATTGCTTAGAGTTGTGTCAGGTCTGATTCATCGGGGATGAATTGGAATGTGGTGAACATGTCCTACTGTGTGTGAGCTAAGTGTGTGAACACGATTTGGTTAAGGTAGCGGTGAGAGGCCATGTAGGAGAACATGGTGGGTTGTCTCACTAGATCCGTCCTTAAGAACCGAGTTCTGTGTAAGTTGTCCAATGGCTAGCTACTACCACGCATTGGAATGCTTAAGTGCCCCTCTCGACTTATTAATCAACTAGATCTCTGTCCAGGAATTGCAACTAGTTTATGGTGTTTGTAGGTAGTGCTAGTAGTCTACCAAGTGGCACCCGATATAGGTGGGCTTGGGACAGACTAGGTGCAGTGGCCCGGTGTACCAAGTGGCACCCGGTTGGTGGGCTTGGGAATCCTGTACACATCGTTTGGGGCCGTGAGCGACACCCCGGCCGGATCTCCTTACGGATGGAACCCAAATAGGCCATAGACCTGGACTAGAGTCTTGTGTGGTTAGTCAGGTCGTGGCCGACACCCTCACCAGGCTTCCGCTTGAAGGTTGCCGAGGTACACGACGTGTACATGGCGGTAACTCGCGAGAGCGTGTGTGAAGAAGTGCACCCCTACAGGGTTAACATGGTCTATTCGAATAGCCGGGTCCGCGGTTATAGACTTCTTAGATGCTTACGTGGTACATAGACAAGTGAAAGTGGATACTCTAACATGCTCAAGACAAGTGTGAGTGCTATGGATGTCCTTCTCGTAGGGAGACGAGAGCAGATCCATAGTGGTGTATTGTTTGGTGAATATGTGGACTCGTGTGCGCCACCTCAAAAGAGTTACTTGCAGCTGTAGTTCAGGGTAGCCATCGAGTCAAAGATGGCTTGCTGCAGTCAAACTCCACCACCCCTTCGTTGATAATGTTGCATATGTAGCTAGTTCTGATGTAAGTCTTGATGAGTACCTTTGTACTCACGTTTGCTTAATTTATGTTATTGCAGAGAGACTTCAGTCTCACTAGTGGTTCCGCGTGGACTTCGACGTTTAGCTTGTTACCTCAGCTACGATCTTGTACCCTTGGGAGGGTCTTGTAGATAGTGAGGCTTCTCAGCCTTTTTCATTTGTAGTTGTCTGTACTCAGACATGTTATGCTTCCGTTGTCTGTATGCTCTGTATGTTGGGTCATGAGACCCACTGCTAGTAATAAATGCTATGATGGCTCTTCTGGGCCTTATCTATATGAGTTGTTGAGTTATGTTGTGATGCCATGTTGTACATCACATACTTGCATGTTATGCGTACGTGTAATGTGTATTGCTATGTGTGGGATCCCACACCTAGTTGTTTACCCTTGGTAGCCTATCTTACAGGGAAATGTCTCCTAGTGCTTCCACTGAACCTTGGTAGCTTGCTACTGCTTCAGAACACTTAGGCTGGCTGGCATGTGTCCTTCTTCGTTCCCGTGTCTGTCCCTTAGGGGAAATGTCACGCGTTGTTCCTTTAAGTCCTTGTAGCTTGCTACGACTTGGGTTCATACGTTGATGACCGACACGTTCGTTGCTGGGTCATGTATGCCTGTCTCTGTAATTTAGCGCCACTTTTGGTTTATAACTAGTCATGTCGGCCCGGGTTCTCTGTCATATGGATGCTAGCGACACTATCATATACGTGTGCCAAAATGCGCAAATGGTCCCGGGCCAGGTAAGGTGGCACCCGTGGGGATACCGTGCGTGTGGCCGCAAAGTGATATGATGTGTTACATGCTAGACCTGTGTGACTTAGGATCAGGGTCCTGACAGCTTTGGTATCAGAGCCTGACTGCCTGTAGGATTAGTAAGCCAAACTGGTCGAAGTCAAGTCTAGAAATTCTTTAGTTATATAAGGGAATTGATTGTGGAAGGGAACGTAAGGCTCTTTTTACTCCTTTACCTTATGACCTTCTGATCTGAGTCGTCCTCTTCTTTTCCATGGGGATTAAGGAACTAGGCATCCTCTTCTGTCTATCAGGATCACGTTAATTGTGGATTCAACCCTCAGTTCAGTTTCTTCTACCTTCGTGTGTTGATAGTTGGTCTCGGAATCTTGTTTTTGTGATGTTGAGTGGCTATGCCACCATTTTGCAGGATCTTTCAAAATATTTTTGAGCATTTACAGCCGTTATGCTGTCCGAGTCATCCCAGGTCTCTAAACAATCTGAAGCATTTGCAAATCATTCCTCCCTGTTCTTAATGTCCTTTTAGGCCAGATTAACCACACTAGTCGGTGAGTTGAGGTACTCTGTTGCCTGGACATATATGTTGGAGCTATTACTATGACCCTAGGTGTCTTAGAAGATCACCAGTAATCTAGCAATGCTCTATATTACCAGTGTGATGATTCTGGCCATTATTCTCGAAAGCATCCCGTGATGCCATTTAGTTAGTAGGCATTCTATCCCTGGGTTCTTAAACCTGAGATTCACCCTACTTGCTTCATGTTGATAGGGTTTGCTAGTTCCTTTAGGATATTAGTAACCTTGTGATAGCCCTCGAGGTCCGTGGTATGTCGTTCTTCCAATACCATGAACCATTATGGCAGAAGTTCTTTTGAACCAAAAGATCACAACCAGAGTGCTCTTGATGAGTTCTCCATTCCACATCGTGACTCTGCCAATTCTACCTTTCTGCATGGGTTATCCGGAAGAAATATGGTTAACTCGTTAGACATGCTAATCTATGCATCCACAACTCAAAAACTTATATGTTCCTTGAGTTGTCTCCTTTTAGTTGTATCCTAGCCTTCATCTATCAGTTGATAGTCAAGGGTATGTGTGTATTCGTGTACATCGATGCCTATTATTCTTGTGTTCCGTCAAACCATTCTATTTCGGAATGACTAGGAGAAACAAACTCCAGTACCTCATCCATATCCAGGATTGGGTCAGAGTAGTTGTATTTCGCAGGTCAAAATGCCAATCCAGCTTTTGTTCAGTTCTACCTTGGAGTATTGCCATCTTTATGTCAAGAATTCCATGGGAATTGCACCACCTCCTATGAACTCTTGATATAGTGATACTTATCACCATTATTATTCATTTCTCGGTCTCCGTGTTGTCATAACCGGAATGCCGACAAGTGAACCATGATGTGTGAATCAATACCCCTAGCAAGCTCGTTGCTTGGTAGTTAAAGGACAACAATTTCATTCTTAGCGTGTTGGTTACTGAATCACCATTCTAAGATTGATCGTGCTACCTAGTCCATTGTTCCTGGTGCACTTGTCGATCAATGGGTTAGGATTGTATCAATCTCTGGCTCTCTTGATCATATCGTCTTGCCCTGAGAAGCAAGATTGTTCCCGAGCTTAATAACATATCGGTGGTTCGTGATTTTCCGAATATCTTCTCGGAGGTATTACCAGGTTGTTCCCTGACCATTATGTTGAGCTCGTGATCAAGTTGGTTTACCTATAAACCACCCCTTCTCCAAGAATCTGTGTTGGATATCCTGAGCTAGTTGGTTAAGCTAAACGACAACTTGGAGAGCTGGAGGATGAAAGCTTGTCCCACTTAGTTCATTTTCAAAGGGATATCCTTGTTTGTGTGTTGATGAAGAAATATGGTATTTTCATCAATTGATCTTCGTGTTCAGTTGCAGCTGGACCTATCGTTTTATCCTAACTTTGATTTGAGTATGGGCTATTGTCAAGTCAAATCAGAACCAATGATATTCGAAATGTTGTCTTACTCATGGTTGACCCCTCGAGCATACACCGTTACATCATTTGGTCTGACTAATGCTATCACTTTGTTCACATTGTCATGGAATTCCATCTATATGGAAACCTGGACGAATTATTGTTGAGCCCATTGACAACATCCTTATCTTCTCCATGATTTTGTTGACATTAAGCTTGTGTTGGAAACTTTGTAGGCATTGTCTTCGTGTTCCGTTCATGAAGCATATGTTAGGATGAGAGGAGTGATTTCCTCTAATTCCTGAGCATTTGATGAAAGTTGTCACCGTGAATTTGAGAAAGTTTGTTTTGCTTCCTGTGGAATCATCCCAAGTCAGTCATGCATACGTGCGAAGTATTCTGCGGTTTGGAGACTTGCAACCTTCACTCTATATGTATCCCTAGCACACCAAGCCACCGATTAATTTGTTGAAGGAGAAGGAGCTCCTTCTTAAGCATGCCTTATGCAGGGACGTCCTTATCCGCGATGATGGTTCCTAACCTGAACTCGGTAGTGTTTTATCATAAGACTACTACGGGGTCATGCTTGTCTTGGACAACATGTTCACATGTTTGCAGCAGAACCAGCTCATGTTTTGGAGCTTACTGCCGCAGTCCATTTTCCGAGAATCTCGCAACGTCGTCTCGTCGATTTGGGTTGCAAACCTTCATTTTTCTTTCTAGACTCGATGAGTCTGGAATATCCTGACACCAACCAGAACTGAATCTCAGGCAGATATGATGGTTGGAGCATTTTATCAAGAACTATAATATCGGTCTCTCGATAACCGGTAAAGTGGATGTCGTGGCCAACACACCAGCCGGAAGACCTATTACTGTAGTATCTTGATTGAGGAAGTTGGCCACCTCCCCATAAGGATTTCGTAGGATTTACTCCAACAATTGATCCTTATGGATTCTTGTGCTTCCGAAGTCCGACCTTTACTTGATGTTCAAGATACCAAACATATCTATGAATGGATTACGCTAACACATCAAGGAGAACATTAGAAGCGGAGTGCTAAATGTCTCTCGGTCGATTATCCAGATTTTGCTTCCTTGGCTCTGCTAAGGTAAAATCAGAGACGGTGTTATCCTCCTTTGCATCTGCATCCTCCATAACGGTTCATCATGGTAGTATGATGTGTTGCCAGGATCCTCGGCACGGATGTTGGTAAAACCTTGATGATTACGGAAATGCTCAAGTTCTTGAGAGCATGCTCAGTCACTGGGTTATATCCTCGGTATCAATTGGAATGTGCCCTCCGTTGCCGAGTTGTCCTATAAATCTAGATTCAAACTAAGTATGTCATTCTTTCGAATTCATCGAAACGATCAATTGTGATTTTCCTTAGGATGGTACAGAGAGTTTCAGTGATCTTTGAATCAAAAGTAATTCTTTTTGCCACTTAAGGGAATAACTCTACGAGTCACCTTCTCCAAGGTGTCCCGTCTGGTGAGATCGATCACCATCTTCTTTAAAGTGTGGAATTATTGCCTACCAAGTGAACCTTCATCGTTTGTCTCACTCTGTCCCTCTGGATGGGTGTTCCGTGTCTCAGCTCAAGAGATGTTTCGACGTCTCAATCTACGAGTTGATCTTAAATTGCTCGATCTTCGAGAAGATCAAATCCTGTAGAGTTCCCGTTCTTTTGTTGTCGTGTTGGATGAAGTTTTGAAATCAAAGATGCCAAGATCAACATGATGCAATGAATCAGCAACTTCAAGGAAGACAGTTGAATCGAGAAGATTGTGATGGCTTTGTGTCCCCTATGTCTTCTTACCTCACATCTTGAATCTCGGGACGAGATTCTTGTTTAGTGGGGGTGAGTTGTCACAGCCCTAGATCAGCCCTTGTTGTCTTTGCTTGTAGTTATCTGCACTTGAGTGCATCTTGCATCATGTCTAAATTCTTTTGAAGGTTGAAATGGGGATGTTTCAAACCCTCGCACTGAATGAACTCAACTAGGTTTAAATAAAAAAATATTTTTCAATAAACCCAAAAATGCCTTCATCAATGTTTGATAATTTTGGCAAGGGTTTTGATCCAAACCAAAAATATTGAACATTTTTAGGGAATTATTTGGGCTTTGAATTAAATCAATAAGTATTTGAATTGGGGCCATTTAAATGCTATATATTTTTAAATAGCTCCAAATAATTTGAAACTTCTAGAGGGCCTTTGGAATACTTCACACTGAGTCCACAAAAGGTTTCAACATTATCTAAAATGTTTTAGTGCTCTAACTAAAACAAAACAGAAATAAATAAATAGAAAAAGAAAAACAGAAAAGAGAGAGAGAAAAGCACACCTGGGCCAGCTTACCTGGCGCCCCAGCCGGCCTAGCACTGTTGCAGGCCCAGCCCACACCGCCGCCGTCGTCAAGCTGCTGCCAGGAGGACGGGAGCGCGTGGCCGCAGCACGCCGGCACGCCGGCACGCGCCAGCCACCTCCTGTCTGCCTGGCTGCGTCCCCGATGCCCTGGACGCCTCCAACGTCGCCACGTATACCCTGGACTCCCTCACTCTCTCCCTCGTCCTCACCTCTTCGCCTGCTCTCTCCTTCACACGCGCCCGAGCGCCACCGTCGCCGCCGCTCACCGCTGCCGCGCCCATCGCCGTTCCGACGATGCTCCGAGACGTCCAAGAGCTCCGCCTCGTCCACCTCCTCCTCCTCACCGAGAAAAACGACGCCGGAAGCCCTGGAAGGCGCCAGCACCACCGTTCCCCTCATCGGCCACCGAGGATCGTCGTCGTCGATTCGCCGCCTCCGATGCCTCCCCGAACTCTCCGTCTGCTTCTTCCGAACCGCTGTGAGCCCCCGTTCGAAACTCCCCTTGCCCCGTCTCCTGCCGCGTCCCGTAGTTAGCGCCAGCGATGTGGCCAAGCTTGCCGCCGCCCTGCCATGTCGCTGCCGTGGCCACAGCCGCCGCCACCCGCTTTTGAGCGTGCAGTAGTGCTAGTTAAGCCCGCAGGAGTCCGTAGCACCGCCCGGTGGTGAAAATGGTGCCCTGTAGACTCGTTTCGCACGTTGCCGTGGCTCAGTCGACGGTGGACCTCGTCGCCGGTGAGATTTCGGTCGCCCCGCGACCCCTGTCCGGCCCACTGGATGCGCACGAGCAAGAGCTCCTCCCTAGTGCCAGCAGCGCGACCAACGGCCGTCCCTAACGCAAGTCCGGCGAGTTGCCACCGCGGATTTGGTCGCCGCCGGCCAAACTCCGGCGACATCTGACGTGGCAACGCCATTAGTATTAACCCCCCGTAGTTAGCCACCTCACACCCCAGTCAGCGCAGGTTTTGATCGGGATTAGTACTCGTGTCACTGACGTGTGGACCCCACACGTCAGGTTTGACCTGGACCGCGCCCTGTTGACTTGCTGACGTCATGATGACGCAGTGCTGACGCAGTAAAGCCTTTCTGGAATTAAAATAAATCAGAAAAGGTATAGAAATTCCAGAAAATGCTTTAAACTTCTAAAAATCATATAAAATCAACCGTAACTCAGAAGAAAATAATTTATATATGAAAAATGATCAGAAAAATCCAAGGAATCTGTTGATGGCATTTTCATGCATGTTTGAACAAGTTGAACCTGCTGATCTGGTCAAATCAATTAATGACATTTAAATAACCACATGTGGAGTTTGAATTTGAATCTTGGATTCAAACCAACTTCATTTAGTTCATTGCTAGTTGCATTAGCTCAAATCACAGCATATTGCCATGTCATGATCATGCATCATATTGTTGCATTGCATTGATTGTGTTCTTTCTCTATTGCCGGTGTTTGCCCCCTCTCAGTAGACGACATTCCGACGATATGAGATCGATGACACAGACGAAGAGCTTTACTATCTTCAGAAGTGCCAGGTAATCAAACCCACATTGAGCATTTCGATACAATCCCACTCTCTCGCTCCTGCTCTCCTTTACTGCATTAGGACAACAACGATTGAACTGCTTTTTGCTGCGGTAGCTGAACCCCTTTCCTCTGCATGACCTGTCATTGCCACAGTAAATAGTTGAAACCAACTAGCATGAGTAGGAGTTGTTTGAGCCCTGTTGTGCCTACTCATTCATGCTTTCTGGTTATGCCTGCTATTGCTTAGAGTTGTGTCAGGTCTGATTCATCGGGGATGAATTGGAATGTGGTGAACATGTCCTACTGTGTGTGAGCTAAGTGTGTGAACACGATTTGGTAAAGGTAGTGGTGAGAGGCCATGTAGGAGTACATGGTGGGTTGTCTCACTGGAACCGTCCTTAAGAACTGAGTTCTGTGTAAGTTGTCCAGTGACTAGCTACTACCACGCATTGGAATGCTTAAGTGCCCCTCTCAACTTATTAATCCAGTAGATCTCTGTCCAGGAGTTGCAACTAGTTTCTGGTGTTTGTAGGTAGTGCTAGTAGTCTACCAAGTGGCACTCGGTACAGGTGGGCTTGGGACAGACTAGGTGCAGTGGCTCGGTGTACCAAGTGGCACCCGGTTGGTGGGCTTGGGAACCCTGTACACATCGTTTGGGGCCGTGAGCGACACCCCGGCCGGATCTCCTTACGGATGGAACCCGAATAGGCGATAAACCTGAACTAGAGTCTTGTGTGGTTAGTCAGGTCGTGGCCGACACCCTCGCCACGCTTTCGCTTGAAGGTTGCCGAGATACACGACGTGTACATGGCGGTAAGTGGCGTGAGTGTGTGTGAAGAAGTACACCCCTGCAGGGTTAACACGATCTATTCGAATAGCTGGGTCCGCAGTTATGGACTTCTTGGATGCTTACGTGGTACATAGACAAGTGAAAGTGGATACTCTAAAATGCTCAAGACAAGTGTGAGTGCTATGGATGTCCTTCTCGTAGGGAGACGGGAGCGGATCCATAGTGGTGTATTGTTTGGTGAATATGTGGACTCGTGTGCGCCACCTCAAAAGAGTTACTTGCAGCTGTAGTTCAGGGTAGCCACCGAGTCAAAGCTGGCTTGCTACAGTCAAACTCCACCACCCCTTTGTTGATACTGTTGCATATGTAGCTAGTTCTGATGTAAGTCTTGCTGAGTACCTTTGTACTCACGTTTGCTTAATTTATGTTATTGCAGAGAGACTTCAGTCTCACTAGTGGTTCCGCGTGGACTTCAACGTTTAGCTTGTTACCTCAACAATGATCTTGTACCCTTGGGAGGGTCTTGTAGATAGTCTGGCTTCTCAACCTTTTTCATTTGTAGTTGTCTGTACTCATACATGTTATGCTTCCGTTGTCTGTATGCTCTGTATGTTGGGTCATGAGACCCACTGCTAGTAATAAATGCTATGATGGCTCTTCTGGGCCTTATCTATATGAGTTGTTGAGTTATGTTGTGATGCCATGTTGTACATCACATACTTGCATGTTATGCGTACGTGTAATGTGTATTGCTATGTGTGGGATCCGACACCTAGTTGTTTACCCTTGGTAGCCTATCTTACAGGGAAATGTCTCCTAGTGCTGACACTGAGCCTTGGTAGCTTGCTACTGCTTCGAAACACTTAGGCTGGCCGGCATGTGTCCTTCTTCGTTCCTGTGTCTGTCCCTTAGGGGAAATTTCACGCGTTGTTCCTTTAAGTCCTTGTAGCTTGCTACGACTTGGGTTCATACTTTGATGACCGACACGTTCGTTGCTGGGTCATGTATGTCTGTCTCTATAATTTAGCGCCACTTTTGGTTTATAAGTAGTCATGTCGGCCCGGGTTCTCTGTCATATGGATGCTAGCGACACTATCATATACGTGTGCCAAAATGTGCAAACGGTCCCAGGCCAGGTAAGGTGGCACCCATGGGGATACCGTGCATGAGGCCGCAAAGTGATATGATGTGTTACATGCTAGACTTGTGTGACTTAGGATCGGGGTCCCGACAGAATGATAGGAGAAGTTTGATACTTGATGATTGTTTTGAGATATGAGGATGATGATATTAGATTCATGCTAGTGGAGTAATTGTGAATTTGAGAAACACTTGTGTTAAAGTTTGTGATTCCCGTAGCATGCACGTATGGTGAACCGTTATGTGACGAAGTTGGATGCACTCTCACCCTTCCATCATTGCTAGCCTCTTTTGTACCGCGCAACTCCCGCCAGTACCACACACCCAGCATATACCTTCCTCAAAACAACCACCATACCTACCTATCATGGCATTTCCATAGCCATTCCGAGATATATTGCCATGCAACTTTCCACCTTTCCTTTCATATGACACGCTTCATCATTATCATTCAGATAGAGTCATATTTTGTTCTAGCTTTGAGTTGTAATCTTTGAGTTGTATGTAAATAAAAGTGTGGTGATCTTCATTATTAGAGCATTGTCCGGTGTGAGAAAGGCCAAATAAAAAAAAGATGGCCCAAAAGAGAGAGAGAGAGAGAGGGGGCTAAAAAAAGAAGAGAAAAGCCCCCTCCAAAAAAATCAGAGAAAAGAGAGCAGGGACAATGCTACTATCCTTTTCCACACTTGTGCATCAAATTAGCACCATAATCTTCATGATAGAGAGTCTCTTGTTTTGTCACTTTCATATACTAGTGGGAATTTTCATTATAGAACTTGGCTTGTATATTCCAACGATGGGCTTCCTCAAATGCCCTAGGTCTTCATGAGCAAGCAAGTTGGATGCACACCCACTTAGTTTCTTTGGATGAGCTTTCATACACTTATAGATCTAGTGCATCCGTTGCATGGCAATCCCTACTCACTCACATTGATATCTATTGATGGGCATCTCCATAGCCCATTAACGCGCCTAGTTGATGTGAGACTATCGTCTTCTCTTGTCTTCTCCACAACCACCGCTCTATTCCACCTATAGTGCTATATCCATGGCTCACGCTCATGTATTGCGTGAAAGTTGAATGGTTTGAAAAAATTTGAGTATGAAACAATTGCTTGGCTGAAACCGGTGTTGTGCATGATTTAAATATTTTGTGTGATGAAGAGGGAGCATAGCCAGACTATATGATTTTGTAGGGATAACTTTCTTTGGCAATGTTATTTTGAGAAGACATGATTGCTTTGTTAGTATGCTTGAAGTATTATTATTCTTATGTCAATTTAGACTTTTGTCTTGAATCTTTCGGATCTGAACATTCATGCCACAATAAAGAGAATTACATTGAGAATTATGTTGGTTAGAATTCCACATCAAAAATTCTGTTTTCATCATTTAGCTACTCGAGGACGAGCATGAATTAATGGTACCGCCTTGTGAATCCTTCAAAACGAAAGAACATGACAAACACTCGGAAAAACAAATGAGGTTAGCGGAAGTGCAAAACCTATCATTCGTGTGGTAAGATACCCAACATGTGTGTTCATCATGCTCATCATAAGAAAGGACAAGGGAGTATTGCATAGTATGTAGGCATATGATGCGAGAACAACCAAATACAACAGGCTCAATCAAAGAAGCATGCATAGCAAGTAAGGTGTCCAAGTCTCCATGATCAACAAACATAGCATTGTTGCACTCACTAGAAGTGGATATGAGAGATGCAACTAATGGAGACAAGTGACAATGATCAATGTAAATCATGTGAGATGCATGAACATATATGTCATCAACCCAAGAAAGCGAGTAATATTGGAACATGGGTGATGCAACATAGCAAGCAATCATAGTGATCAAGTCAAGCAAGCTAGTAGTGCGAAGATGCGACGTACTAGAGGTAAT
The DNA here is from genome assembly GCA_902687465.1 of Secale cereale. Taxonomy (NCBI): domain Eukaryota; kingdom Viridiplantae; phylum Streptophyta; class Magnoliopsida; order Poales; family Poaceae; genus Secale; species Secale cereale. The sequence continues at coordinate 176,718,574 of LR738711.1, forward strand.
CATGGCAAGCATGTCATGTGTGCAAATAGTAGGCATGAATAATGCACATGGCATGTCACAAGCATGAAACCAAGATATGAGCAAAATTGGATCAATGTATTGGCGAGATGCCATATGTAAATAGCAATGGTACATCATGACTCTCCCAACACAACAAGCATTAATAGCATGGGGCACAAAGAAATCATGGCAATATGCCCTAGAGGAAATAATAAAGTTGTTATTTATATTTCCTTATATCATGATAAATGTTTATTATTTATGCTAGAATTGTATTAACCGGAAAATTAGTACATGTGTGAACTGTGAATACATAGACAAAAACAGAGTGTCCCTAGTATGCCTCTACCAGACTAGCTCATTTATCAAAGATGGTTATGTTTCCTAGCCATATACATGAGTTGTCATTTGATCTATGGGATCACATCATTAGGAGAATGATGTGATGGACAAGACCCATCCTTTAGCTTAACAACTTGATCGTTTTATTTTACTACTATTGCTTTCTTCATGACTTATACATGTTCCTATGACTATGAGATTTTGAAAATCCCGAATACCGGAGGGACACATTGTGTGCTATCAAACGTCACAACGTGTGATTATAAAGATGCTCTATAGGTGTCTCCGGAGGTGTTTGTGGTGTTGGCATAGATCGAGAATAGGATTTGTCACTCCGAGTGTCGGAGAGGTATCTCTGGGCTCTCTCGGTAATACACATCATAATAAGCCTTGCAAGGAAATGACTAATGAGTCAGTCATGATATGATGTATTACAGAACGAGTAAAGAGACTTGCCGATAACGAGATTGAAATAAGTATGATGATACCGATGATCGAATCTCGGGCAAGTAACATACCGATGACAAAGGGAACAATGTATGTTGTTATGCGGTTTGACCGATAAAGATCTTTGTAGAATATGTAGGAGCCAATATGAGCATCCAGGTTCCGCTATAGGTTATTGACCTGAGATGAGTCTCGGTCATGTCTACATAGTTCTCGAACCCGTAGGGTCCGCACGCTTAACGTTCGATGACGATCGGTATTATGAGTTTATGAGTTTTGATGTACCGAAGATAGTTCAGAGTCCCGGATGAGATCACGGACATGACGAGGAGTCTCGGAATGTCCGAGACATAAAGATTAATATATTGGATGACTATATTCGGACACCGGAAGTGTTCCGGGTGTTATCGGATAAAACCGGAGTGCCGGAGGGGGTTACCGGACCCCCCCCCCCCCCGAGGGAGTATGGGCCATAGTGGGCCTTGAGGGAATAGAGAGAGGCAGCCCATAGGGCTGGCGGCACCCTCCCCTAGGGATCCTAGTTGGACTAGGAAAGGGGGGAGGCGCCCCTCTTCTTCCTTCTCCTCTCCTCCTTCCTTTCCTACTCCTAGTAGGAATAGGAAAGGTGGTTCCTATTCCTACTAGGAGTAGGAATCCTACTCCTAGTGCGCCATACTTGGCCAGCCGCACCTCCCCCCTTGCTCCTTTATATACGGGGGCAGGGGGCACCCAAAGACGTACAAGAAACATTGTTCTAGCCGTGTGCGATGCCCCCCTCCACAGAAATACACCTCGGTCATACCGTTGCAGTGCTTAGGCGAAGCCTTGCGCCGGTAGCTTCATCATCTCCGTCACCACGCCATCGTGCTGACGAAACTCTCCCGTGAAGCCCAATTGGATCAAGAGCTCGTGGGACGTCATTGAGCTGAACGTGTGCTAAACGCGGAGGTGTTGTACGTTTGGTGCTTGATTGGTTGGATCGCGAAGACGTTTGACTACATCAACCATGTCACTAGACGCTTCCGCTTTCGGTCTACGAGGGTACCTAGACACACTCTCCTCTCTCATTGCGATGCATCTAGTAGATAGATCTTGTGTGATCGTAGGATTTTTTTTTGAAATACTACGTTCCCCAACACAAGGGAGCATTACATAGTATGTAGGCATATGATGCGAGAACAACCAAATATAATAGGCTCAATCAAACAAGCATGCATCACAAGCAAGGTGTCCAAGTCTCCATGATCAACAAACATAGCATTGTTGCACTCACTAGAAGTCGATATGAGAGATGCAACTAATGGAGACAAGTGACAATGATCAATGTAAATCATGTGAGATGCATGAACATATATGTCATCAACCCAAGAAAGCGAGTTAGATTGGAACATGTGTGACGCAACATAGCAAGCAATCATAGTGATCAAGTCAAGCAAGCTAGTAGTGCGAATATGCGACGTACTAGAGGTAATCATGGCAACCATGTCATGTGTGCAAATAGTAGGCATGAATAATGCACATGGCATGTCACAAGCATGAAACCAAGATATGAGCAAAATTGGATCAATGTATTGGCGAGATGCCATATGTAAATAGCAATGGGACATCATGACTCTCCCAACACAACAAGCATTAATAGCATGGGGCACAAAGAAATCATGGCAATAGCTACAAGTATCTCCACCAAGCATGCAAATAGACATAGTAGTAGTAGAATGGTGAATCATGGGTAAATGTAAGCAAGGGTGACAATTGCATGGCAAAGTCATAGCAAGAGGCATAACATGCAAAGTGAAAACGATAGAATGGGCATAAGATGACAAGTGGTAAATAGCCCATAGTCGTGTGAGAGCCAAGTAAAAGAGATGCGCGTAGTCGTTGCGCGAAAAGAACGATGTTAAGGACAATCTGCAGAATCCCAAATCGTCGTTGCTTTCAAGAGCTCTTTTTGTCAACTCATGGGATTGTGAGGTTGACAAGTATTGGTGAGTACCTACACAAAACAAAGACAAAGGGAAAATTGTCTGTGCGTGGTATATGTACACATCATCCATCATGATGCACACGTGCCTGTTGTGGTTAGCACAAAATAGCCAATGCTCAAATAAATGAGATGCGTGATATAGGAACATGTCATCCATCATGAGAGGTTGGTTGTTATGTGTAGCACAATGGAGACTCAAATTGTGTAATGCATCACGAGAAAAATAGAGAGCATTGTTATTCATGTAATGCATATGGTGCACACAATCATGGCAAACATGCAAAGTATGGAATGCATCAAAATCTCCTAATTTGTATGAGGAAACTATGGGTGTCTCCTCATGAGCATCAATGGAAACATCACATGGAGAATATTGACAACATCCAAAACAAAGCATATGTGGTACTATGTGATCATGGCATGGTATAGTGGATGAATTGCGCAAATCATGTAAAGGAAGCATGGCAATATCATCGCAAGAAAAACAAAATCCAATGACCGTGAGCTTGTCATCTATGCCATAAGAGCAAATAGGATTTACTCTAATGGGGCATGCATAGTTACTATGTTGAGATTGAGATGTAACAATATGAGAGATCTCACTCATAGCATATGACAAGTTTAAAGGGTTCTCGAACATGATGTGACCAAAATAATTTTCACATGATATCCTATGGAGCGTAGCATCACAACTAGGCAACTCAACATGCTCATCATCATATTCATCATAAATTGGTAAGTCATGACATGAGGAATTCACACTAGCATGAAGCATGGAAATAGGTGTGTCAACATCATGCAAGCAATCATTGTCAGGATAGTCCACTAGTGGCACAAGAGGATCACCATCACCTATGTTACCTTTGGAACTCCTCTCATGTGTTGTAGGTGAGGCTGCAACTTGATGGTACCATGTGGGGGGGTGCATCTTTGTCCACCATGGCCATCGGGTTTTCCTTTGGAGGGATGGACTCGTCGGGGGTAGGCATGTCGTCATGTAGGAGACCTAGCACCAAAGAAAACACACTCGGAGTAGAGGTTAAGTCGTTAGGAATCATAGTGGCCTCACATGCCCTCTCAACTACCTCACTCACGAAGTGCTTTGGCTCACTCACTCCCTCTTGGATGCTCTCACTCGTATGGTTGGTGGAGTCACTCAAATGGCTCTCGACCTCACATAGTATGTGTGGCATGCTCTCATGTGTGTGGTTAGTGGTGATCACTATCATCCTCTCAAAGTAAATGCTCTCAATGTCACATATGGTGGAGTCACTCATGTCACTCATGTGGTGGTGGCTCTCCTCACATGGAAATTGGGGCATCTCATGATATATGGATGTCGAAGAGATGTAGGTGCAAACGTCTCCAAACTCACCTCTACGCGTCGCCGTGGTTGAAGGGATAGTCCCATGCTCAACCTCCTCATCCATAATGCCTCCAAATATGAATGCCGTAGAATGTGGCAGATCACCACTCTCCTCTGAGATCAAAGAGAATGTCTCATGTGCGCTCACATAGCTTGACTTGGAGTAGGGGACATATTGGGGCGTCGTCTTCATGTTGTTGAAGAGGTTCATGCTCGTCGCTGTAGTGGAAGGGGATGGCCCTTGCTCGACCATATTGACGTCATCTTGATGTGAGGAGCTTCCGAAGATGGAAGTGTCGCCCTTTTGTAGGTGATCGCCGTGTTGTTGGAGATGGCGATGTAGGCGAACTCGCGGGAAGTAGGCAAAGATGTCGTACGTCCAAAGGTGAAGATGACTTGATAGCACTTGGCGAAGATGCCAAAGTGGTGGTTGTAGTCATTGATCCTTCTTGGTGGTGCCTATCTCGCGGTCTTCTCTTTTGCTCTTGAAGCTTGGCCTTGGCGTGAAGTAGAGCTTCTTCAGACTTGTATGTTTGCGCTTGGTGAGCATCTTCATGATGATGGTGTCGTTGTCGTGCTTGATCTCGTAGAAGATGTCATTCGTCATCGTCGTGCACATGATGCTTGGAGGTGACTTGCCCTTCATGACGATGTTGATGGTCGCCATGGCGGTGTGGACGTGGACGACTTGCACTTGCATCGTGTTTGCGCTCCGAAGACTTGTGACTTGAACATCGCCGCCAAGAAGATGATGAAGGGGAAGAAGACTTGTAGTCGACCACCATGTGTCGGAGCTCCTCCATGTGTTTGTCGAAGGAGTCACACACGTCATCGATGTAAGCTCTTCTCCTTGCCTCAAAGTGTCGTATGTCGATGTCAATGTTGTCGATGCGCTCTTGCATTGCTCGGTGTAGTCCGATGGTTTGCATGTGGATGTAGTTGTTCGCGCCGTCGATGTCGAAGACCGGAGATGAAATGCGTTGCCTATCCATCACAAGACTCGAGTAGTGGTGAGTGGGAGAAAGAGAAGAACTAGACCAATGTACCTTACCCGATGTTGAGAATGGATCAATGATCACTGAATAATGCATCAAGGAAATAGCACAATTGGTACCAATTCTTGTCAATTCTCACACCTACACAATAAGGCTTATGGAGTAGCTTGGTGAGGATAAGGGCACAAAAATGTGATGCAAAATGTTAGAAAGAGTCAATAATGTTGACAGAGATTCAGAAATTCGCAAGTGAAACAAGTAGACCAATAGCAATATGGGTGGCACACGAAAACACACACACAGATAGATAGATGGGGTCGTGCAGCCATGGAATGAGCACAAAATGTGGAATCCATGGAAAACACTCGTGTTGCACAACTCAAGAGAGACGCTAGCACGATTGCTCTATAGGCGGATACGACACTTGTGCACAACCTATGAGATGCAAAATGTATCAACTTTCTAGCACAAGTATGCTATGTATGTATGATGTTCCGGTGCTTTTAGCACAAGATGATCGAGTATGATATGACATGTTGTGATGCTATGGCTCTTGCTTACAAGCTCTTTGTTTTTCTCTTTTGCCTAAAAGCGTATTCATTTTTTATGGCCACTATGCGAAATGCACAAACCAAGATAGCAATTGTGTATATGCGGGAACAATCTTGTGACACAAGAGATGATATGATGATACCAAGATGATATGGTATGTATGCAATGGAAGCGCGTATTGATGATCACTAGTGCGCACAAGTAATGTTGCCGGCAATACTCAAAGGCTAGTATCGATAGGCAAGTGATGCAAAATGGGCTAGGGGTTAACAATGCAATGGCAAGGGAGAATATACAATGATGTTGTCGAAGTTACCGTACGATGATGATGATGATGAGAAGTGGTCCTCTTGATGTAGAACTGTTCCTAATTAGCCGAAACACCTTAGGAAACGGGAAAAACCACAACTCAAAATCTTAAGGACAAATGTCGAATGATGGTAGCGGGAAAGCGGCGGTGGTTGCGGAAGAGGATGATGGGGCTATACACGTTGTCAGAGTTGAAGTGACTGACCCTGAATAGCCGAAACACCTTAGGAGACACAGCCCACAACTCAAACAAGCTCAAACAAAATTGGGTTAAGTTGGGTTGGCTATGTATAGTGGGCAAGGTTTTGTAGAATTGGTGGTGGTGGTTAATGAAAAAGCGACCGTACCTAAGTGGCCGAAACACCTTAGGAGACTCGAATCACTACTCAAGCAACTACAAATGCTATGGGAGACAAAATGGGTTAGGTTGCAGAAGTCGGTGGTGGTTATGCGGATGATATGGTGGAAGGACTAGGCAAACTTGCCAAATTTTAAAAAAATTGATGGAGTCAAATGATGATGGTAGTATTTTTTTGGTATGGGCGATGTCAAGAGATGAATTCCCAGGGGTCGGACATCCGGGGTCGGGTCCAGATTTCCGGGACCTGATGTTCAAAACCGTGCATATTTCGTGCTCCAGGAGCCGGATGTCCGGCTTGGGGCCCGGATGTCCGGCTTGGGGCCTGGATGTCCGGTCGGTGGCCCGGATGTCCGGCCCGACGATTCTAGTTCGAGATTGGGACTTCAAAACTCAATTTGGGGCGAAAATTGATGATTTTGGGGGCAAAATTTGAGAGATTTTGTGGATGGAATGTGGGGAAACTTGAGGGAAAGCTAGATCCACTTGACACCAAGAAAATCCATGGATCAAAATCAACAAAACGTCATCAAACCAAGAAATCACAAAAAAATTAGGGCTATTTTTGGTGGAGAATTTTCGGATTTAGGAGGAAATCACAAAAACATGGGTAGAAAACGGTGGGGAAGTTCCAAATTCATGATGAACCAAGGCTCATGATACCATATGATGCGGGGCTAACCCGATCTAGGACGATCTTTCACGATAGGAAGGATCCCCGAGGATGAACACGAAGAACATGAGGGGGAATCACGAGGGGAAACAAGAGAAAACACTCAAATCAATAAGAAACAATCACACATGTGCTAGATCCATGAACACAAAGAGAGATACATGATACAAATACAAAAAAGGGGGATACATGATAACTAGTTCATCTCCGTGAGGAGGTCTTGAGCCCACGAGGGGTCATCCAGTGAGGGGTCTTGAATCCAGTGTGGATCTTATCCGTAGAGGCCACGGTCTCTCGTGGAGTAGAACCACTATGGATGAGCAATGCTCTAGTCTAAAATGAGCTAACAGAATGCTAACCCTAGCTAGGAGGAGGAGGTCTATTTATAGTCTAGGGGGGCGAAGGGGTAAGTTGGAGGGATACATGGGCCAGAGGCCCGATACACTGTGCGCAGACAGGGCCGGATGTCCCGGCAGCGGCTGGATGTCCGGGCCTTCATGGGCGGCCGGATGTCCGAGCTGAAGGCCGGATGTTCGGGCTGGAGGGGTCCAGTCTCGGGTGTCTTCTGTGCTGGGTGCCGGATTTCTGGGCAGGCGCCGGATGTCCGGGCCGTCGCGAGGCGCCGGATGCCCGGGGGTCGACCAGATGTCCGGCCGCTGTAGAGCCGTCTGGCATCTGCCTCTCTCTGGTCTTCTTCTGGTTGGTGGCGCCGGATGTCCAGGCTCCTGCCGGATGTACGGCCGATGTAGCTCCGCGACGACTCCGCTTGAGGCACTTCTTCATCTACTTCCGTGTGGACTTGTCCTATGCTTCGAGCATCTCCATGGTCGTCTCCTCGGTTCCTTAGCACATGTAGTGTCTTTGCATTAGGTAGCAACCATGTCTCACATGAATGCCAAGGGGAAACATCAAGGAGCAAGTTCACCTTGTGTCTAATGGTGTATGGTCGAGGTCTCATTGTGTGTCCACTTGGGACTTGGGGACTAGTCGTAGTGTACATGGGGATGGTCATAGGATGCTCCTGTAACATCCCAAATTTTTAATTTGGAATGTTATACATAGGTCATATTGCATATCATATTTTACTGCATTTGTGTGTTGCGATCCTCGAAAATTCTAAGCAACTCAAGGACCCACAGAGGGAGTTGGGGATTTTACTGTTTTTGTATTTTGGGTTTTCTCGAAATACCGGTACAAGGATCATTTTGGTTTTATGATTTTTCTCTCTGAAAAATATATTTCATATTAAAATATATGAGCGGAGATAATATGACTTCTCCAAAATAAAATAAATATTGGAGGAAAAAAAGTTAAAATCACTTTTGGTATTTTATTCGGTTTTTTTGCAATTTTATTTGCATAGGAAAAATGCCCGTTTTTCCAAAATTACATTTAAGTCCGGGAAAAATGTTCACGTTGTCCTAATTACTATTATAGGACGGTGAAAATTTATTTCGGAATTTTTGGTCTCCGTTTAGTATTTTATTTTCTTGTTTTTCTGCGTCAGGACCTTTTTTTTAAGTTTCGGACCACACTAGGCCGAAGGCCCAGCCGGCCTGTCGCGCCACCGCCTTCCCGCTCGTGCCCGAGCCAGACTCCCGCCGGAGTCCGGGACGCCGCCGAAGCCGCTTGTCCCCTCGGCCAAGTCAGCCCCCCGACCCCCTAACCGACCCGCTAGGTAACTGCTGGTTTTTTAAAGATCGTTCGGTTTTTTTAAAACCCTAGATTAGTATTTTTATTAGATCGGTTCGTTTTTCCGTCGGTTTAGTTAAATAGCGGATGTTCGTCCGTTCGTTCGTTTTAACGAACGCTTTTCGTATTTTAGTGACAGACAGCGAACGTTCGTTCGTTAGCTTGTTCGTCAGTTTTTCTTTTTTCACGGCTTTTTCGCGATTATTTTCGATCGCGATTTCTGCCATGATCTTCTTCTTAGTTTTTCTTTTCGCTCGTAAGTCGGAATGAGGCGATTCAAGCGCCTAGATCTTTGTCTCGAAGCCCTCTTTCCGCTTAACCAACTTGAACAAGGTTTTGATACTGTAAAATTTGACTTTAGTTCAATTTAGTAATCGGATCTTGTTTCTTTTGTAGTTTGAGTTTCGTTGCTCCATTTGATTTGATTCTTTTTGCTAACCGGAGTTCTTAAGTTGAACTTTTTGGTTAGATCTTCTTATTTGGAGTTTTATCTATGCATCTTTGCTTGGTTGGTTATGTATGCTATTGTTTGCTTGCGATAGAATTCCCGGAGTGCGAAGCGTGCTACTGCGAGTCCCTAGGTTTTGCGAATCATCAGCAAGGCAAGTAACACTTTGATCATACCCTTTATTACCCAGTTTTTATGCATTAGATCAAACCCTCACACATTGCATGAGTAGGATCTCTTAACTTGTGGGTCTGGGAAGTAGATTGTGGTAGAACCTATTACCTGCATTATTTTCAAACCCCTGGGATTTACTTCTACGTTATGCTTAGGTTGCCATGCTATGCTCGTAGACGTGGATTGGGTTTGAGAGTATCCATGACAGAAGTGAGATTGTTAATTAATGGTTCAACTTAAGTTGGCTACTTTAATACACATCTGGGTGGATTGGTTGCAGGGCACCTGGAGAATCCAGTGTTGTCCTAGGAAATCCCGGAGGAACCGTGTGATTATCCTATGGAATGTCACCCAGGCTCAAAGGGATCATAAAACTATTCATCCTAGAAACTTCCGTGTGCAGCCACCATGCCATTATGGGCTCTGGCATAGTTGAGTATGTTGTGTGAGCTCTTTCAGTGGTGGACTAGCAGATGTAGGGGAAAGTAGGTGTACGGGTCCACCCGGGGTAAAGAGTAAATGCTTCTGAAAGACTGTGTCTCGGTCATCCGTTTCTCAAACACCATGCAGTGCGAGAAGTCCAACGGAGGAGATCGAGTCTTGTGGGGAAAAGTGCACAAAACTCTATAGAGTGTACAAACTAATCATGATTAGCCGTGCTGCCGGTTATGGACATCTTGAGTATCTGGTACTTGAATTATTGGTTGATCTCATCACTCTAAAACTAATTTGCTGGGTTGTTAATGACTACTTTAATTGGGATTGAGTTGGAGGAACCTTCTCAATGATGTTTCAACTACCATGATAGTTAAAATAAAAGTTATTCCTTTGTTGTAGGAAAAAAATTGGTTTTATGCAAAAACCTTAACCTTAGAGCCTCCACCAGCCATATATGCATGTAGTGTTAGCCCTTATTCTGTTACTTGCTCTACTGTGTTATCTTGCCAGCATATTCCATGTGCTAACCCATTTCGGGCTGCAACATGTTACGTTGCAGACTTTTCAGAAGAAGAGTAAGGTGCGTTAGGTCGTTTGTCATGCACTCAGCTATGCCGTTTGTCGGGATATACCCCGCGGTATGACCTGGCCAGAAATATGACCCGGCCGGACTTGGCGGTTTACTTGAGACCCGGTTTACACTTGGCGATTCACTGGCGACCCGCCCTGACCAGATGGTTTACAGGCAACCTTCCTGAACATTATGACTCACTGGTAAAACGGCGGGCGGTGGACGGATGACAAGGCCCAAGGCCTAGAAGGCCTGTTCATGTTAATGGTGGTCCGGTTTATGAAGAAAGCACAAGGAATATTCTCCTACAAATGAAGCAAGACTAGGACTCCACTTGTAATAGAGTAATCCTAATCCTACTAGGACTAGTCATGCAACCCGCCCCTGCAACATATATAAGGAGGGGCAGGGCTCCCCAAAGAGGGAGAGGGAAACAACAAACAATCTCTAGGGCTAGACACAACTAGAGGAGAGCCGGCTTATGCGGCGTCTCCCTCATGAGCATAATGAGACCTAGCCTCAAACAACATGTAGGGCTATTACCTGATGATGTTTCCCGGGGCCCGAAGCTGTATAAGTCCTCGTCTTATGTGTTGCGTCTCTCGATTCCGATCAACCCCTCTCAAGATACCACATAGATGCGCGGCCTCACGACTAAGTCGTCACACTAGGACATTTGCCGTGACTATTCCATGACAGTTGGTGGCCAACGTGGGGCTCGCGCACGATGGTGATGAGTCCTTGGAGGGATCTTCTTAGGGTTCGTGATGCTCGCGATTTGTTATATGAAAAAGCGCCAGCACGGAAGCGTACAGGGTAATCCAGCACGGGACAACCTCGGTGAAGACATCACATGGGGAGTCGTCGCAGAAATTGTCTTACATGGAGTATTTAAGCAGAGATCAAGGAATTACTTAAGGGAAGAATCCAGTGCTAAAAGCATCCAAAATCGTGCCACCACATGACCAGCACGGAGAACAAGAATTGATTGCTGCTCCACGTGATATCCAGACTTTTTTGGAACAACTTGAGATGTGGGTGTATGCGGGGTAAACCGACAAGAGGAGGACTCGGCCGACCTCGTGATGGCCGCTTGCAGTTCTCTGGCTGAGCCGATTCTACAATCAGATTTGATGGCTACCATGTAATACACCATCTCACGGCGGATCGAGCCCCAAAGCGTTCCGTCGGGCTTCACACTTTTTTCTATTTCCAGCCGAGCTAAAGACAAGCTACATCAGGATCGGGCTGCAGCTGCTACATCTCATCGAAACCAAACGTGACCCGGACATGGATAAGTCAAATCAGCCGCGAGGGACTGGCCAAGTCACCTCCACCGCCCGTGGCCGGGGCACCGCTGACCTATAGTTTTTTTACACAAGCAAACCGTCAAGATGCATCCACCGGGCTGCCGCCGTGTGACCTATCCTTTGAGCAATAGTTCAAGGCTGAATCGGTTTACACATAGGATGTGAGGCGATTTAAGTTTATGGCTACTGCTACCACTTCCGAGCGGCAGGGTGTCATCTATCAAACAAAGTTACAGCTGTTGTTCCGTGTCAACTCAGAAGGTTCCAAATCCCGAGGTGAAAGTAAAATCAAGTCCTGAGGAAAATAGTGTTAAAAAGGAAAATAAAATAAGAGAAGGCTACGTGAGGCAAAAGCCACATCAGATCAGATAGAGGCTAATCAGTGTCCACGTACAAATCATCTGTCGTTCACAAAACATCAGGTGATATCCATCTAAATTTATCTTATTAACACTTATGTTTTTTTGTCAAAGAACAATTACTTTGCCCTATAATATTTTTACACAGGATAAATTTTTTATGCCATTATATCGCGGATACAAAGGACATCTACACTAGCATTCGTCCATGCCACACTGCTCAACAGGCATGCGTGCAAGCCACCGTTCCCGTGGTCCAGTCTGCGTCAATTCATCAGGACCGCGCGAATGACCCAATAAATGCGCACAATCCGCCATCCCCCATAGTCTGGTTTACATCAATAAGCCGGGACCGTGCTTGCGATCGACTCGTCATTCGCACGGCTTACTGCGCTTGTGATCGATTCTTCCGTCTGCACTGTTTGCAATGCCGCGGCTGACTGTACCTACCGGCTGATTTTTATGGTCGCTTTGTTATCACAACTGGATCGACCTCCGAAAAATATCAGGTGCTATTTACCTTGTTTTTTAAGTACATATTAATTCGTCCGAGCAAAACTACTTTGCCCTACTGTATTTTATATGCAGGACGACTATTAAAAGAAAAAGGGCTGGTATCATACCGCGGAGGCACGTTCGGCTGTGCCACGCAGTTTCACGGACACACGTATCGTAGTTCAATTTACATCAACGCGCCGGCCGACTCTCCCGTCCGCACCGCCTTACAATGCCATGGACAACTTGCCCGTCCGCACCGGCCTATAATATTGCAGCCGACTTATCTGTCTGCTCCTACGGCTGACTCGGCCATGATTTATTTCAGTTTTACCATGGTGATGATCAACTCCGTGGTGGATAAATTTCTGGCCTAACATATCAGGTGAAATCCATCCAGTATATTTTTATTATATATTGCTTTCTTTAGAAGAGCAATTACTCCGACTTGCAAGGTTATTTAATGCAGGACCCTAAACCGCCATGTTGGTGCAAATTTAAAGGCCAACTCACCCGTCTGCGCCGGTTTACAACGCCGCAGACAACTCAACCGTCCGCCCTCGCGGCCGGTTGACCAGACTGCACCGGCTTACAATGTCGTGGCCGAATCATTTATATATATCGCCTCTGATATTGCGGTCGTATTTGCTGTCCGACTCTCGCGGCCTGGTCTACATCAACATACTGGGCCACACCTGTCTGCAGGAGCTGTTTCTCAGTATGAGCAAGTCACTGCTTGGGTAGCCCGGTTTTCTTCGAACGAAATGGAGGCAAATTATCATATATTATCATCCGCCGTCTGCACTGGATGGCTCAATGGGCAGGCACACAAGTCGCCGCCACTACAGTTTTGTTAACTTCAAATCGCCAATTGGAAGGGACCATTGGCTGAGTTGCTGACACGGCTCATACGTGATCATCGATAACCCGCCACAGTCACCTCAATTTTCTATGGGATCATATCGCACTGTCAACAACAATGATGGACACCTTATGCTATGGTCAAATATGGAGGGTCTCAAGACAAATCGTCGAGTCGTCTTAAGACTCGGGGGCTACGATGACACGACTAAGCAAATCTTGCCAGTTTCAGCAAATTTAAGAACCCCAGGACGATGGAGGGAAAGATAACCCGGTCTCAGAGGCAACTGCTATATTGATGAAAATTTAAAGGCCGTCAGAAAAATTTCCGGCTTAAAAAGTATATGACAGTTACAAAATCTCGGCTCAATGAAGAAGTTTCGGGTCATCAGAAAGGAATCCGGTTTAAAATCCAGCTCAAAAGACATCAATCTTACTGAAGCTCTCAAATATCCTGTTTACAATCCGGTTCAAGGGAAATCTGTCTCCTACAAAGCTCTGAAGCTCTCAAATCCGGTTTAAGAATCTCCGGTTTAGAAAGAATTACTCTGTCACAAGTTCGAGTTTAAAGGCCGTCAGAAAAATTCCGGCTGAAAATGAAGATTCCGGTTTAAGATCCGGTTCAAAGGAAAGATGTCTCCCACAAAGCTACGAACCTCTCAATATCCGACTTAAGAATTTCTGGTTCAATAGAATAATCTCTTGCATGTTCGAGTTTTCAGGAAAAATTAAAGGGACCAAAGAGAGTTTGTTGCACAACACAACTCAAAGATAGGCACCCGGCGAGCACAGCTCAGAAATATAACACTTGGGGCTTCTATTTATAAAGCGGAGTTCTAACTACCCTATTGATCCGGCTATTAAGCCAATACTATTGTAAGAGCACATCTCTGGTTACTTCGGTGATCCGGCTATCAAGCCAACATTATCATAAGGGGCAAAAGAGACTTTGATGCACAACACATCTCAAACATAGGCACCCGCTGAGCACAGCTCAAATGTTACTTGGGGACTCCTATCGCACAGCGGCAACAAGCTTTTAAGGCCCTTGTAATAGGCTATCAAGCCACGGCTTGGAAGCCTGGTGTGTACACCTAAAACCCCGGGTTAACCTGCCTGCATCAAGTAATTCACTCCGCCCAGGTAAACCTGGTATGACCTGTCGAACGATTGACAAGTCAATCTTATAACAGACCCTAAATTTGTCAATGTTAAAATGACGATTGGTTAAGGATTGAGGACCATCTTAATAGGCTTTGTGAAATGGTTTAAATCAGCGGCCTGGCAGCCCAAGAAAAGCCTCGAATTTGGAGCCTGGCAGCTCGTAAAAAGCCTCGACTACAAGTTTTTATTTGCTTTGTTTGCCAAGTTTTTACTTCTCAATGAGATTGTTGGTATTCATCCGATATCTATCGATCCGGCCTAGTGGTTGACTATAAGTCATCACTATCAAATAATGACCGGTGTTTATTAACCCGCCCTGGCTTTTGACTATAAGTCGCCTGATAAGATAATGACTGGTGTTTATTAACCTGGCATGGTTTTGTTTATAAACCGGCAATCTATGGTAATTACCAATGTTCAAATTTTGGGTTATCACCCTTACTGCACTGGCTTGGTAAAACCAATAGTGTGATCAAATATCACTGGAACCGATTTTCAAACCGGGTTATATTATTCAAATCTTTAAATAGCCAATATGGCTGGATTTTTATTATGGTTATCAATAACCAATATTATGATTGAGATTTTCAAAGTCGCTTCAGCACAATGGATATTATTTTATCAATGGGTATGATTTATTCTACAATGAAAGGAATAGTCCCGAGTCGCTGCAGGCTTATGAGCCGGCACTTGGGGGCTACATTATTCAAGTTGAGATTACATCAAATATGCAAGTCCCATGTCACTGCAAGCATGCACCATGGCACTTGGGGGCTAATGCAAAGTCATTTTTACTGGCCTTATTGAAGACCCGACTCATCACATCATAATGAACCGGCCCTTGGGGGCTACCAATTGCTCCTGTCAAAAATTCAAGGTACACAAGGCTTAAACCATTATATTAAAGGGTTCATTGCTTAGTTGGTAAAACACAAAGCTCTTAACCTTGTGACGTGGGTTCAAGCCCTACGATGGAGGCTACATTATAAGATGTTATTTTCAAAGAAGTATATATAAAGTCCCAGCTCAATATTATTTTACTGAGCCGGCCCTTGGGGGCTACACGTTGCTGTTCAAGTCTACATGATCATATTTATAAAGTCCCTGCTCATTATTGCATAATGACCGGCCCTTGGGGGCTACACTGGTTGAAGTTTTTATCAGCAAAAGACAATTACAAGTCCTAGGTTGCTGCAAGCATGACAACCTGGCACTTGGGGGCTACATATGTGGAATAATCAGTTTTGACTAGTGACTGAGATGAACAAATCCGGATTTCTTCAAGGTTGCAACATTTATATTGAAACAAGTCTTAAGATATCACTATGTTCTCCTCTTAAGACTTGGGGGCTACAGGTAATATGCATATCAAGGAGGAACATCTTTAAATTCTTAGTTTTGGGCAAATCAGGAAGATTAACTGTGTGACCCGGCGTTGGCAACAATCATAACCCGACATCTATAAACAATCATGACCCGGGATCATCAATTTTCATAACCCGGCAATTTTCAAACCGGCTGGATATCTATTGAATATTTCAAAGACCAATATTTTTGTCAAGTCAGAGCATTGAAGGCCGAGTCAAATGGATTCTTTATTTACAATATTTCTTATGCAAGCAAGTTGATTATGAAGCTTGTCTTTTGACCCGGATTTTCTAGAAGAAGGAAAGGACAAGGATTTAAGGATGGTCAGGTGCCGGTTTACAAGAATTCTTAACCCGGAGCACAACCTGTCAAATTTGTTCTTGTGTTTACTTTGCAGCATAAGTTTACCATGGATAAATCCAAGCTAAACTGGGGGCTAATGTCGGGGATATACCCCGCGGTATGAACCGGCCGGAAATATGACCCGGTCGGACTTGGCGGTTTACTTGAGACCCGGTTTACACTTGGCGATTCACTGACGACCCACCCCGACCAGAAGGTTTACAGGAAATCTGCCTGAACATTATTACTCACTGGTAAAACGGCGGGCGGCGGACGAATGACAAGGCCCAAGGCCCAGAAGGCCGGTTCATGTTAATGGTGGGCCGGTTTATGAAGAAAGCACAAGGAATATTCTCCTGTAAAGGAAGCAAGACTAGGACTCCACTTGTAATAGAGTAATCCTAATCCTACTAGGACTAGTCATGTAACCCGCCCCTTCAACATATATAAGGAGGGGCAGGGCTCCCCAAAGAGGGAGAGGGAAACAACAAACAATCTCTAGGGCTAGACACAACTAGAGAAGAGCCGACTTATGCGGCGTCTCCCTCATGAGAATAACGAGACCTAGCCTCAAACAGCATGTAGGGCTATTACCGGATGATGTTTCCGGGGCCCGAAGCTGTATAAAACCTCGTCTTATGTGTTGCGTCTCTCGATTTCGATCAACCCCTCTCAAGCTACCACATAGATGGGCGGCCTCACGACTAAGTCCTCACAGTAGGACATCTGCCGTGACTATTCCACGACACTGTTGGAGTTGATGGACTCACTTATCTTCCAAGCCTTCCGCTGTTATCATGTTAGATGGCCTTATGCCATATTATTTTGTAATAAGCTATCTTTTGAGACATTCGATGTAATAAGTGTGTGATTGACACTCTGTTATAAATCCTTCAAAGTACTGTGTGTGTCAGCATTACTGATCCAGGGATGACACAGAACACAGAGACTTCGGTCCATTCAAATCGTGGTCGCTACAAGATGGTATCAGAGCACACGCTGAATGTAGGACACGACCACTAAGATAAACCCTAGGTCACTCTTCTCTACTCATTTCTGACTCCCCTCCATTTTCTACTCTTTAGGATGGTGGACCCAAGGAACAAGTTCACTCAACCGGATGAAGACACACCTTTTGGACGACACATGAAGGAAGTCACTAGGTACCTGAACATCGGAATACCAAGTTTCACCGGGACCTACACCGCCACTTTACCAGAAGAGGAACGATGGAATATTCAAGTTCAATATTCCCGGGAGGACATTCGCACCATCCACTGAGCCTAGAGAGTTTTCCTTTGATGCACCAACCTGGAGCCTAGGCAAGGGTATGGCAGCCCACATTACCATGGGACGAATTGGAGAAGTCTACAAGCAGGAGCTGAAGGACACTATCTACCAGATATGTGGACGCCGAGATGAGCAGTGGGATATGATCAGTACCCGGAAGGACAGGTCCATTGCAGCTTTCATCCAGAAGTTAAACCAGCACATTCGTCGACAGGAGCACCAGATGTGCGCAGGCATGATAGACTTGAAGAAGGCGTTAACCAGGTACTTGGAGCTAGAAGAGGAACTCAAGTCTACACGTGACAGATACGAGGAGGCGATGCCAATACTGGTAGAGAAGAATGACGATCTGACAAGGAAGCTAGGAGTATTCATGGGAGATCCAGCGCCAGGAGGAGAAGAAGAAGAAGAACCCCAGGAGATTCGTTCTGAGGACTACATCATCATCGACGACACCGATTTAGACCCTGATGATAGTGATGATGACTATGAAGATGAAGCTGGAGCAGATATCATGGAATCTTCCGCCGACCAAAATTTCTAGATGACCACCCTATGACTAGTAGTTTTCCCCCATATAGTAGAAGTTAGAGCACTTTTGTAACGTTAGTTAGATCTTTGTATGCCCTTGCTTGAAGTTGATTGGTGTTATATGATTATGTTTGTCTCATGTGCATATGGGTAGTGAATTTCCCCCTAGACCTCAATTCTATTCTAATCTCTTCCCTCTACACCCATCAGATTCCTCCGAGAGGTGAGCCCGGATTTCAGTTTCCCCATGTACTCACTCAGTTGATCCAGCAGCAGAACACTTTGATGCAACTTCTTGTCTAGAACAATCAGAACAATCACAACAACAACAACAACAACAACAACAAGCCTCCACCCCCACCACCCGTGGACAACCTGACCTGTTTCCTAAGGTTGCAGCCACCGGTGTTTTCTAGTAGCATTGAACCAATAGTTGCTGATGACTGGCTGCGCAAGATTGGAAGGGAGTTAATCACCGCGAATTGCACGAATGCTGAGAAGGTGTGTTTTGCCGCACATCAATTGGCTGGACCACCAGCAGCATGGTGGGAGAATTACACAACCACTTTCCCCATAGCCAATGTCACTTGGGATTAGTTTCAGCAAGCTTTCCGCATCGCCCATGTCTCAACTGGAGCCATGAGCATGTAGAAGCGTGAGTTTCGCAACTTGCGCCAAGGGAGTCGTATTGTGGCTCAGTACGTAGATGAGTTTAGTACTCTATCTCGTTATGCTCCTAATGATGTGGCCACAGATGCCGCGAAGCAGGAGAAGTTTATGGAATGGCTGAATGATGAGATGAGCATACAGTTGATGGTGGCAACCTTCAACAATTACCAGGAGTTGGTAGACAAGGCTCTTATGATTGAAGGGAAGTAGCAGCAGATTGAGAGCCGCAATAGAAAGTATGGACAAGGAAAGAATAGTTCTGGAGCCCAGCAGAAGCCCCGTTTCACCCCGAACTCAGGAGGATACACCCATAACCATGGAAGCCACACTCATAATGGAGGATTTCCGAAGGAGTTAGCAGAAGATCTCAGGGAGCTTCGTTTGGAGATAGTTCCTAGAGGTTTTGTTGCAGCCTTGGAGGTTCAGTCCACATTATTGGGAAAGATACAAGAAGCTCAGAAGGATGACAAAGAAACTGCCGTGATAAAGGAGAAGATGAGTGAAGGAAAAGCCAAAGGTTTTTGTGAGGATGAACACGACACCTTGTGGTTTGAGGACCGAATCTATGTGACCAACAACGCCGAGATGACGAAGTTGATACTGCAGGAAGCACATGCTCGCCATACTCGATACACCCCGGAAACACTACAATTTATTTGGATTTGAAAGAACATTTCTGGTGGACGGGAATGAAGAAGGACATTGCCGAGTATGTAGCCGTATGTGATGTATGTGAGAGAGTGAAGGCAAAACATCAGAAGACAGCAGGATTATTGCAGCCTATGCCTATACCCGAATGAAAGTGCGATAAGCTTGGCATGGACTTAATCAGCGGATTACCCAGGACCCGATCGGGATGTGACTCAATCTGGGTAGTAGTGGATCGCTTAACCAAAGTATCCCACTTTATCCCCGTGAAAACCACTTATACCAGTGTGAAGTTGGCTAAGATATACATGACCAGGATCGTATATCTGCACGGAGTTCCGAGGACCATCGTATCAGATAGAGGAACCCAATTTACTTCAAAGTTTTGGCATCAACTACACCAAACTTTGGGCACCAGGCTAGAATTCAGCACAACTTTTCACCCGCAGACGGATGGACAGACCAAGAGAGTCAATCAGATTCTGGAGGACATGTTGAGAGCTTGCACACTAGATTAGGGATCTAGTTGGGATGATAACTTGCCCTACGCTGAGTTTTCATATAACAACAGTTACCAGGCCAGCTTGAAGATGGCACTGTTCGAAGCATTGTACGGGAGGAGGTGCCGAACACCATTGATGTGGGATGAAGTCGGAGACCGTCCGTTATTTGGACCAGATCTGATCAAAGAGTCAGAAGAGAAGGTTAAGCTGATTCGAGATAGACTGAAGGTAGCTCAGTCCAGGCAGAAGAGTTATGCAGACTCGAAACACAAAGAAGTAGTCTATGAAATCGGAGACAGAGCGTACCTGAGAGTGTCACCTTTGCGAGGAGTTAAGCGTTTCGGAGTCAAGGGAAAGTTAGCCCCGAGATTTGTAGGACCGTACCGTGTCTTGGAACGCATGGGAGAGGTTGCCTACAAGTTAGAGTTACCGGAAGGATTGTCAGGAGTTCATGACGTGTTTCACGTTTCCCAGCTAAAGAAGTGCCATGCTGAGATGGCCGATATTCCTTTGAGAGACACAATGCCCCTAGAAGCAATTCAGTTGGATAGTGATCTAACTTACGAGGAGAAACCAGTCAAGATCCTCGAGTTTTCAAGCAGAGTCACCCGCGGCAAGGTTATCAAGTTTTATAAAGTTCAGTGGAGTCACCATACCGAAGATGAAGCCACCTGGGAACGAGAGGATGATCTACGCAAGGATGACCCACACCTATTTTCTAGCCAACCGGAATGTCGAGGGCGAGATTCATCTTAAGGGGGTAGGTTTGTAACATCCCAAATTTTTAAATTGGAATGTTATACATAGGTCATATTGCATATCATATTTTACTGTATTTATGTGTTGCGATCCTCGAAAATTCTAAGCAACTCCAGGACCCACGAAGAGAGTTGGGGATTTTACCGTTTTTGTATTTTGGGTTTCTCAAAATACCGGTACAAGGATCATTTTGGTTTTATTATTTTTCTCTCCGAAAAAAATATTTCATAATAAAATATATGAGCGGAGATAATATGACTTCTCCAAAATAAAAGAAATATTGGAGGAAAAATATTAAAGTCACTTTTGGTATTTTATTCAGATTTTTTTTGCAATTTTATTTGCATAGAAAAATGCGCGTTTTTCAAAATTGCATTTAGTTCCGGAAAAAAATGTTCACGCTGTCCTAATTATTATTATAGGACGGTGAAAATTTATTTCGGAATTTTTCTCCGTTTAGTATTTTATTTTGTTCTTTTTCTGCGTCATGACTGTTTTTTTAAGTTTCGGACCTGTCAGGCCCAAGATGCGATTCTATCCCGATCACGTGACGCTTACGTGATTTGGGCACAACCGCAACTCAGGCTCTTAGCAAGATGGATATCATTATATAGTACCATTACATACATACATGGGGGATATAACAATACATACAAGTCACATGAAAACAACAACATCAATACAAGGCATCCGACTACGGATGCAAACATGAAAAACACAATGACATCCATCTGCTATCCTAGGCTGCCGACCCAGAACCTAACCCAAGATTGAAGAAGAAGAAGAAGAAGAAGAAAGAACTCCAACACAACGATCATCACTCTCACGTCAAGGCATCGGAAACCTGCACCTGCAACTGTTGTTGTAGTATCTGTGAGCCACGAGGACACAGCAATCCCATAACCATGGGTAACAAGACTAGCAAAGCTTATTGGGTAGGAAGAGGTAAAGTGGTGAGGTTGCAACAACGCCTAAGCAAAAATATGGTGGCTAACTTACGAGTACAAGAATAAGATGAGCATCTACAGAACGGTCGGAAACTAGTAGTGATCGCTAAAGATCCTGAACTACCTACGAGTCAAACATAACCCCACCGTATTCTCTTTTCAAAATGAAAAGAGACAGTCACGATTACTCACACAGTTGTGTGTTTTAATTCGGATCCTCTGTCAAGTTTTCTACAACCGGCCATTAACAAATTCCAATCTGCCACATAACCACGGGCACGGCTTTCGAAAGATCATAACCCTGTAGGGGTGTCCCAACTTAGCCCATCACAAGCTCTCACGATCAGCAGAAGTAATAATAATATTACCCCTTATCTTAGGGAAGGCCCGATCAGACTCGGAATTCCCGGTGCACAAGACATTTCGACAATGGTAAAACAATTCCAGCAAGACCTCCCGGCGTGCCGACACCCTGATAGTAGCCGCGCGTATCTTGTCTCAGGCCACGACCGGATGGGCGATTCTATAGGTTATACCAGATACCTCGAATTTCCCCGTAGCGGCCCCGCAGAACCCCTGTTTGGGACCAACACCATCAGCACTGGCCCTCCTGCTATGTAGAAAGAATCCTCGGGGACGCGACCCCCTATGCAAATTTAATTAATTAATTAATTTGTTATTATGAGGCAAATTAAAACCAATGTTGGGCCTTGCTGGAGGAGTTTTATTCAAAGACGAACTGTCAAGGGGTCCCCATATACCCAACCGTGTAAGGAACGCAAAATCTAGGAACATAATGTCGGTTTATCGGCTCCAAAGGTGGCATGAGTGGAACAAAACACTGAGCAAAAGGCCAACCCTTCCACCCATGCCCAGTATATAGGTGTGTTAATATAAATAAGACATATTGTGATATTCCCAAAGCATCAAGTTCCAACATGGAACAGACTTCATCTTCACCTACAACTAACAACGCTATAAGAGGGGCTGAGCAAGAGGTTAACATAGCCAAACAACGGTTTTGTTGGGAAGGTGTCAAAGGTTAGAGGTTTCATGGCAACAAGGAGAGGGGCTGACAATAATGATGGGTAGCGCAACATATAACGATAGCATCGAGACAACTAAGCATGGCAATGATAGTAAAGGTATCCAAGGTGATGGTCATCTTGCCTGAGATCCCGCAAGGAAGAAGAACGAATCCATGAAGAAGACGAAGAAGAAGCCTTGAAGACGAACCACGTGTAGTCGAACAAATCCTCACGATCGCAACGAAAGAACTAGCGAGAAGAAGCACACAACAAAGTAAACACACAACACAAGAACATGACAAGATGCTCAACCAAGTATGAATCAAGACAATTCTATATGATGCAATTCATGGCAAGGGATGAATCACACAAGAACAACACAAGACAACAAGTTTAAATGAGGCCGGAATCAACAAATAGCAAATCCGGTAAGTCCTCATATGCATGTTTTGAAATTAGTCCATATCTGAACAAACCTTAAGTTAAAGTTGTTAAACAGAAGGTTAACATGCACCATGAGGATCTACACGAAATTCTAGTCAAGTTTCATATAAAGTTCATTTAATTCGGAGCTACGGCCTAAAAGATATGAGCAAAACAAGACAAGCATGGCAACGGTGCAAGAAGCACCCAAAAATCAAGCAAACACACTCCAAGCATGAAAATAACATGATATTATGATTCTACATGCAAAATCACACAAGTTTCATATAGGTCACACTCAAAACGGAGCAACGGGCTAAAAGATACGAGCAAAACAAGTTACAATGTAAAGCTGAAGTTAACAGCCACATAGCAACTTTGGAGCAAGGTAAATATAAGCTACAGCACCCAAACATGAAAAGAAGAATCATGGATGTGAAGTACACATGTTACTTAACAAGCATGAACTAAGAACACACCCAAAAGCTTGCTGGAACACACTTAACTAAGCATGGCAAGTTGCAATAAAATTATCCAGACTTAGCCAAAATCTGGGAAGGCGAAAACATCATCAAGATGGTGCCTTCGGAGGCACAAAACAACAAGCATATCAACTCTACTAACCATATAAAGACCATGGACATGTAATAGACATATCATACAGCAAACAACTCCATTGGAGCAACTCCATAGGAGGCATGGATCAATAACAACAAGCTTCACCAAATTGAACATGCTGATAAAAGCCTGACAGGTAAATTTATAGCGACTTGAGAGCAAGAAATAAATAAGCTACAACAGGCCATATGTGCAAGTAAGGGAATGGATGGATATACAATAACATGGACAACAAGACATGATCATTGGCCACTCCAAAACAAGCATGGATTTGAGTGGGGCATCAAGCAAACATAGCATCAGGTTAAACATATTCCAGACTTAGCAGTTTTTTAACTAAGTATAAAACAGCAACAACGACATGGCATGTTTACAAGCTTGTTTAAGTCACCTCAAGGCATATCATGGAAAATGGATTGCACCACAGCAAAGACCATATGATTGTGCTTCTAAAACATATTGACATGTGGCATGAAGACGAACACACCAATAGCAATGAGCAAGTGAAATTAGCATCTCATAACAAGTTTCAGCACTTAACAGCCAAATGCACTTTTGCAACAGAGGTTAACAAGGCAATATGGCACCTAACATAAATGCTACTGTAATCAACATGTAGATCACTTCACAATGAACAAATTGACATATCATATGCTCCATTTGGATAAACATGGACAAAGTTACAAGCATCACAAGTGGGCAACAAAATTACAGTCAACAACAATTTTAAACAAGTAGCACTCTTGCAACAGAGATTAGGGCATCAAGTTGATCTCAAACAAGCATGCCACAATGGAACAAAATGTAGAGCATATCACCACGGTTATTTTGACATATCATACACTCAATTTGGATAAGCACACAAAGAGTTACAGCCATGCAAACATGCAACATTTTTAAGGCAGAAAATGACTTAGTGGCAAAACTACCTCCTCGGGGTGGACATGTCCGTCGGTGGGGGCATCCGGGCCCACACGGCAGTGAGACAATGGAGGAGGAAGCTGGACAATGTCCGGAAGGGCCGAACGTGTCCGGACCCTGCGTGCACGGGCCCATCGGGCAGAGACACGACCGACGTGTCGGCCGCCAGACGGGGAGGCGGGGCTGGCCGGCGACGGAGGTGAGGACGTCGAGAGGCGGCACGGATCTGGCTGGACCTCGCCGGATCCGGCCGGTCTCCGGCGCGGGGAGGCGCGGCGGCGGCGTCTTCGGACGGAACCCGGGCGGCTGGCACGGGCACGGGCGGCTCGAGCGGGAGGCAGCAGAGGGAGCCGCGGGGCTCAGGCGCGGCGATGTGGGAGCGAGGACGAGGGGCGACGGCGCTGTCCTTGGTAGTCACCGGCGGGGGAAGGAGCGGCGGCGCTCCGGCGGCTTGCCGCATCGGCCGGAGCAACGGAGAAGGGTCGAGCAAGCGGCGCTGGATGCAGGGACGAGCGGGGAGCGCTCGGGCGGTCGGGCCCGGGGCTGCTAGCGGCTGGCCGCGGCCGGGCCTGGCGGGCCTGGCGCGGGGAGCCAGCCAGGGCGCGGGGCAACACCCCTCCACTTGGCGCAAGGTGGTTGGCCACGGGCTGCCCAGGTGGCGCCGCTGGCCACTGGGAAGGCGCCACGTGGCGGAGGAGGGCTGGATCTCGTCGGAATTTGAGGAAGGGGGCCGGCTAGGTGGCGGCTGAGGAGTGGGGAGGCACGGAAATGGAGGAGGGAGGTAGGTGGAGGCCATTTTTGGCATGGGGGGCTGCTTAAATAGGAAGGGATTAGGTTTAGGGGGAATTTGAGGCCGTTTCGGACGCTCGGATCGCGATCTGACGGTCCGGAGCAAAGGGGGAGTTAGGCAGGCCTAGTGGGTTGTGTAGGAGAGGCGTCGGGCTTAGAGAAGATTAGAGAGGTAGAGGCCCGCGGGGGTTTTCGGAGACCGAAAACGTCCGACGTTTTTAACCGGCGACTAGTGCCGCTATATATATCCGCTGGGCTATCAAACGGATTCCGAATGCGATGAAATTTGGCAGGCGGCCTGTCTACACTATAATAAAACCACACGCCAAGTTTCATCTCATTCCGAGAACATTTTCCGGCCACTCATAAAATAAATTTTTGGAGGCACCGCGGGCGCGTGCAAGTGTGTCTGGGCTCAGAACGGACAACAGAAAGGACTGGCGGTCTCGGACGGATGCAAGTTTTGAAAATATGATGATGCAACACACATGATGACATGGCAAGATGCAACACGCAAGCAGATGACATGGCAACGGTGACGAATGACTGGCTGACACCTGGCGCATCGGTCTCGGGGTGTCACAACACTCCCCTACTAACAAGAGATCTCGTCCCGAGATCTTAGGAACGAGACGGAAGAGAAAAGGAAGAACAAAGTTCTTCGAGGACAAAAGAGGGAAACCAAAGAACCTCGAGGGTTTGAGCCACTTGGAAAAAAAGGATAGAACGGATTTGAACGAAGTTGCAAAGACTTCGTTAGACAAGAGGAACAAGTAATACGACGAGAAACAAGGAGGTTGAGAAGGCATGAAGCACGAGTTGACGGAACAAGAATGAATTCGAAACCACTCCGGTTAATAAGAGAAAGAAAGGAATCTCCATGAAGGAATTCGGGCAACACTCTGGCTGAAACTGAAAGGAATAGCACACCGGTTGAACATGAATGAAATAGGACTTGAACCTGAGAAGATGAAACAAACACATGACGAAATGAACAATACAATGCCTCCGGAAGAATTGAAAATGGAATGAAAGAACCGAGAAGAAGATGACAAATTTCACCACGAAAGAATTGGAATAGCATCTTCAAGACAAATGCTTGAACGGAGTTGTTGAGAAAATCAACAACAAAAGAATAAGCTTGTTGTGGACTTATTTAATCATCTCAAAAGTTGAGGTGAATTATGCCGCACCAAAATATTGATGAGCTGAGAAGAGCGAAGAATGCAAAACTCCACTTCAAAAGAATACGGAGAATTATTGCATCTCGAGACATAAGAAGAATAATGCTTGAGCTTGATCCACAGGAATTAGATGAACGTTTGAAGAATGAATTATCTCATGACGAACCACCATGAGGAACTCCGGTAACGAAAAGGATGATGATATAGAAATGCCGGACGAAAAGACTAAGATTAAAGCCTCGCGATGATTTAGATGGAGGTACCGATGAGATATCGAGAAACTTGAACTCCGGAAAAGAAAAGAATAAAAACACTTTGGACTAGAATTTATTCATCAAGAATAATATCCGAATGAAGGAATAAATCAACTTGATGAAAATAATAAGAATTATGTTATGCTTATCCTCCACCAATTAAATTGATGAGAAGCAATGGATTTGCATACTACTTATTCTCGTTGAAGAACATTAAAGAGGGATATATCGCGAACTTGCGAGAATATTCATGAAACACCGGTAGGATAGGAATAAAAAAGGAATGGATTGATATGATAACACCCGAAAAGAACTCTTGATGGAGCCACCGTAAAGAATTAAAGCCGAGTGAAGAAAGAACAAACCACCGGAAAGAAATAAAATCGAATGATGAAAAGAACAAACCACCGTAAAGAAATGAAATTGAGTGAATGTGATGAATCGCCAGGAGAATAAAGCACTTGAGGAAATTTGAATGATGAGAACGAAGAGATTGTGAAACTGATTAAAGAATACTTGAAGGAAGCACCGGACGAATGTGAGACGAACGAAGAGGAATCAATGAAGAATATTTGGAGGACGAAGTTGAAAACTGAGAACGAAGAAATCTTCTGAAATGATGGCCTTCGGAGGAACACTAGGAAACAATTCATGAAATGCTCCGGGTGGTTGAAGAAAGAATTTGACACGAATCGGAACAAGTAAGAGGATAGCAAGAAGCTAGAACGACGAATAGTCGAGAGAACGGACAAGATTTAGAGGAACTCTTCGTCGGTCTTGAAATGATGACTAGAAATACCACCAAAATTTATTGAGATACTCCGCAACTATAAAAAGAGAGAAAAGATTGAACCAATGATGAAAAGCATTGAAAGCAATCTTGGAGAAGGCATATGACTGATGGAATCCATACTTATGTCACACTTGAAAAGAATTTCGGAACACTCCGGAAATTAGAAGAGTCAGGTAAGATCCTGGGAAAAGACCTGTGGGTTATGAGCCCACCGAATAGAAAACACTGTTGAAAATTGATTGATAAGAGGAGATGATGCACCGGAACAATTGAAAACTCGAATGAGGTGACAACCTCGAGTTAATTAGAACACGGACAAATCTCCTGGAATAACTTTGGAACACCGAAACAATTAAGTGGCGAGAGGCAAACAAGCAAGGGGAACATCTGAACAAGGAAAGAATAAGATCAACACCGAGTACTTGAATTGAATTGGATCCACCGGAAAGAAGAAGTGAAGGATATCGAATCGAGAGGAGAATTCGTCGGAGAATAAAGAGAAGAATGATGACGAGCTAGACGAGAATTCACCAGTTGAAATAACTGAGGAAAGAATGCAAAGGATTCACACGAGTAGGATGGATACTCGATTAAGGACTCCGGTCCGAGAAGTAAAAGGGTGGGTGGGTGGGAAAAATAAAGACCACTTCGGACGGGAAAACACCGTTGGTTGGAAAGAACTGAGGATTGAAGCAAAAGACGAGGAGTGCCAAAACGACTTGACGAGAGGTGCACCAGATGAAAGAATTGACAACACAACAAACGAAAACTAACCACGCGATCCTAAAAAAATTTGAAGGGGAAGAGGGGTAATTCAACACATCTACGTCAAGATTCCTCACCAGAGCGACGAAGGGGCTGGGGAGTAAAAAGAATTCCTACTCTCCAATATAACTAGACTCCGAAAAAGTTTTCAGCTAGACTCAACAACGGCCAACTATGATCAATCAAGGGGGCTCCTATGGCCGGTCGAGGCTCTGATACCAACTTGTCAGGCCCAAGATGCGATTCTATCCCGATCACGTGACTCTTACGTGATTGGGGCACAACCACAAATCAGGCGCTTAGCAAGATGGATATCATTACATCGTACCATTACATACATACATGGGTGATACAACAATGCATACAAGTCACATGAAAACAACAACATCAATACAAGGCATCCGACTATGGATGCAAACATGAAAAAACACAATGACATCCATCTGTTATCCTAGGCTGCCGACCCAGAACCTAACCCAAGACTGAAGAAGAAGAAGAAGAAGAAGAAGAAGAAGAAAGAACTCCAACACAACGATAATCGCTCTAACGTCAAGACATCGGAAACCAGCACCTGCAACTGTTGTTGTAGTATCTGTGAGCCACGAGGACTCAGCAATCCCATAACCATGGGTAACATGACTAGAAAAGCTTAATGGGTAGGAAGAGGTAAAGTGGTGAGGTTGCAGCAGCGGCTAAGCAAAAATATGGTGGCTAACTTACGAGTACAAGAATAAGATGAGCATCTACGCAAACGGTCCCAAACTAGTAGTGATCGCTAATGATCCTGAACTACCTATGAGTCAAACATAACCCCACCGTGTTCTCTTCTCAAAATGAAAAGAGACAGTCACGGTTACTCACACAGTTGTGTGTTTTACTTCGGATCCTCTGTCAAGTTTTCTACAACCGGACATTAACAAATTCCAATCTGCCACATAACCGCGAGCACGGCTTTCGAAAGATCATAACCCTGCAGGGGTGTCCCTACTTAGCCCATCACAAGCTCTCACGATCAACAGAAGTAATAATAATATTACCTCTTATCTTAGGGAAGGCTCGATCAGACTCGGAATTCCCGGTGCACAAGACATTTCGACAATGGTAAAACAAGTCCAGCAAGCCCTCCCGACGTGCCGACACCCTGATAGTAGCCGCGCGTATCTCCTCTCAGGCCACGACCGGATGGGCGATTCTACGGGTTATAACAGATACCTCGAGTTTCCCCGTGACGGCCCCGTAGAACCCCCGTTTGGGACCAACACCATCAGCACTGGCCCCCCTACTATTTCGAAAGAATCCTCAGGGACGCGATCCCCTATGCAAATTTAATTAATTAATTATAATGCCCAGGATGGTATTATACCTCCTACGTGTCGAGGCAAGACTTAAAGGTATAAGCCCATTCTAGAATGATCTCAAGTTTGGTATCTTTCCATGACTCATGTAAAAATAGGGATGAAATTGCAAAAGGATAGTTGGCTTACACTCGCCACGTCACACAATACAATACATAAGCAAATCATCATCCAAATAACATCACAACCCGACTACGGGCGAAGATCCAAATGAAAGATACCAAATACATAAAGCCACAGGTCTGAATCGCCCCTAGTAGAAACCACTACTGATCATCGGGATAGTGCACATAGTATCGTCTACGCTCTTCATCGAACTCCCAGTACAGCTCCGTGTTGTCACCAGAGTAGTCCGCCATAGTACCTGCATCTGGTGTTGTGTAGAATCTGTGAGCCACGGAGGACTCAGCAATCCCGTTTTCGAGTAGCAAAACTATCTAAGCCTTGGGTGTGGAACAAGGCTGAAGAAAATAAAAGGTTGCAGCTGCACTAGCACTAGCTTACGTGTTTAGAGCGAGAAGAGAAGTGCCACGAGCGTCAAAGTGATCATGAAGTGATCCTATCTAAGCACGTCAAACATAACCCCATCGTGTTCACTTCCCGAACCCCTTTCGGAAAATGACCGTCATGGTTACTCACGCTGGTAGTGTGTTCTGAACATGGTGTCAAGTTTTCTACAACCGGATATTAACAAATTCCCATATGCCACATAACCGTGGGCACGGCTTTCGAAAGTTCAAAACCCTGCAGGGGTGTCCCAACTTAGCCCATTACAAGCTCACGATCCGCGGAGTCGCAACTCCAAGGTGGGAAGGCCCGAGTATTCTCGGAATCCCGTGCTCAAGATATTCTGACTAAGGTAAAACTAATCCAGCAAGACCTCCCGGCGTGCCGACACCCTGACAGTAGCCGCGCGCATCTAGTCTCAGGCCACGACCGGATGAGCACTACGTACAGATACCGAAGACCCCAGCAAGCCGGGTGGCACCGCAAGTGGCTCTAGTTTGGACCAACACTCGAATCGAGCACTGGCCCAGGGGGGTTGATTAATTAATCCTCGGGTTAATTACTCCCTCGGCAAGTTTTTAGTTGTTAGGCAAATGGAGTACCAAAGTTGGGCCTCGCTAGAAGAGTTTTAGCTCTAAGCGGGTTATCGAGGGGGTCCCATAACCCCAACCGTGTTAGGAACGCATAATCAAGGAACATAACACCGGTTTATACGGTTCCTAGGGTGGCATGAGTGGAACAAATCACCAAGCGAGAGGCTTAGCCTTCCACCCATTGCCAAATATATATGTGATTTAAATTAAGAATTTATATAGTGTGATATCCCAACAAAACTTCAACATGAAGCAAGAATCTTCAAATCTTCTCCTGCAACTAGCAATGCTATAAGAGGGGCCGAGCGAAGCTTACGTAGCCAAACAAAGGTTTGCTAGGTTGGGTGGTTAGACAGATTCATGGTTACAATAGGAGGCTGACAAACAAACATGGGCATCGAGGCAATAAGCTAAAGAGCGAGACATCTAGCAATAGGCAAAGATAGTAATGATATCTGGGTCAGGTCATCTTGCCCGTCGAGTCGTCGATGGGATCGTAAGACGGCTCCTCGTACTCAACCTCGGTAGTAACCTCGTTCTCGTTCTCGGTCTCGGCTTCAGGCTCTACTCGACACAAGAAGACAACGAGGCACGAAATCAAAACAAGGTGCAATGCACATTCAACATGATGCATGTATGATGCATGACAAGTCTATATATGATGCAATACATGGCAATGTAGGAAGCACTCAAAAACAACACAAGTCAACAAGTTTAAATGAGGCCGGAAACTACATATAACAAATCCGGTAAGTCCTCATATGCATATGTTGAAATGAAAATGGTCCAGATCTTAATAAACTTAATTTAAAGTTGTTAAACAGCAACTTAACATGCACCATGATGATCTACACGAAATTCTAGTCAAGTTTCATATAAAGTTTGTTTAATTCGGAGCTACGGTCTAGAAGATATGAGTAAAACAAGACAAACATGGCAACGGTGCAAGATGCACCCAAACATCAAGCAAACATACTCCAAACATGTAAACAAGATGATATTATGACTCTACATGCAAAATCACACAAGTTTCATATAGGGCACGCTCAAAACGGAGCAACGGTTCAACACATACACACGAAACAAGATTCAATGCAAAGCTGAAATTAACAGCCACATAGCAACTTTGGAGCAAGAAATATATACTCTGCAGCACTCAAACATGGTGACAAGAAGCATGGACATGAAGTAGACATATCCTACAGCAAACAACTCCATTGGAGCAACTCCATAGGAGGCATGGATCAATAGCAACAAGCTACAACATTTTGAACATGCTGTTAAAAACCTGACAGTTATATTTTATAGCAACTTGGGAGCTAGAAATAAATAAGCTACAGCAAGCCATATGAGCAAGTAAGCACATTAATGGATAGACAACAACATATACAGCAAGGAATGATCAATGGCCACCCCAAAACTAACATGGATATGCCTAGGGCATCAAGCAAACATAGCATCCGGATATGACAGATTCCAGACTTAGCCAAAATTTCACTAAGTGTTAAAACAGTTAAGTTGGCATGGCATGTTTGCAAGCATGTTTAAGTCACCTCAAGGCATGTCATGGAAAATGGTTTGCACCATAGCAAAGACCACATGAAGGAGATTCTAAAACATATTAACATGTGACATGGGGACAAACACATCAATAGCAACGAGCTCTTCAAATCAGCGTCTCATAACATGTTACAAAACTTAACAGCTACATGCACTTTTTCAATAGAGATTAACATGGCAATAATAACCCTAACATGCATGCTACAGCAACCAACATGTAGAGCATCTCATGATGAACATTTTGACATCTCATTTGCTTCATTTGGATAAACATGCACCGAGTTATCACATCTCAAACATGGCATGAAAATAACAAGTAGCATCAGTTTATATCAAGTAGCACTCTTGTCACGAAGATTAAGACATCTAGATGAAGTCAAACGAGCATGGCACAATGGAACAAAGTGTAGAGCATATCACCACGGTCATTTTGACATACCATATCTGGACATGCACAATAAAAGATACAACCACTAGAAGTATGCAACAAAATAAGAAAAAAGATGGGAAATAGGGAAAAAAACAAACAACCTCCAGATCTGGTCAACGGGGCGCGGATCGGGTCAACGGGGCGCGGAGCGGTGCGGGCGAAACGGGTCCGACCCGCTAGGGTTTTGACCCGGCGGCGGATCTGGATCGGGCTTGCGGGGCGGCGGCTGCTTCGATCCCGGCCGGCGAGGGCAGCCCGACGGGGCGCCGGCGGCGAGGGCCCGAAGCGGCGAGCGGGAGCGGCCGGGGCGGCGGGGCTTCACGGAGGAGGACGGCGATGGGGACGCGGCTGGCCGACGGAGGAGCAGTGGCCGAGTAGTCACGGCGGCGGAGGGCCTCGGGCGGCGAGGTCGGGCCGGCAGGGAACCTCGGGCGGCGAGCTCGGGCCGGTGGGGTCGGCGTCTCCGGCGGCGGCGGCGGCGTACCGCGCCGGAGGCGACGGTGGTGACTAGATCGAGCGGGCGAGGGGGCGCCGGGGCGCGCGGGCCGGCGGGCCGGCCTCGGGCTTGCGGGCCCACGGCGGCGGCGAAGTGGGCGCGCGGCTCCGCCCAATGGGAAGCTGACACGTGGCACGGCGGGCTAGTCGGACATGTCTGGCCGGCGGGATGTGTCCGGCGGCTGCGGGGAAGGAGTGGAACTAGGGTTTGGACGAAAAAAATGGACATGGGGGGACGTTTTTATAGGCACAAGGAGCTAGGAGACTCCAAATGGGGAGTGGTTTTCGGCCACGCGATCACAATTCGACGACTGAGATGATGGGAAGCGTTGTGCTGGGTTAGTGGGCTGTTGTGGAGGGGGTCTTGGGCCTCAAAGAGGAGGTTCTTTTAGCCCACTAGGTTAACCGTTGGAGTACCAAACGAACTCCAAACGCGACGAAACTTGACAGACGGCCTACACGTACCAAAACAACATCGCACGACAAGTCTCACGTCATTCCAGAAACTTTACACGGCCACACATGAAAGAAGGACTCGGGGATGCCACGGGCACGAGTGTGAGCGTCGGAACTCGAAACGGACAACGGGAAGAGACGAGTGGGACCGGGTGCAACTGACAACACAAATGCAATGCAATGCACATGACAACAAGACATGGATGAAATGCACACACGCACACGACAAAACGAAAAACCCGAAATGAAAGAAGAGCCCAGAAAGGAGAGGATGAAGCCAAAGTTTATATATTGCCATATTTGGAAAGTGTTATGGATGCGTGCACGGCATTGAAGACGGTGCCACGTGGAAGAAGTACTACCGTGAGACCACGGAGGAGAGAAAGGAAAGACGGAGGTTAATAAATGAAGAAAACATTGACAAGAAGGTTGCGATTGCGGTTGATAAGAAATCAGCTAAGACAATCGAAGCAGCAGTAGCTGCCGCAAAAGAGGAGTTTGCAACTTCGTATGGTGTCTTGGTTCCGGCTGTCGTCAGTTGGACCAAGCAAAATCCAAATAAAAATGCATCGGTCTTTCCCCTTTCCATCTTCTTGGGGAGTAGCTTGACTAGCGTTACACCTGCTCCTGCACCGGCTCCCGCACCTGCTCCCGCACCGGCTCCTCCACCTGCTCTTGGCAGTGCTTCGTCTTTGGCTGAGCTCGACGCCCTCATGGTACATGTCACACCGGCTGATACGTCTCCAACGCATCAACTTTTCCAAACCCTTTGCCCTTGTTTTGGACTCTAACTTGCATGATTTGAATGGAACTAACCCGGACTAACGTTGTTTTTAGCAGAATTGCCATGGTGTTGTTATTGTGCAGAAATAAAAATTTCTCGGAACGCCTGAAAATCAACGGAGAATTATTTCGGAAAATATAAAAAATATCTGCAAGAAGATCTTCACCGGGGGGCCCACACCCTATCCACGAGGGTGGGGGGCGCCCCCCTGCCCAGGGCGCGCCCCCTACCTCGTGCCCCCCCCCCCGGTGCTCCATCGACGTATCCCCGTATCCTATATCTTCACTTTCGGGGAGAAAAGAAATCAAGGAGAAAGAATTAACGCGTTTCATGAGACGGAGCCGCCGCCAAGCCCTAATCTCTCTCGGGAGGGCTGATCTGGAGTCCGTTCGGGGCTCCGGAGAGTGGAGATCGTCGCAAACGTCATCATCAACCTTCCTTCATCACCAATTCCATGATGCTCACCGCCGTGCGTGAGTAATTCCATCGTAGGCTTGCTGGACGGTGATGGGTTGGATGGGATCTATCATGTAATCGAGTTAGTTTTGTTAGGGTTTGATCCCTAGTATCCACTATGTTCTGAGATTGATGTTGCTATGACTTTGCTATGCTTAATGCTTGTCACTAGGGCCCGACCGCCCGAGTGCCATGATTTTAGATCTGAACCTATTATGTTTTCATGAATATATGTGTGTTCTTGATCCTATCTTGCAAGTCCATAGTCACCTATTATGTGTTATGATCCGGCAACCCCAAAGTGACAATAATTGGGACCACACCCGATGATGACCATAGTTTGAGGAGGTCATGTATTCACTATGTGTTAATGCTTTGGTCCGGTACTCTATTAAAAGGAGGCCTTAATATCCCTTAGTTTCCAATAGGACCCCGCTGCCACGGGAGGGTAGGACAAAAGATGTCATGCAAGTTCTTTTCCATAAGCACGTATGACTATATTCGGAATACATGCCCACATTGCATTGATGAACTGGAGCTAGTTCTGTGTCACCCTAGGTTATAACTTCTACATGATGAATTGCATCCGACATAATTTCCCATCGCCGATCCAATGCCTACGAGCTTTTCCTATATTGCTTGTTTCTTATTTACCTTTCCATTGCTACTATTACCAAAACTACGAAAACACTATCATTATTTTTATTGCCGATACCGCCACTATCATATTACTTTGCTACTAAACTATCTTGCTGCAGATACTAAGTTTCTAGGTGTGGTTGTATTGACAACTCGGCCGCTAATACTTAAGAGTATTCTTTGGCTCCCCTTGTGTCGAATCAACAAATTTGGGTTGAATACTTTACCCTCGAAAATTGTTGCGATCGCCTACACTTGTGGGTTATCAAGACTATTTTCTGGCGCCGTTGCCGGGGAGCATAGCTCTATTATTTAAGTCACTTGGGATTTATATCTGTTGATCACTATGAAGAATCTGAAGGACTCAAAAACCAAGATCTTACCATCAACTACGAGGGGAGGTAAGGAACTGCCATCTAGCTCTGCGCTTGATTTTCCTTCTGTTATGAGTAAACTTGTCGTGGAATTGTCGCGGCAAATGTCCTAGGGTTAGGACTATGTCGTGAGGCCAACACATCTATGTAGTAGCTTGAGAGGGGTTGAGCGGAATCGAGAGACGCAACGCAAGACAAAGGTTTAGACAGCTTCGGGCCCCGGGAAACATCATCCAGTAATAGCCCTACATGTTGTTTGTGGCTAGATCTCATTATGATCCTCGTGGAGTTGCCGCATATGCCCGCTCTCCTCTAGTTGTGTCTAGCCCTAAAGAATATGGAGCCTCTAACTTGTGAAAACATGTCCCTCTTGGGGAGCCCTGCCCCTCCTTATATATGTTGAAGGGGCGGGTTACATATGGAGTCCTAGTAGGATTAGGACTAACTTATCTTCTATTACAAACGGGATACAAGTCTTCCTTTACAAGAAATATTCCTCACGCCTTTCATCTTAAACCGGCCCACCACAGCATGAGCCGGCCTTCTGGGCCTTGGGCCTTGTTATCCATCTAAAACACCCACCGGGTCACTAATGAGTCACCAAGCTCGTGAGTCGTAAGACCAGTGAACCGTCAGACTCGTGAGTCACCAATCCTCCGGCGGGTTACCAATAAAACGCCAAGTCCGGTCGGGTCATACTTCCGGGCGGGTCATACCACGGGGTATATCCCCGACAAAACTTGCGACACCTACTCCTGCTATTGAATCTGATATGTCGTATGTTCTTGATGATACCACTTCTGCTATGTATGATGAAACTACCGCTATGCCTGATACTGTGCCACTAGGTGAGTTTCTAGATGAACAAATTGCTAAGGTTAGGGAGAATGCAAATGTTGAAACTAATGATATTTATGAAAGTGATGATGAGACTACTCCCAATAGATATGAATTGCCTGTTGTGCCTGAGGGTTATGTTATGGATGAAGAAACTGCTAGAGACTTTCTTGCTTGCAATGATAGATATGATCTTAAGAAATTATTAGCTAAGCTAAAAGAAAAGTCCTTGAATGCTAGAATGAAACATGACCCTGCTTTTGCTACTTCACCTATCTGTGTTACTGATAAGGATTATGATTTCTCTGTTGATCCTGAGTTAATTACTTTGGTTGAATCTGATCCTTTCCATGGCTATGAGTCTGACACTGTTGTGGCACATCTTACTAAGTTGAATGATATAGCCACCTTGTTTACCAACAATGAAAAGATTCGTTACTACTATATCCTTAAGCTATTTCCGTTCTCGTTAAAGGGTGATGCTAAGACTTGGTTTAATTCTCTGGATCCTGGTTGTGCGTGTAGTCCCCAGGATATGATGTATTACTTCTCTGCTAAATATTTTCCCGCTCATAAGAAACAAGCTGCCTTACGAGAAATATATAACTTTGTGCAAACTGAAGAAGAGAGTCTCCCACAAGCTTGGGGGAGGCTTCTCTAGTTACTTAATGCTTTGCCTGATCACCCTCTTGAGATGCATAATATACTTGATGTCATTTATAATGGACTAACCGATGCTTCCAGAGACCATCTGGATAGTTGTGCTAGTTGTGTTTTCAGGGAAAGAACAGTTGAACAAGCTGAATTACTATTGAATAATTTGCTGGCTAATGAAAATAATTGGACACTTCCTGAACCAGCCCCTAAACCAACTCCGAAGAAGAGAGGTGTTCTATTTCTCAGTCCTGAAAATATGCAAGAGGGAAAGAAATCTATGAAAGAAAAAGGTATTAAAGCTGAAGATGTTAAGAATTTACCGCCTATTGAAGAAATACATGGTCTTGATAACCTGACACATGTAGTAAAGGTAAATTCTCTTTATAGATTTGATGAAGGTGATATTCCTCGTTATAAGTCTACTAGACAATGCTTAGATGAGTTTGACAATTTTGTTGTGAAACAAGAAAACTTCAATGCTTATGTTGGTAGACAATTGCAACACAATGCTTATATGATTGAACGCTTGAGTGATTATCTGTCTAGAGCTAAAGGTGAACTACAACTCATTAGTATACATGCTTCTATGGTCACCACTCAAGTAGAACAAGTACTTAAGGCTCAGAATGATTTGCTCAATGAATTAAATAGTAAGAATAATGACTATGCTGTTAGAGTTGCAACTAGAGGTGGTAAAATGACTCAGGAACCTCTGTATCCTAAAGGCCACCCTAAGAGAATTGAGCAAGATTCTCAGAGAGCTAATTTAGATGCACCTAGTTCTTCTAAGAAGAAGAAAAAGAAAAATGATAGGACTTTGCATGCTTCTAGTGAACCTGTAGCTGACACACCTGAGAATCCCAATGATATATCTGTTTCTGATGTTGAGACACAATCCGGTAATGAACATGAACCTAGTGATAATATTAATGATGATGTTCATGATGATGCTCAACCTAGCAATGATAATGATGTAGAGATTGAACCTGCAGTTGATCTTGATAACCCACAATCAAAGAATCAACGTTATGATAAGAGAGACTTTGTTGCTAGGAAGCACGGTAGGGAAAGAGAACCATGGGTTCAGAAACCCATGCGTTTTCCTCCAAAACCATCCAGGAAAAATGATGATGAGGATTTTGAGCGCTCTGTTGAAATGATTAGACCTATCTTTTTGCGTATGCGTTTGACTGATGTGCTTAAAACAAATCCTTATGCTAAGTACATGAAAGACATTATTACCAACAAAAGAAAGATACCTGAAGTAGAAATTTCCACCATGCTTGCCAATTACACCTTTGAGGGTGGAATGCCTAAGAAATTAGGAGATCCAGGAGTACCTACTATACCTTGCTCCATTAAGAAAAACTATGTTAAAACTGCTTTGTGTGATCTTGGAGCCGGTGTTAGTGTTATGTCTCTCTCTTTATATCGTAGACTTGACTTGAGTAAGTTGACACCTACTGAAATATCTTTGCAAATGGTTGATAAATCAACTGCTATACCTGTCGGTATTTGTGAGGATGTGCCTGTTGTAGTTGCAAATGTTACTATTCTAACGGACTTTGTTATACTTGATATTCCGGAGGATGATAGTATGTCTATTATTCTCGGAAGACCCTCTTTGAATATTGTAGGGGCTGTTATTGATTGCAACAAAGGCAATGTCACTTTTCATGTCAATGGTAATGAGCATACGGTACACTTTCCGAGGAAACAACCTCAGGTCCACAATGTCAACTATATTGGAAAAATTTCAACTATTACTATTTGAGGTTTTGAATTTCCTCTTCCTACTATCAAGAAGACATATGACATCCTTATTGTTGGGGACATACATATCCCCATTGAGGTAACCTAGTGTTATTCGATAATTCTCCGGTTTCATGTTACTCGGAAAGAGTTTATTAACAAGACCTGATCAACCTTGTTAATGGATTCCTTTTGATGAACATGGGATAGGTGAATCTAGATAGCACAAAACTTCAGTACCCTCCTTTTACTTTCTGTTAATTAGGATAAATAAAAGAAAATTAGCATTTTATGTCTTTTTCTAGACTTATCTGTGCAATAAAAAAATATCCCAAAAATAAAAGTTCTCCAAATGCCAAGAAAATGAAATATGATTTTTTCTAGAATATTGGAGAAAATATGGCACAAAACACACAACGAGGGGAGCCAGCACCTGGCCACGAGGGTCCAGGGCGCGCCCCCTACCTCGTGGGCCCCACATGCCCCCTCCACTTATTCCTGCACCCATGCTCTTCTTCTTCCTCCCAAAAAATCACCAACCAGCTCAAACCCGAGTTCTAGCTCATCTTGCTACCATTTTCGATCTCCTTGCTCAAAGCACCATTCACCAAACTGTCTGGGGAGATTGTTCCTTGGTATGTGACTCCTCCATTGGTCCAATTAGTTTTTGTTCTAGTGCTTTATTTATTGCAAATTTTTGCTGCTGTGGTGACCTTGTTCTTGAGCTTGCATGCCAAATTTTCTTGGTCCCAAGTAGTTCTAATGCATGATATAGGCTCTAGGCACTTATAGGAGTTGTTGCTATCAATCTTGTTGAGTTCGGTTAACTTTTATTGTGAGTTACTCAGAATTTCAGAAATTTTCAGAAAAATGCCTAGGAAAAACTTCCAAGTTGGTTCTTCAAGGAAGCAAGAACCGAGGCTCGCGTTCCGTGAGCCAGACGATGAACTACCGAGGGATGCTAATGTGTGGCCTTATGAATGGACGTCAGATGACTATATGGATCAGGCTGGCATCAAGGATGAATTTTACGCATACGTGCGCAACGCTGACCTCGAGGGATTCATACAAGATAAGTGCCCTCAATACCGTGGCTTTACTGATAGCTTTGTGAGAAGGTTTAAGTTTTCATCTTCACGTAATTCTCACACTGTACTGTTTGACCTGTATGATAAATCCTATACCATGGACTTAGAGGATTTTAATGACGCTTGTAAGCTCCCTCAGTGGGGCAGTATGGGTGATCCTCGCAAATCTGAATTTAGAGATTTCCTTACTAGTATCTTTGTGGGGGAATCTAGAGAAATCACACAGGCTACCATAGGGAGCATTTATTTTCCTGATATTCATTACTTATCTCTCTTTATCGTCAAAAGGGAGATACACCATAACTATGGAGGAGGAAAATGCTTATTATAACATGACGGAGGCAACCCGCCTTCGAGATGCAGCTCAGCATGCAGTATCTGTTGCATCCCAGTACAACCCCAACTACGACTTTAGATACCCGTCAGGCCAATACTGGCCATAGACCAACTTAGGCCAAAAGCCTAAGCTTGGGGGATGTAATGCACAGGATGGGATTATACCTCCTACGTGTCGAGGCACGACTTAAAGGTATAAGCCCATTCTAGAATGATCTCAAGTTTGGTATCTTTGCACGACTCATGTAAAAATAGGGATAAATTGCAAAAGGATAGTTGGCTTACACTCGCCACGTCACACAATACATTACATAAGCAAATCATCATCCAAATAACATCACAGTCCGACTACGGACGAAGATCCAAATGAAAGATACCAAATACATAAATCCACAAGGTCCGAATCACCCCTAGTAGAAACCACTACTGATCATCGGGATAGTGCACATAGTATCGACTACGTTCTTCATCGAACTCCCAGTACAGCTCTGTGCCGTCACCTGAGTAGTTCACCATAGTACCTGCATCTGGTGTTGGTAGAAACTGTGAGCCACGGAGGACTCAGCAATCCCGTTCCCGGGTGGCAAAACTATCTAAGCCTTGGGTGTGGAACAAGGCTGAAGAAAACATGAGCAATCCCGTTCCCGGGAGGACTCAACATGAAGCAAGAATCTTCAAATCTTCTCCTACAACTAGCAATGCTATAAGAGGGGTTGAGCGAAGCTTACTTAGCCAAACAAAGGTTTGCTAGGTTGGGTGGTTAGACAGATTCATGGTTACAATAGGAGGCTCACAAACAAACATGGGCATCGAGGCAATAAGCTAAAGAGCGAGACATCTAGCAATAGGCAAAGATAGTAATGATATCTGGGTCAGGTCATCTTGTCTGTCGAGTCGTCGATGGGATTGTAAGACGGCTCCTCGTACTCAACCTCGGTAGGAACCTCGTTCTCGTTCTCGGTCTCGGCTTCCGGCTCTACTCAACACAAGAACACAAAGAGGCACGAAAATCAAACAAGGTGAAATACACAATCAACATGATGCAAGTATGACGCACTTATGATGCAATACATGTCAAGGGATGAAGCACACAAGAACAACACAAGACAACAAGTTTAAATGAGGCCGGAATCCACATATAGCGAATCCGGTAAGTCCTCATATGCATATGTTGAAATTGGTCCAGATCTGAACAAACCTTAAGTTAAAGTTGCTAAACAGCAAGTTAACATGCACCATGATGATCTACACGAAATACTAGTCAAGTTTCATATATAGTTTGTTTAATTCGGAGCTACGGTCTAGAAGATACGAGCAAAACAAGATAAGCATGGCAACGGTGCAAGATGCACCCAAACATCAAGCAACCATACTCAAAACATGTAAACAAGATGAAATTATGATTCTACATGCAGAAACACACAACTTTCATATAGGACTTGCTCAAAACGGAGCAACGGTTCAACACATACACACGAAACAAGATTCAATGCAAAGCTGAAATTAACTGCCACATAGCAACTTTGGAGCAAGAAATATATACTCTACAGCACTCAAACATGGTGACAAGAAGCATGGACATGAAGTAGACATATCCTACAGTAAAAAACTCCACTGGAGCAACTCCATAGGAGGGATGGATCAATAGCAACAAGCTACAACATTTTGATCATGACGTTAAAAACCTGACAGTTATATTTTATAGCAAATTGGGAGCAAGA
The DNA here is from genome assembly GCA_902687465.1 of Secale cereale. Taxonomy (NCBI): domain Eukaryota; kingdom Viridiplantae; phylum Streptophyta; class Magnoliopsida; order Poales; family Poaceae; genus Secale; species Secale cereale. The sequence goes on from LR738711.1 coordinate 176,760,984, forward strand.
ATTAAATAAGCTACAACAACCCATATGAGCAAGTGAGGGCATGGATGGATAGCCAACAACATGTATAACAAGGAAAGATCAATGTCCACCCCAAAACTAACATGGATTTGCCTAGGGCCTCAAGCAAACATAGCATGAGGATATGACAGATTCCAGACTTAGCAGAAATTTCACTAAGTGTTAAAACAGTAATGTTGGCATGGCATGTTTGCAAGCATGTTTAAGTCACCTCAAGGCATAGCATGGAAAATGGTTTGCACCACAACAAAGACCACATGATGAAGATTCCAAAAGATATTAACATGTGACATGGGGACAAACACATCAATAGCAACAAGCTCTTCAAATCATCATCTCATAACATGTTACAAAAATTAACAGCCACATGCACTTTTGCAACCAAGTTTAACATGGCAATATGAACCCTAACATGCATGCTACAGCAACCAACATGTAGAGCATCTCATGATGAACATTTTGACATCTCATTTGCTTCATTTGGATAAACATGCACCAAGTTATCACATCTCAAACATGGCATGAAAATAACAAGTAGCAGCAGTTTATATCAAGTTGCACTCTTGTCATGATTTATTAGGACCTCTAGATGAACTCAAACAAGCATGACACAATGGAATAAAACGTAGAGCACATCACCACGATCATTTTGACATATCATATGCACAATTTGAACTTACACACAAAAAGATACAGCCATCACAATATGCCATCAGACAACAAATTTCAAAAGACTTCGAGAAAAAAATAGGGGCTACCTCGCGGATCGGGTCAACACGGGCGAAGTGGTGCGGGCGAACCGGGTGCGGACCCGTTAGGGTTGACCGGCGGTGGATCGGATCGGGAGATCCGCGGGATCGGGTGCGCGGGGCGGCGGCCCTCAGCGAGGAGACGGCGGCGGCCGGCGGAAGCTCGTCCGACGGCGGGGTGGTGCGGGCTTCGGCCGGCGGGGAGCTCGTCCGGCGGCGGGGTGGAGAAACGGCGAAGGCCGCGGGGGAGCTGAAGGAAATATGCCCTAGAGGCAATAATAAAGTTGTTATTTATATTTCCTTATATCATGATAAATGTTTATTATTCATGCTAGAATTGTATTAACCGGAAACTTATTACATGTGTGAATACATAGACAAAACAGAGTGTCCCTAGTATGCCTCTACTAGACTAGCTCATTGATCAAAGATGGTTATGTTTCCTAACCATAGACATGAGTTGTCATTTGATCAATGGGATCACATCATTAGGAGAATGATGTGATGGACAAGACCCATCCGTTAGCATAACACTATGATCGTTTAGTTTTACTGCTATTGCTTTCTTCATGACTTATACATGTTCCTATGACTATGAGATTATGCAACACCCGAATACCGTAGGAACACCTTGTGTGCTATCAAACGTCACAACGTAACTGGGTGATCATAAAGATGCTCTACAGGTGTCTCCGAAAGTATTCGTGGTGTTGGCATAGATCAAGATTAGGATTTGTCACTCCGAGTGTCGGAGAGGTATCTCTGGGCCCTCTCGGTAACACACATCACAATAAGCCTTGCAAGCAAAAGACTAATGAGTTAGTCACGAGATGATGTGTTACGGAACGAGTAAAGAGACTTACCGGTAACGAGATTGAACTAGGTATAGAGATACCGACGATCGAATCTCGGGCAAGTAACATACCGTTTGACAAAAGGAACAACGTATGTTGTTATGCGGTTCTGACCGATAATAGATCTTCGTAGAATATGTAGGAGCCAATATGAACATCCAGGTTCCGCTATTGGTTATTGATCGGAGATGAGTCTCGGTCATGTCTACATAGTTCTCGAACCCGTAGGGTCCGCACGCTTAACGTTTGATGACGATCGGTATTATGAGTTTATGAGTATTGATGTACCGAAGGTAGTTCGGAGTCCCGGATGAGATCACAGACATGACGAGGAGTCTCGGAATGTCCGAGACATAAAGATTGATATATTGGACGACTATATTCGGACACCGGAAGTGTTCCGGGAAAGTTTCGGATTTATCGGGATTGCCGGAGGGGGTTACCGGAACCCCCTACGAGAGGGGATGGTCCATAGTGGGCCTAAAGGGAAAGAGAGAGGCAGCCCATAGGGCTGGCCGGCGCCCCCACCTAGGGTTCCTAGTTGGACTAGGATTGGGGGGGCGCCACCTCTCCTATTCCTTTCCCTCTTCTTCCTTTTGGTGAATCCTACTAGGAATAGGATTGCAATCCTATTCCTAGTAGGACTCCTTCCCTAGCCGCACCAGGAAGGGCCGGCCGGCCTCCCTCCCTTGCTCCTTTATATACGGGGGCAAGGGGGCACCCAAAGACACACAAGTTGAATTGTTCTAGCCGTGTGCAGTGCCCCCCTCCACAGAATCACACCTCGGTCATACCGTCGCGGAGCTTAGGCGAAGCCCTGCGCCGGTGAACACACCATATCCGTCACCACGCCGTTGTGCTAACGAAACTCTCCCGTGAAGCTCAACTGGATCAAGAGCTCGTGGGACGTCATCAAGCTGAACGTGTGCTGAACGCGGAGGTGCCGTACGTTCGGTGCTTGATCGGTTGGATCGCGAAGATGTTCGACAACATCAACCGCGTCACTTGACGCTTCCGCTCCCGGTCTACGAGGGTACGTAGACACACTCTTCCCTCTCGTTGCTATGCATCTGGTAGATAGATCTTGCGTGATCGTAGGAAAATTTTAAAATACTACGTTCCCCAACAGTGGCATCATGAGCCAGGTCTATGCGTAGATGATATGCACGAGTAGAACACAATGAGTTGTGGGCGATACTAGTCATACTGCTTACCAGCATGTCATACTTTGCTTTGGCGGTATTGTGAGATGAAGCGGCCCGAACCGACATTACGCGTACGCTTACGCGAGACTGGTTTCACCATTACGAGCACTCGTTGCTTAAAGGTGACTGGCGGGTGTCTGTCTCTCTCACTTTAGCTGAATCAAGTGTGGCTACGCCCGGTCCTTGTGAAGGTTAAAACAACACATACTTGACGAAACATTGTTGTGGTTTTGTATGCGTAGGTAAGAACGGTTCTTGCTAAGCCCGTAGCAGCCACGTAAAAATTGCAACAACAAAGTAGAGGAAGTCTAACTTGTTTTTGCAGGGCATGCTGTGATGTGATATGGTCAAGACATGATGAGTTATACGGTTTTGTATGAGATGATCATGTTTTGTGAAGGTGATCATGACGGTGCTTTGGAGATGGAGATCAAAAGCACAAGATGATGATGGCCATATCATGTCACATATTTTGATTGCATGTGATGTTTATCTTATTATGCTTCTTATTTTGCTTAGAACGACGGTAGCATTATAAGATGATCCCTTACTAAATTTCAAGGTATAAGTGTTCTCCCTGAGTATGCACCGTTGCGAAAGTTCGTCGTGCCGAGACACCACGTGATGATCGGGTGTGATAAGCTCTACGTTCAAATACAACGGGTGTAAGCCAGTTTTGCACACGCAGAATACTCGGTTAAACTTGATGAGCCTAGCATATGCAGATATGGCCTCGGAACATTGGAGACCGAAAGGTCGAGCGTGAATCATATAGTAGATATGATCAACATAAGATGTTCACCATTGAAACTACTCCATCTCACGTGATGATCGGACATGGTTTAGTTGATTTGGATCACGTGATCATTTAGATGACCGGAGGGATGTCTATCTAAGTGGGAGTTCTTTACATTAATATGATTAAATTGAACTTTAATTTATCATGAACTTAGTCCTGGTAGTATTAGCATATCTATGTTGTAGATCAATAGCTCGCGATGTTGCTCCCCGTTTATTTTTCATATGTTCCTAGAGAAAACCAAGTTGAAAGATGTTAGTAGCAATGATGCGGAATTGTTCCGTGATCTGAGGATTATCCTCATTGCTGCACAGAAGAATTATGTCCTTGATGCACCGCTAGGTGACAGACCTATTGCAGGAGCAGATGTAGACGTTATGAACGTTTTGACAAAAGCTCGGTATGATGACTACTTGATAGTTTAGTGCATCATGCTTTACGGCTTATAACCGGGACTTCAAAAACCGTTTTGAACGCCACAGAGCATATGAGATGTTCCAAGAGTTGAAATTAGTACTTCATACTCATGCCCGTGTCGAGAGGTATAAGACTTCTGACAGTACTTTGCCTACAAGATGGAGGAGAATAGCTCAACCAGTGAGCATGTGCTCAGATTGTCTGGGTACTACAATTACTTGAATCAAGTGGGAGTTAATCTTCCAGATAAGATAGTAATTGACAAAGTTCTCTAGTCACTATCACCAAGTTAGTAGAACTTCGTGATGAACTATAATATGCAAGGGATGACGAAGGTAGAAATCAAGAAAGAACATCAAGTGTTGATGGTTAATAAGACCACTTGTTTCAAGTAAAGGGAAAAGGGATAGAAGGGGAACTTCAAGAAGAATGACAAGCAAGTTGTCACTCCCATGAAGAAACCCAAAGCTAAACTCAAGCCTGAAACTAAGTGCTTCTACTGCAAAGGAAATGGTCACCAGAAGTGGAACTGCCCTAGATACTTGGCGGATAAGTAGGATGGCAAAGTGAACAAAGGTATATTTGATATACAGATTATTGATGTGTATTTTACTAGTGTTCATAGCAACCCCTCGGTATTTGATACTGGTTCAGTTGCTAAAGAGTAGTAACTCGAAATGGGAGTTGCATAATGAACAGAAACTAGTTAAAGGATGAAGTGACGATGTGTATTGGAAGCAGTTCCAAGATTGATATGATCATCATCGCACACTCCCTATACTTTCGGGATTAGTGTTGAACCTAAATAAGTGTTATTTGGTGTTTGTGTTGAGCATGAATATGATTTGATCATGTTTATTGCAATACGGTTATTCATGTAAGTTAGAGAATAATTGTTGTTCTGTTTACATGAATAAAACCTTCTATGGTCATACACCCAATGAAAATAGTTTGTTGGATCTCGATCGTGTGATACACATATTCATAATATTGAAGCCAAAAGATGCAAGGTTAATAATGATAGTGCAACTTATTTGTGGCACTGCCGTTTAGGTCATATTGGTGTAAAGCGCATGAAGAAACTCCATAGTGATGGACTTTTGGAATCACTTGATTATGAATCACTTGGTGCTTGCGAACCATGCCTCATGGGCAAGATGACTAAAACTCCGTTCTCCGGAACTGTGGAGCGAGCAACAGATTTGTTGGAGATCATACATAAAGATGTATGTGGACCAATGAGTGTTGAAGCTCGCGGCGGGTATCGTTATTTTCTGACCTTCACTGATGATTTGAGCAGATATGGGTATATCTACTTAATGAAGCACAAGTCTGAAACATTTGAAAAGTTCAAAGAATTTCAGAGTGAAGTAGAGAATCATCGTAACAAGAAAATAAGAGTTCCTACGATATGATCGTAGAGGTAAAATATTTGAGTTAGCGAGTTTGGCCTTCAGTAAAAACAATGTGAAATAGTTTCACTACTCACGCCACCTGGAACACCACAGTGTAATGGTGTGTCCGAACGTCATAACCGTACTTTATTAGATATGGTGCGATCGATGATGTCTCTTACCGATCTACCACTATCGCTTTTGGGGTTATGCATTAGAGACAGCTACATTCACGTTAAATAGGGCACCATCTAAATCCGTGGAGATGACACCGTATGAACTATGGTTTCACGAGAAACCTAAGCTATCATTTCTTTAAGTTTGGGACTGCGATGCTTATGTGAAAAAGTTTTAACATGATAAGCTCGAACCCAAATCAGAGAAGTAAATCTTCATAGGATACCCAAAAGAAACTGTTGGGTACACCTTCTATCACAGATCCGAAGGCAATGTCTTTGTTGCTAAGAATGGATCCTTTCTAGAGAAGGAGTTTCTCTCGAAAGAAGTGAGTGGGAGGAAAGTAGAACTTGATGAGGTAATTGTACCTTCTCCCGAATTGGAAAGTGGAACATCACAGAAACTAGTTCCAGTGATTCCTACACCAATTAGTGAGGAAGCTAATGATGATGATCATGAAACTTCAGATCAAGTTTCTGCTGAACTTCGTAGATCAACCAGAGTTTGTTCCGCACCAGAGTGGTACGGCAACCCAGTTCTGGAAATCATGTTACTAGACCATGATGAACCTACGAACTATGAGGAAGCGATGATGAGCCCAGATTCCGCAAAATGGCTTGAAGCCATGAAATCTGAGATGGGATCCATGTATAAGAACAAAGTATGGACTTTGGTTGACTTGCCCGATGATCGGCAGGCCATCGAAAATAAATGGATCTTCAAGAGGAAGACCGACGCAGACGGTAATGTTACTGTTTACAAAGCTCGACTTGTTGCGAAAGGGTTTCGACAAGTTCAAGGAGTTGACTACGATGAGACTTTCTCACCTGTAGTGATGCTTAAGTCTGTCCAAATCATCTTAGCAATTGCCGCATTTTATGAAATCTGGCAAATGGATGTCAAAACTGCATTCCTGAATGAATATCTTAAAGAAGAGTTGCATATGATGCAACCAGAAGGTTTTGTCGATCCTAAAGGTGCTAACAAAGTATGCAAGCTCCAGCGATCCATCTATGGACTGGTGCAAGCATCTCGGAGTTGGAATATACGCTTTGATAAGTTGATCAAAGCATATAGATTTATACAGACTTGCGGTGAAGCCTGTATTTACAAGAAAGTGAGTGGGAGCACTACAACCTTTCTGATGAGTATATGTGAATGACATATTGTCGATCGGAAATGATGTAGAATTTTATGGAAAGCATAAAGGAGTGTTTGAAAGGAGTTTTTCAAAGAAAGACCTCGGTGAAGCTGCTTACATGTTGAGCATCAAGATCTATAGAGATAGATCGAGACACTTGATAAGTTTTTTCAATGAGTACATACCTTGATAAGATTTTGAAGTAGTTCAAAATGGATCAGTTAAAGAAGGAGTTCTTGCCTGACTGGTAAGGTGTGAAGTTGAGTAAGACTCAAATCCTGACCACGGCAGAAAAATATAGAGAGAATGAAAGTCATTCCCTATGCCTCAGCCATAGGTTCTATAAAGTATGCCATGCTGTGTACCAAACATGTTGTGTACCTTGCCATGAGTTTGACAAGGAGGTACAATAGCGATCTAGGAGTAGATCACTGGACAGCGGTCAAAATTATCCTTAGTAACTGGATGACTAAGGAAATGTTTCTCGATTATGGAGGTGATAAAGAGTTCGTCGTAAAGGGTTACGCCGATGCAAGCTTTGACACTAAATCCAGATGACTCTAAGTATCAATCTGGATGTGTATTGAAAGTGGGAGCAATTAGCTAGAGTAGCTCCATGCAGAGCATTGTAGACATAGAAATTTGCGAAATACATACGGATCTGAATGTGACAGACCCGTTGACTAAACTTCTCTCACGAGCAAAACATGATCACACCTTATTACTCTTGGGTATTAATCACATAGCGATGTGAACTAGATTATTGACTCTAGTAAACCCTTTGGGTGTTGGTCACATGGCGATGTACACTATGGGTGTTGTTCACATAACGATGTGAACTATCGGTATTAAATCACATGGCGATGTGAGCTAGATTATTGACTCTAGTGCAAGTGGGAGACTGAAGGAAATATGCCCTAGAGGCAATAAGAAAGTTGTTATTTATATTTCCTTATATCATGATAAATGTTTATTATTCATGCTAGAATTGTATTAACCGGAAACTTAGTACATGTGTGAATACATAGACAAAACAGAGTGTCCCTAGTATGCCTATACTAGACTAGCTCATTGATCAAAGATGGTTATGTTTCCTAACCATAGACATGAGTTGTCATTTGATCAATGGGATCACATCATTAGGAGAAAGATGTGATGGACAAGACCCATCCGTTAGCATAGCACTATGATCTTTTAGTTTTACTGCTATTGCTTTCTTCATGACTTATACATGTTCCTATGACTATGAGATTATGCAACTCCCGAATACCGTAGGAACACCTTGTGTGCTATCAAACGTCACAACGTAACTGGGTGATCATAAAGATGCTCTACAGGTGTCTCCGAAAGTATTCGTGGTGTTGGCATAGATCAAGATTAGGATTTATCACTCCGAGTGTCGGAGAGGTATCTCTGGGCCCTCTCGGTAACACACATCACAATAAGCCTTGCAAGCAAAAGACTAATGAGTTAGTCACGAGATGATGTGTTACGGAACGAGTAAAGAGACTTACCGGTAACGAGATTGAACTAGGTATAGAGATACCGACGATCGAATCTCGGGCAAGTAACATACTGTTTGACAAAAGGAACAACGTATGTTGTTATGCGGTTCTGACCGATAATAGATCTTCGTAGAATATGTAGGAGCCAATATGAACATCCAGGTTCCGCTATTGGTTATTGACCGGAGATGAGTCTCGGTCATGTCTACATAGTTCTCGAACCCGTAGGGTCCGCACGCTTAACGTTTGATGACGATCGGTATTATGAGTTTATGAGTATTGATGTACCGAAGGTAGTTCGGAGTCCCGGATGAGATCACGGACATTACGAGGAGTCTCGGAATGTCCGAGACATAAAGATTGATATATTGGACGACTATATTCGGACACCGGAAGTGTTCCGGGAAAGTTTCGGATTTATCGGGATTGCCGGAGGGGGTTACCGGAACCCCCTACGAGAGGGGATGGTCCATAGTGGGCCTAAAGGGAAAGAGAGAGGCAGCCCATAGGGCTGGCCGGCGCCCCCACCTAGGGTTCCTAGTTGGACTAGGATTGGGGGGGCGCCACCTCTCCTATTCCTTTCCCTCTTCTTCCTTTTGGTGAATCCTACTAGGAATAGGATTGCAATCCTATTCCTAGTAGGACTCCTTCCCTAGCCGCACCAGGAAGGGCCGGCCGGCCTCCCTCCCTTGCTCCTTTATATACGGGGGCAAGGGGGCACCCAAAGACACACAAGTTGAATTGTTCTAGCCGTGTGCGGTGCCCCCCTCCACAGAATCACACCTCGGTCATACCGTCGCGGAGCTTAGGCGAAGCCCTGCGCCGGTGAACACATCATATCCGTCACCACGCCGTTGTGCTGACGAAACTCTCCCGTGAAGCTCAACTGGATCAAGAGCTCGTGGGACGTCATCAAGCTGAACGTGTGCTGAACGCGGAGGTGCCGTACGTTCGGTGCTTGATCGGTTGGACCGCGAAGAAGTTCGACAACATCAACCGCGTCACTTGACGCTTCCGCTCCCGGTCTACGAGGGTACGTAGACACACTCTTCCCTCTCGTTGCTATGCATATGGTAGATAGATCTTGCGTGATCGTAGGAAAATTTTAAAATACTACGTTCCCCAACAGGAGCGGCGACGGGGGGGGGGGGGGC
>LR738711.1:176770425-176796446 GCA_902687465.1 Secale cereale
TGGGGCGCGGCGGCGAGGCGCGCAGCCGGCGACGGCGACCGGCGAGCCGCGGCGAGCGGAGGCGGTCGGGGGCGGAGAAGCCCGGCGCGGCCCGAGGCGGGCCGGCCTCGAGCTCGCGGGCCCGGTCGGCGGCGGAGAAGTGGGCGCGGGGCTCGCCCAACGGGGAGGCGACACGTGGCGGCGGAGAGGCTAGTCGGACATGTCCGGGCGGCGGGGAAGTGTCCGACGGCTGCGGGAAGGAGAGGAGCTAGGGTTTCGCCCGAAAAATGGATATGGGGGGACGTTTTTATAGGCACATGGAGCTAGGAGACTCCAAATGGGGAGCGGTTTTTGGCCACGCGATCACAATTCGACGACCGAGATGATGGGAAGGGTTGTGCTGGGTTAGTGGGCTGTTGTGGAGGGGGTCTTGGGCCTCAAAGAAGAGGTTCTTTTAGCCCACTAGGTTAATCATTGGAGTACCAAACGAACTCCAAACGCGACGAAACTTGATAGACGGGCTACAGGTACCAAAACAACATCGTATGAAAAGTCTCACGTCATTCCGGAAACGTTACACGGCCACACACGAAAGAAGGACTCGGATATGCCACGGGCACGTGTGAGAGCATCGGAACTCGAAACGGACAACGGGAAGAGACGAGTGGGACCGGATGCAAGTGACAACACAAATGCAATGCAATGCACATGACAACATGACATGAATGAAATGCACACACGCACATGACAAAACGAAGAACCCGAAATGAAAGAAGAGCCCAGAAAGGAATTGATGAAGCCAAAGTTTATATATTGCCATATTGGGAAAGTGTTACATCTGGGGCATTACAGGGGAGTACGTGTTTCTCACCGACTTCACATTCATGTTCACACTTATTCTAGTTGTCGGTGCTCACACTCTTTCACTGTACCAACCATGTTTAGTTTTATCTTCATTTTCTTAGTCTTTTTCTTGTGTGCTAGAAAAACCCAGAAAAACAAAAAATATATTAGTTGTAGCTTCTAGCTAGTTTACTTTCTTCGCTTGTAGTAGTAGTTAAAATGAAAACTCAAAAAGATTTCCCATTCCTCTTTTGCTTGTTGGGAGCTTTCCCGTGTAAATAGTTTCTTTTCTTTTCATTAGGGGTTAAGAGTAGAAGACCATGATTGAAAATGCTTAGTGGCTCTCATATGCTTTGTTGTTGATTTAACCTTGGGCCATATTACCTTGTCTTCTCTCTTGTATTAAATGTCTGCAGATACCAGCTTAGTCCAATGCACGTGCACTATTATTATTATCCACACCGTTCGGTCATGCGAGTGAAAGGCAATAAGGATGATATATGAAGAGCTAATTGAGATGAGAACAACTGGTATGAACTCGACCTCTCTTGTTTTTGTAAATATGATGGCTCATCGTTCCTGATTCAGCTTGTTATGAATGAAACATGCTTGCAATGACAAATAGAGATCATAGCTGCTTATGCCATGCTTAATTAGCTGGGAGTTTATAATGGTCTATCTTGCGTGCCAACATGATATTAAAATGGTTGTGATGTGGTATAATGGGGTGGTATCCTCCTTTGAATGATTTAAGTGGTCTGACTTGGCACATGTTCACGCATGTAGTTGAAACAAATCAACATAGCCTGCACGATATTTATGTTCATGGCGATTTATATCATACTCATGCTTGCATTCATTGTTGATTAATTTTAATGCATGTTCATGACCGTTGTTGCTCTCTAGCTGGTCGCTTCCCAGTCTCTTTCTAGCCTTCACCTGTACTAAGTGGGAATACTGCTTGTGCATCCACTACCATAAACCCCAAAATTATTCCACATGAGTCCACTATACCTTCCTATATGCGATATTTACCTACCGTTCCAAGTAAATTTGTATGTGCTAAACTCTAAACCTTCAAATGAAATTCTGTTTTGTATGCTCGAACAGCTCATGTATCAACTAGAGTTGTCTATATCTTCCATGCTAGGTGGGTTATTCTCACGATGAGTGGACTCCGCTCATCATTCATGAGAAAATGGCTGGTAATCGGGATGCCCAGTCCCATGCTCAAAATCATAATAATTAAACAAAACTCCCCCAGGGTTGTTGCTGGTTTGGATGGTACCCTTTGTTTCGGGCTAGCCGTGGAGTGTGCTTGTTGGTGGTTGGGGGAGTATAAACTTTACCATTCTGTTTGGGAACCGCCTATAATGTGCGTAGCATGGGAGATATCGACATTCTTGGTTGTTATGTTGACAATGAAAGTATACCGCTCAAAATGTTATTCATCTCTATTTAAAAATCGAGCTCTGGCACCTCTACAAATCCCTGCTTCCCTCTGCGAAGGGCCTATCTATTTACTTTTATGCAGAGTCATCATCCTCTTATTAAAGAGCACCAGTAGGAGAGCACCTCTGTCGTTGCATGCATTACTATTAATTTGCATTGAGTATGATCATGACTGGACCTCTTTTACCATGAATTACCATGTCTAGTCAGTCCTTGATCTTTAAAGGTGCTCTGCATTTATGTTTTGCGGTCTCAGAAAGTGCTAGCGACATACCATCTTGTTATATCATATCATGATTGTTTTGAGAAAGTGTTGTCATCCAAGGTTTATTATTATTGCTCGCTAGTTGATTATGCCATTGATGTGAGTAGTCTTGAGACCTGAAAGTTATTGTGAGTATGGTTAGTTCCTAATCTTGTTGAAAACCTGAATGCTAGCTTACATATTTACAACAACAAGAACAAACAGAGTTTGTCAAAGTTTTTCTTTGTCACTATAAGTTTATCAACTGAATTGCTTGAGGACAAGCAAAGGTTTAAGCTTGGGGGAGTTGATACGTCTCCAACGTATCTACTTTTCCAAACCCTTTTGCCCTTGCTTTGGACTCTAACTTGCATGATTTGAATGGAACTAACCCGGACTGACGCTGTTTTCAGCAGAATTGCCATGGAGTTGTTTTTCTGCAGAAATAAAAAGTTCTCGGAATCGCCTGAAAATCAACGGACAATTATTTCGGAAAATATAAAAAATATCTGCAAGAAGATCCTCACCAGGGGGACCACACCCTCTCCACGAGGGTGGGGCGCGCCCCTTGCCCAGGGCGCGCCCCCAACCTCGTGCCCCCCCTGGTGCTCCATCGACGTATCCCCAGATCCTATATCTTCACTTTCGGGGAGGAAAAAATCAAGGAGAAAGAATTATCGCATTTGACAAGACGGAGCCGCCGCCAAGCCCTAATCTCTCTCGGGAGAGCTGATCTGGAGTCCGTTCGGGGCTCTGGAGAGTGGAGATCGTCGCCATCGTCATCATCAACCTTCCTCCATCACCAATTCCATGATGCTCACCGCCGTGCGTGAGTAATTCCATCGTAGGCTTGTTGGATGGTGATGGGTTGGATGGGATCTATCATGTAATCGAGTTAGTTTTGTTAGGGTTTGATCCCTAGTATCCACTATGTTCTGAGATTGATGTTGCTATGACTTCGCTATGCTTGATGCTTGTCACTAGGGCCTGAGTGCCATGATTTCAGATCTGAACCTATTATGTTTTCATGAATATATGTGTGTTCTTGATCCTATCTTTCAAGTCTATACTCACCTACTATGTGTTATGATCTGGCAACCCCGAAGTGACAATAATCGGGACCACTCCCGGTGATGACCATAGTTTGAGGAGTTCATGTATTCACTATGTGTTAATGCTTTGGTTCAGTACTCTATTAAAAGGAGGCCTTAATATCCCTTAGTTTCCAATAGGACCCCGTTGCCACGGGAGGGTAGGACAAAAGATGTCATGCAAGTTCTTTTCCATAAGCATGTATGACTATATTCGGAATACATGCGTACATTGCATTGATGAACTGGAGCTAGTTCTGTGTCACCCTAGGTTATAACTTCTACATGATGAATTGCATCCGACATAATATCCCATTGCCGATCCAATGCCTACGAGCTTTTCCTATATTGCTTGTTGCTTATTTACTTTTCCGTTGCTACTATTACAAAAACTACAAAAACACTATCGTTACTTTTATTGCCGCTACCGCCACTATCATATTACTTTGCTACTAAACTATCTTGCTGCAGATACTAAGTTTCCAGGTGTGGTTGAATTGACAACTCAATCGCTAATACTTAAGAGTATTGTTTGGCTCCCCTTGTGTCGAATCAACAAATTTGGGTTGAATACTTTACACTCGAAAAATGTTGCGATCCCCTACACTTGTGGGTTATCACCGGCCCTCTTCAATATCTGTATAATCTCCCGTTTCCATTGACTTTTGGATGTATCACATCGCAGAAATGTCTTTGCAGGCCAACGTAACCCCGTGCACCATACTGTACAGCATCAGCGGCCAGAAGGTGGACATGGGGAGGGCGACGATAATGAAGCCAAAGGAACAATTGTTCCACAGCCGGCAGATCCCCTCGGACATCTTCAAGGTTTCTATGGCCAGTGTCGAACCGGGCCACTAGAATTCGGCTCCTCCGGTAGCACTAGGGGGATATGACGACGAGACCCCGTGGCGGCTTGGCTATGGCAAGCATTGGGTCCTGTTGTGGCCGAAAGTCTTCTTCGTGTGGAGGCGGCTGGGAGCCCTCAGCAAGGTATGAACACCAACACCGCACCTACCCAATTAGCATCGCCTGTCGTGCTGGGTGAGGAAGAGGCTCCATTAGTGGCTGATGAAGTCGTCGTCGTTGAAGAAGCAATGCATGATGCCATCGACAAGGATGACGTTGACCCTCTACAGTTTCTCAATACCGGCGCCTCTGACGACGTAGGATTGATGGCTCAGTAGTATGAGTACTCAGGGTTTGAGCATGATGAGTTGGTTCTTGAGTTGCCAGAGGATGAACGTATTATAGGCTCACTTCGAGTAGCAAAGAAGCATAGGAAGAGACCGAGGAAAGGCAACAAAGCTGCTTCTATGATCCAGCCGCCTCAGCAGCCTCGGGTTCAAGAACGAATACCTATCCCCGGTGCGGAAAAATCTCATGTCCCCGGTGATCCGATCCTACCTAAGACATCGTTAGAGGCCATATATGGCGATCTCAGGAGACTTCACGATGATGTGCTGCAGAGAGAGTAAAGCCTGATAGCCTTGAAAAATCCAGGATACCTGCTCTACGTGGTTAACGTGCCGCGGCAAAGGTTATACGTTGATACATTCCCCTCGGAGAAGTTCTTCCTTCGATTTGATTACATCTTCGACATGTTTCACTTGAAGAAGCTAGATTTTACATTTGTCTGCCTTTATGCTTTGTACATGAACCACATCATCAGGATTGAGCACATACCTTATATCTCTGTCGCTGACCCGTACTTCATGCACGAGAGCTTCTTGTCAGTCTGCCAAGAGCATCATGATTACGCGAGTAACTATCTCGCCAATTTCATGGTCAGCAATAAGGACAAGGAGGCGATTCTCTTGCCTTACCATCCCATGTAAGTCATCCTCTAATATCCTTTGTTCAATTTCAATCATTCAATTGCACGCGCGGAGGATAATTTGAGGTGTACTTATATTCCACAGGAACGGGCGCGCCGTCGTCATCATCCTTTACCCCTGATTCTCCCATGCTCTTTACTTGGACTCGTCGAAGAACTTGAAGAAAAAGGATTACATCGACATCAAGTATGTTCTCGATAAAGCTATCTTAAGCTATGACATACATGGTTGAGAGCTCACGGTCAGGAAGACAAGGAACCGCACGCCCGCCTTCGGCCATAAGACTGACTTCTGCTGCATCCAGCAACCGAGAGATACTCTTAGTGATGGATTCTATGTCATCCACTTCATGCTGGAGTACAGACGGGGTCGCCAGCGCCTTCGCATGTCACCTACATCCGATGATACCCATATTCTAAGATGGGCAAAGACACTAGGAGATATCTCGGATCACCGACTCTGAGCTGAGTTCTATAACATCCAGCGTGAAGTTGCCCAAATCATCATGAAGGAGGTTCTCGAAAAAACAGGGCTATTCTACGAAGAAGGGAAAATGTCGGGGGAAGACGTCCGAACACGCATAGCCGCTCAGCGTCTCGACTTGAAGCCTTTCACTGCGCTCGGTGACTATCTCCCTGATTTGGAAGGATGGCATGACCTGATCGAGTGATTGATGATATATGACAATGTGTCCGTTCTGTCCATACTTTCTCTATGACGAAACTTTGAGTTATGGACAACGAAACTTTATTTGTGATGTAATTAAACCGTCCTCCTCAACTAGTGAAGATCACTCTAGTTAGTGCATTTTGGGTACGATGAACTTTGTTATTTATGCTTATGATATGTTGCTTCTATTTTTGCAAAGTGTGTCTCTTTCTGTTTCTCAAGTATATATGTTGCATATCATTGACTCATGTGACGATGCAGATGCACAGATAAACGGTGGCGAATAGGTGCTACGCTAGGAGTATGTACGACGAGTGGCCGGAGTGTCAGGCCCAGGAGTATACGACAGCCAGAGTTAGTTTAGGTTCTCTCGTGTATATCAATGTTTAGATGGATGACGATGTAGTTGCAAGTATTCGAGACTTGTATTGCTATTTTCGAGATGATTATCATTGTTTAGATGGATCACTTTCTGTTGGATGATGATTATGGTGACAACATGATTTGATGAGACTATTTCTATGTATATTATAAAGCCTGTTGAAATACAAAACAAATATGCAAAAAAATCAGAAACAAATAGAACTAGCAACAGCGAGTGAAATGAAGTTAGCAGCAGCGCGCTCCTACCAGTAGCGATGTCTACATCACATCGTTGTAGCTATTAGCAGTAGCGCTCTCGAGTAAACAATGATGCTGATAACCAGGTATAGCAGTAGCACGTGTCAAAGCGCGCTACCGGTATAGGTTAGTTGTAGTGCCGTATGAGTAGCGTGGTCACCCGTGCTACTGATACACCTAAAACTCGTGCTACTGCTAGGCTTTTCCCTACTAGTGCAAGGTCTCCATGCATATGATGAACATCAGTGGGGAGAGTGGAGCCCCTTGTCTAAGCCCTTGGCAGGGCAAGATCGGCCTACCAGGTGTGCCATTTACCATTATCCTCATCGTTGAAGTATCCAGAAGGCCATAGATCCATGATCTCCACCGGTCTCCAAAACCCAGCGTCTCCAGTACTTCTATGATAAACGGCCACTTAACCGTGTCGAAATCCTTTGTGATATCCAGCTTGAGCATGACCGTGGGGTGCGGGAGCGTGTGCAGTCTCCAGGCCATCCACTTCACAAACATAAAGTTGTCATGCAACGTCCGTCCATGTATGAACGCACTCTGGTGGTGATCGACCAGCTTCGGCAAGTCCCCGGCAAGCCTAATGGCAAGGGCCTTGTCAAAGATTTTTATTGCCCCATGAACCAAGCTCACCGGCATGTAGTCCTTTACGTCCACGGCCCCTTCCCGCTTGGGTAATAGCGTTACAAGTGCCTTGTTTATCACTGCTAGACCCCTCATGTCACCATTGTGGAATTGGTCGAGGGCCCGCATGAAATCTTGCTTGATGATCGTCCAACAGGTTAAGTAGAAACACCTGGTGAATCCGTCCGGGCCTGGTGCCTTGTCCAAAGGCATGCTCTTGACTGCCTTTGCCCCCTCGTCGGCAGTGAATTGGGCCTCCAGATGAGATAGGTCAAAAGACGGAAGATCTAGCCAGTTCAGGTTTAGGGAGGAAGCCCCGACAGAGGAGTTTCCCAAAAGTGCGCCATAGTAGTCATCCACCCCTGCCGAGATGATGTCTTGATCTGTATGTAGCTCACCTTGGTGCTTCAACGACATGATGGCATTTGTTATCTGCCAGAAACGAGCATGCTTATGGAAGAAACATATGTTTGCATCTCCCTCCTTGAGAAATAGGAGCCTAGATCGCTGGCGGGCAATGGTTCTCTCAAGCGAGCTCAAACTGAGCAACTTCTTTTTCAGTAACTTGCGCAGGCCCCGCTCTTGGTCCGTGAGTGTGCGCATGTCTGCAGCTGCGTCAAAACGCCCTATCAACTCCATTGCCATTGCTAGTTGCAGCTTGACATTGCCAATCCATGTGTCGCTCCAGCTTTGTGCTTTTGTTGCCGCTTTGAGCTTGTTCTCCAACACCATGAAGGGATTTCCTTCCGATGGTACAGCTTGCCACGCTTGCTGGACCGTATCAAGATACCCGGCTGCCTTGCTCTAGAAACTCTCAAAATGGAAGCGGCGTCCGTAAGTGAACTTCGCGTCCATGTCCACCAATAGCGAACAGTGATCTGAGATCGCCGTCCCAAGAGCTTAAAGGAGGCTTGCCGAAAATATATCCTCTCAGGTATTTGTCACAAAAATGTGGTCAATTTTGTCCATCGTGGGGTTTTGTATTTAATTGGTCCACGTATACCTCTGCCCATGCAAGTAGAATTCTTTCAGCTCAAGTCTGTTTAGGAGAGCTCGAAACCTTGCCATCATCCGTCGGTTTATGTTCGCATTGTTCTTATCCTCCACATTCACTATAAAGGTTGAAATCCCCCACAATCATCCAGGGCCCAGCATGCAAGTCTCTGACATCGGCAATTTCTTGCAAGAAGGCAACCTTATCTGTGTTACCTTGGGGTCCATATACCCCAGTAAGCCACCAAAGGGGCCTCCCCTCTTGTTGCACCAGCGTGGTAAGCGTGTTTGCCGTGGTGTGGCGATTTGAGAGAGACACGACCAGAGCGTCCCATGCAAGTAAGATTCCACCTCGAGTCCCCACCGCAGGCACATAGAAGAAGTTGTCGAATTTATTTCCCATGCAGTGTTTTACAAGTTCCAGAGTGACCACTTCTAGCTTAGTCTCTTGTAGGCATACCATACTTGGTTTAGCCTCCTCTACCACCTGAAAGATTGCATTCCGCCTAGCCGCTGAGTTGAGGCAACGAACATTCCACACTAGCATCTTTGGAGGGTGGTTTGATATGTTGCTATCCCACACAGTCTCCACAAGGCGAAGCACGCACAGCTTCTACTGTTCATCCACCATTGCCACCTGAACAACACGAGTATGGCCTGGACTTGGTTGTCTAGTAGTGGCTTGTTGAACAAACGGGCAAAGGCCTCCAAGGCCTCGTCGCTGATTTGGCCGCCTTCATTTGTCAGGCAAAGTTTCCTTATGATGACCGCTTATTGTTTGGAAGCCTTGGATCCCTTTCCACCTCTTACCAGTCGGACACTCCTCCATGGGGAGGTAACTGGTGCTCGCTTTTGCCTCGGCCTTCTTTGTTGTTTTGGCACCTCTCTACTTTTTGGTTGTGCAAGCATGGGGGATAATGCACATCGAAGCTCGTTGCGCAGTTGTGCCACTTGTGGACCCGGGGATGGTGGGTCGGGCGCCACCTGGGCCTGCACTGGTTCAACCATGCGCACTTTTGAACCAGGCGGGGTGGGCGTCTGATCGGCCCCTGAAAGGCTAACCAGAAACCAGCCATTCCCGTTCGTGCATGTGGGGGGTGGGTCACATCGCCATGCAAAGTGGACTCTGGCTCGGCAGATTCCACCATGCAGTCCTAGACCGCTGGCGTGGAGGGGTCGCTATCTACTTCGGGATCTATGAGATTCGCATGTACCACAGCTAGCTGCCAGCTTGTGGACCCTCCTTATGGTAGGGGCAAATTCCAACCACCAACACGAACTGAAGCCGGATTCCCAATGCAGTGTCCAGAGCTTCTTGGCGGGGAGCGCGAGGGGCCTCAGACACGCGCGCTGGTGGAACGATGTCTCCTTGCAGCCTTCCCAAAGAGCCATTTGTCCCGCCAGCTATCAGCTCCAAAAGCCTCGCCTGCGCCTCCAACTGGCCCGCAGCAGTGGGCAGAGCCATGCGGGCCCTGGCGCAACTTTGCGCAGACTGTGCGATCGCAACATCCTAAGAGCATTTATATTAACCAAGCTCCTCTCCAAGGGTGGTGTTATTTTTGCAGTTTAAAGATGCATTTATCACTATAATGAGGCGTTGGAAGTTGAGTTACATGCGATTATAGAGGGAGTAAGTCTGGCAATTCAGCGGTCGAATCGACCAGTTCGGCTACAATATGATTGTTTCGTCGCTTTGTCGGCACTGTCTATTGATTCACTGGACATATCAACATATGGTCATCTCTTGGCAGAAATCAAACGTTTACTAGAGAATAGGGTGTTTGTTCATGTTAAAGTTTCTCATGATCGAACAAAGTAGCATATTGCTTAGCTAATTATGATAGATCTGAGATAGCACTGCATGCGGACTTAACCAATCCTCTCCTTTTATTTTTGAACTTGTCGTTAAGGATTATAATTCTGTGAGTTTGGAATAAAACACCCTGTTCTAAAAAAAGAGAGAATAAAGCCCAATTTCCATAGGAAAAGAATGTCATTTTTTTGCACGTAAAATCTTTGCATTAGGCATTGGGAGTCACCACGTGGCATGTGTGGTCGACAATCAGAACTTGATAAAAAACATGATTGTTTAATCATGCAGCTGCATGATTCGGTCGTGTTGAGCGCACGTGCTACCCGACAAGGACGCTAGGAACTGGCCGCTTCACTATCTTCCTCCCAGAAAAAAAGCTTATCATGATCCCCTTTTCCCATCTCCATTTAGCCCAGGTAGTGCTCAGGCGAAGCAGAGGAGCGCCGTCATCGACAACCTGGCGGTCGTGGAGGAGGCAGTGCGCCCGAAAGAGCTCGGTGAACAGGTTAGCCGGGGAGCCGGAGCAGCATCAC
This sequence comes from Secale cereale, assembly GCA_902687465.1. NCBI lineage: Eukaryota > Viridiplantae > Streptophyta > Magnoliopsida > Poales > Poaceae > Secale > Secale cereale. The sequence continues at coordinate 176,781,135 of LR738711.1, forward strand.
TACAGTCCCGTCCCTCATCCACCTCCCCCACCACCCTCCTGTCCCCCCGAGGAGCTGCTGTTGCAGTCGGCACGCAACCCCGTCGAGAAGGGGTTGCAATGGAGCTCACGTCAAGGGCGGCCTTTTGCCCAGGTTAGCTCGTCGTGGTGCAGTCATGTGGTCCGCTGGCACCAAGGGTCGCTCTACCGCTGTTATGCGCATCAGCAGCAAAGACAACTTCGTGAGGCAGGGTCCGGCATGGAGCTATTCGACCCAGGCATCGAACGTCAAGTCACCTCACGGTAATGCCATCCTCCAGTTCTCATTCTGCTGCTTGCAATTGAGATTTGATCCCCTTAGGATATGCGTGTGATGCATGCTACTTGGCATAGACTGATGCATTGTTTTGGGCAATTTTTTTGCTCTTATGGGAGCGTCAGGACAAAAACATCTCAGTTGGTGTTAACCCTTTGGTATAAAACAGTGAGTGGTATGTACAAGGCCACATAGGCCATGTGTTAAGTCTTTAGCATAGAACACATATGATTGTGTCTATGAATTGATTGCTTTCGGTGTCAAAGGCGACAGATCTCGGGTAGGGGGGCCCAAGCTGTATGTCTAAGGATCGATGGTAACAGGCGATAGCGGAGACGATGTTTACCCAGGTTTAGGCCCTCTCGATCGAGGTAATACCCTACTTCCTGCTTGATTGATCTTGATGGATATAGGTTACAATAGTTGATCTACCTCGAGATCGTAATGGCTAAACCCTAGAAGTCTAGCCAATGTAATGACTATGATTCTGTTGTCTCTACGGACTAAACCTTTCAGCTTATATACACGCCGGAGGGGCCCTAGGGTTACAAAGGTGACTTGGGGAGGAAGGAATCATTACATCCGGACATCTTTCTTGCCTTACTACATACATTGGAGTCCTAACCGAACACGAGGAGGGCCTTCTGCTTCTATCTTCATGGCCCATCAATTCGGCCCAACATCAATGACCCGGACACCTGAGGACCCTTAAATACAGGACTCCCTCAGTAGCCCCCGGACTTGCCTTCAAGGATGAGGTTGTATCCGGCTTCATGTCTTCGGTCTTGCAAGGTGAGTCCTCCTTTGAATCAGATGATAGTTCCGCTCCATATTTAATGTTATATCCTGTCGATTCCTTGCCACCGTCGTTTTAGCTTCCAGTGTCAGAGGAATGCGGACCGTCTGGGTATTTTTACAATTAACCCCTCGTCTGCATAAGGAAGGCGCCTATTTAAAGAGACTAGATCTCAGATGCCATTCCATTCCACGCGAAAGATCCTTAGAGCCTGCCACGGAAAATCTCCAGACATGGCCGACATTCCTAGTTCTTCCTCACGCCCTCACAGCCCTCAAGCGGGCAATTGGGAGAGTTGCTCTGTATCTTATGCGCATTTGAGAAAACTTCATATGCATGGTATATCTCCCTCCCGAGGATCTAGTCCCCCTCCAGACTGGATTAACTTCTCTCGATGGTCAGGCCCTGGCAGAAAGTTTCCCCATTCCTTCCAAAGAAGAACGAGTGTGCTTCATCTCCTTCCTCCTGAGAGGTGTAGGATTTCCTATCCACCCTTTTCTCAAGGGGTTTCTGGAGTTCTATGGTCTCCAACTTCACGACCTTACCCCGGGGTCTATCCTGCACATTGCGGGCTTCGTTGCTCTTTGTGAGCTATTTTTGGGCTGCGAGGCTCATTTCGAGCTATGGCGAAAGTTCTTCTGCCTCATCCCTCGCTCCCAGAAGAGATCTATATTCGAGGTAGGAGGTACCGAAGTGTGGCGCATAGCAGGGACAGGCTATCTGCCCGGCACTCCGAAGAAAGCCTCCGAAGAATGGCCCTCGGAGTGGTTCTATATCGAGGATGTGGTCTTGCCGGACCCAATTCGGCAAGGCCTTCTCGAATACTCCAGCGCTCCTTTAAAGAAGCGTTTCAACTGGTGTCCCCGTAGTCTCAAGGAGGAGGACAGTGCGGAGGTTAAAAGACTTGCCAGCAAGATCAGACTATTGGCCCATCTCAAGCTGACGATAATCGAAGTGATGGCGATTTAGATAACGCGATGCGTGGAGCTGCTCCAGGCCAGAGGATTTCCCATGTGGCACTATAATGGCCAGAATGATGCCTCACGATGTCTACTCCAGGGTCCAGACAACCCCACCGCTCTAGCCGCCATCCTAGCTGATCTCTACAAAGGGGAGAAGGATAATTTTCTTCGCTTGAAGTGTCGAGAGGGTTTATCTATGTATAACCCCACCGAGTAGGTAAGCCTTTCCCTGATCGCTAGTTTTACTCAATTTTTATTTTGAGATTTATTAACCGAACTGAGTTCGGTTGCTTTCAACAGGAGTGGAGGAAGGTGGTCGAAAAGCTTAGCAGTCCTATCGCACAGCCAGAAGACCATATTCGGGACATGGATCCCGGATTCGAGGAGGATCCGGACATTGGCATAGATCTTAAATACGGAGTCTTTTACCAAACCAGCCATGACGATACCGAAGTGGCTATTATAGCCGACTATCCTGGCCTTCTTCCTTCCTTTCAGGTAAATGCCCGGGAGACTCCTCTTCAAAGAGAATATTCCCAGCGCGCCTCACCCACTGCACTATCTCATGCTCAAAAGGGTTGGCGCTCATCCCGCCGAACTGCATCAAGAGTGTCTTCCCAGAGGGCGACGCGTGCGTAGGGCAGGTCTCTGAAACGAAAGGGGATCGGAGACACCAACGAACCTCCTCCTTTATCGAAGAGGTATGATTCTTTAACATATGTCTGGTGGCGGAGCCGGATCATAATTTTCCGCTTTATTTTTTCTTTTTAGGAAGAGTATACACCGGACTGTGTCCGGGGATCCTGCTGGTCATGCTCCAACCAATCTAGCCCCCGGCCCATCCACAAGGACTACGGTGGATGTGGGTGTAACGCCGGATTGTCCTCTTCAAGAGGATTCGGATGAGGTATCAGTTACCAATTCCGAACTGGAGAGTGCGCTGAATCATCGACGGTGCAAAGCAGCCATGCGTGACCCAGCTTTCACTGAGGAGGCGTTTAACGCCTTTAGCTCTGTGGATGCATAAATCAGAGCCGCTCAAGACGAACTTGTCGGAGCCACTCACCAGCTTTCCAAAGATATGCGGGTGAGTGTTAATTCAATGTTCATATGCGAGTAGCCCCTGAGACTTAAAGCAGTTGGCCCAACTGATTTAAGGATTGTTGTGTTTTGTAGGTACTCAAGGAAAATAATAACGCATTATCCAAGGAATTGGAAGAATGCTAGACCAAGCTTGCTACTATCACCATCGAATTGGAAAATTCAAAGAAGTCCGGGAATGGCTCTGATGGTAAGAACAATAGTGTCTGAACAGTATGATCCTATACCGATCAATGATATTTAAGTATACATTGTTTGAACTGCACCAACATGACCAATAAACCAGCGGGAGGAAAAGCTAGGGGCTGCTCTGGCAGCGAAAGAACAAGCTAAAGGGGAGACGGCTACTGGTCACCGTGTACTGGCACGGACCATAAATGAAAAAAAAACAAGCTGCAGGATACAAACGTGAAGCTAGCCGAAGAGCTAAACGACGTGCGAGCCCAACTCTCGGACGCCTTAAAACAGAATAAGAAGCTTAAAGGCGGCATATTCAGTATGACAATGAATATAGCTTTCATTATAGTCCCTTGATTTAAAGTTTCTTTACGAAAACTGTTCCTGCATGTTTGTTAACTGGGCGACCCGAAGGAGAGGTGTACGGATTTCAAGGTGATCTGCTGCAAGAGCTTTCCAAGGTACACGAGCGAGCTCGAAAGGCTACGAATAACATGGCAAAGGCTTTATGGCCGGCCGATTCTCCTCCATAAATTATGGAGGAACTAGCAAGTATATTCAAAGGGGCCCAATGCCACTTTTAATTTTGGAAAGCATCAGCGTGCCGAGAAGGTGCCCGGGAGGCCTGGGCTATGGTGAAGACACGTTATACCGGGCTAGACCCGAACCATATGGCTCGGGTTGGACCTCGAGGGCCTGACGGACTAGAAATCCCTGTAAGCTTGGTGTACCACCAAGTAAAGACAGCCGCCAAGTATTCCCAACAAGACTGTAAATTAGACACGCTTATAGATGGTATAGATGAACAATAGGCGTTTGATTCTATGTAACAATGTACTTTATCATCAAACTTATCTCCCGCCGAAATGAATTAAAAGTTTGTCATGGCCGACCTTCTGCTTTAACCTCCAAAAACCCGAGGGCTGAAGTGCTTTCGAATACTATACCTGTGGTGAACACGTGGTATGTTTGGTAACCAGGCAATCCGGACATAATTGCTTGAACAGACAAACTATGTTCGGGGACCTATGTTATATTACTATTTAACATAAGAAACATCTTCCAGTGAGAATAGTTTCGTTAAGGGTTCCTTTCCCTGGTTCACCATGCATATATATGCGTGCCTAGGCTTTGATCCTGTAAAAAGGATTGTAGGATGACATGTCCTATTATATCTTAAAGTTTAAGCACTTTTAAAAGCAATACGTCGTGTATCCGCCGATCGATTATTCCCTTAAGAACGCTAGCTTTTGGCTTCACCCATCTGAGGTACAGGTCTGGATTACCCAGTTGTAACAATCGCAGAGGTACTCCCTTTACACCCTAGCTGAATAATCGGGAGCGTAGGGTATAAACCCAGGAGCCAGGCAACCCAGCTTGGCAAAAACTTAAGTCATAAAGGTGCATATAATGGCAAGGAGACTGTATGAAAAAGACGACATAAATATTTTGAGCAATATGCTTTTTGATAATGGGCTTTGTTATAGAAGCCCCCAAGTATTTTTTGATGTATATACATTAAAGGATGTTCTATCTTGTGATAGTTCGGTTGAGCCGAAAACTTATCGATGAGAAAAAATAAGAAAAAGAAGAGGAGTGCTTAAAAAATAAAAAACAGGGAATAAGACCTAGACTGAAAAGAAAACATGCGCTACCGAACTATCCGTAGAATCGTCGGAGCCTGGCAGCGTTCCATGGGTTCGGCTCAAGGCGATTGTCTGATGCGTTTCGAAGGTGATAGGCTCCACTGGTAAGTACTTCGTCAATAATGAAGGGGGCCTCCCATCTTGGTTTAAGCTTGTCCTTTTTCTTCTTCGGGAGGCATAAGACGAGTTCGCCAACATTGTATGTCTTGGCCCACACTTCTCCGATCTGGTATCGCCTGGCCCGTTGTTGATAAAATGCGGAATGGGCCTGCGCGATATCGGGCTCCTCTTCGAGGCCGTCTAGGTCATCCTGCCAATCGAGCTCGGCCTTTCTCTCTTCGTACATGTGCACTCAAGGTGAGTCATGAATAATACCACAGGGCAAGACAGCCTCTGCACCGTACACCATGAAAAAAGGTGTGTATTCGGTTGTCTGGTTAGGTGTAGTTCGCAACCCCCAGAGTATGAAATCGAGTTCCTCCATCCAGTGTTTATCTGACTCCTGAAGAGAGCGCACCAGTCGGGGTTTAATGCCACTCATTATCATGCCATTGGCTATTTCTACCTGATCGTTTGTTTGAGGGTGGTACACGGAGGCATAATCAAGTTTAATGCCTAACTTAGCGCACCAATTTTTCACCTCGCCAGCTATGAAGTTGGAGCCATTATATGTGATAATACTGTGCGGGACACCATAAAGGTGTACGATGCTGGATATAAAATCTATCACTGGCCCTGCCTCAGCTGTTCAAACTGGCTTGGCTTCTATCCATTTAGTGAACTTGTCCACCATGACCAGTAAATATTTCTTTTTATGGCTTCCCCCTTTTAGAGGTCCGACCATATCCATCACCTAGACCTGAAGGGCTAGGTAATGGGGATGGTTCTGAGGGCTGTGGGAGGCATATGACTTTGGTTTGCAAAAAGTTGGCATCCAACACAATGTTGGACTAAGGTATGTGCGTCTGCGTGCGTAGTTGGCCAGAAGAAACTAGTTTGGAAGGCCTTGCTTACAAGAGCTCGGGCCACGGCGTGATGGCCGCCCATGCCAGTGTGTATTTCGGCTAGAAGTTGCCGTCCCTCCTCTTCAGAGATGCACCGTTGGAGAATACCAGTAGTGCTTTTCTTGTATAGTTCACCCCCGTGAACCTTATAGGCTTTAGAGCACCGAATTATGCGGCGGGCCTCATTTTGGTCATCGGGGAGCTCTTGTCTTATTAAGGTAGGCTAGGAAAGGCTCGGTCCAATGGGCTATAACATCCATGATCTCATGAGCCGATGATGTGATTTCCATGTCGGGGTCCCTGATGACATTTGTATTGAGTTCGGCTGGGGGCGTGTCCGAGTCTGGATTGGCGTCACTGCTCTCATCCTGCCATGTTATTGACGGCTTGAACAACCTTTCCATAAAGGTGTTAGGCAGGACTGGGTCACGCTTGGCGCCCATGCGAGCAAGTATGTCCGCTGCTTGGTTACTGTCCCAAGCTACATGGTGAAATTCCAGCCCCTCAAATCGAGACGATATTTTTAATATGGCGTTTCGATAAGCTGCCATCTTTGAATCCTTCGCATCAAACTCTCCGTTTACCTGAGATATGGTGAGGTTTGAGTCTCCGCGCACCTCAAGGAGCCGTATACCCATGGATACGGCCATGTGGAGACCGTGCAGTAGTGCCTCGTATTTGGCCGCGTTGTTTGAGTCCGTCTACATGATGTGCAACACGCACCGGACTGTATCTCCTGCTGGGGATATCAAGATGACGCCGGCCCCCAATCCGGCTAGCATTTTGGAACCATCGAAATACATGGTCCGGTGGGAGTATGATCCGTACTCTTTAGGGAGTTCGGCTTTAGTCCATTCCGCGACAAAGTCGGCCAGCACATGGGACTTAATAATCCAGCGTGGTTTGTATGTTATTTCAAACGGTAAGAGCTCGATGGCCCATTTGGCTACGCGTCCAGTGGCATCTTTATTGTTTATGATATCGTTGAGTGGTACTTCAGATGCCACTATGATCGAACACTCTTGAAAGTAGTGTTGAAGCTTCCCAGATGCCATGAATACCGCATAGACAATTTTCTGGTAATGGGGGTATCGTGACTTGCACGGTGTGAGAACCTCGGATACATAGTATACGAGTTTTTCAACTGGGAATTTATGTCCCTCTTCATCTCGTTCGACGACGAGCACCGCACTCACTACTACCTGATGAGTGCCGGAGATATAAAGTAGGATTGGCTCGCCAATGCCTGGAGCGGCTAGGATTGGGTTACCTACTAATAAGGTTTTTATTTCCTCCAGTCCGGCCGTGGCCGCATCCGTCCATTCAAAATTGTCTGTGCGCCTCAGCAGTCTATAAAGCGGTAGTGCTTTCTCTCCTAATCTAGAGATAAAGCGGCTCAAGGCTGCTATGCAACCTGCTAGCTTTTGCACTTGTTTGAGATTGGTTGGCGTAGTTAGCTGTGCAGGGCCCGAATTTTAGTTAGGTTCGCTTTGATTCCTCTATGGGATACGATGAACCCTAGGAGCTTTCCGGTCAGAACGCCGAAGACGCATAATTCCGGATTAAGCCGTATGTCATGTCTTCGTAAGTTATCGAGCGTAAGGCGGAGATCATCCACCAAAGTTTCAAAGTGTTTAGTCTTGATGACTACATCGTCAACATATGCCTACACTGTCTTGCCAATTTGTTTTTCTAAGCATGTTTGAATCATGCATTGGTATGTGGCACCAACGTTTTTGATTCCAAATGGCATAGTGTTAAAGCAAAAGGGGCCGTACAGAGTGATGAATGTCGTAGCGGCCTGATCGGATTCCTTCATTTTTATTTGATGGTATCCAGAGTAGGCGTCGAGGAAACACAATGAGTCATGTCATGCGGTTGCATCGATAATTTTATCAATGTGGGGCAGAGGAATGGGATCCTTAGGGCAAGCCTTGTTTAGGTCCGTGAAGTCGACACAAAGGCGCCAGGATTTGTCCTTCTTTGGCACCATGACCAGGTTGGCGAGTCAGTTCGGGTGCTTGATTTTCCTTATGAATCCAGCTTCCAATAGCTTGGCTAGCTCTTCCCCCATAGCCTGTCTTTTGGGTTCAGAAAATCGTCGTAATGACCGCTTGACTTGTTTGAACCCTTTGATAATGTTGAGGCTGTGTTTGGCTAGCCTGCGTGGGATACCTGGCATATTTGAAGGATGCCAAGCGAATATGTCCCAATTTTCGCGAAGGAAGGCGCGCAAAGCGCTGTCTAGCGCCGGATCCAGCTGTGCCCCGATAGATGCTGTTTTATTAGGGTCCGTCGGGTGGACTTGGAATTTCAAAATTTCAGCTGCTGGCGTAAAAGAGGTAGATTTCGATCGTTTGTAAAGGACTATGTCGTCCCTATCCCCCGTAGATCGTAAGGTGGTTAATTCTTCCGCCGTGAGGGCTTCAGATAACCCCTCTAGGGCTAAAGATGCGGTTTTGTTCTCGGCACGGAGTGCTCTATCCGGATCACTTGCAACTGTGATTATTCCATTGGGCCCTGGCATTTTAAGCTTCATGTACCCGGAATGGGGTATAGCCTGAAAGCGTGAGAAAGCGTCCCGCCCTAGAAGGGCGTGGTATCCGTTGTTGAAGGGGACAATGTGGAAGAGCAGTTCCCCCAACCTGTAGTTCTCGGGTGTACCGAATACTACATCGAACTTAATGCTTCCTGAACACCGGGCTTCCCGGCTAGGGATGATTCCTCGAAAGGTTGTATTACTTTGTTCAATGCGGGATTTGTCAACCTGCATTTTTGCAAGTGTGTCCTCATATATGAGGTTGAGTCCGCTACCTCCGTCCATGAGTAATTTAGTGAGGCGGAAGCCATCTACTATTGGGTTTAGTACGAGAGCGGCTGTGGCTCAGACCAGCCGGACTCGTGGTTCGTCTTGGGCAGAATAGGTGATTGCAGTGTCGTTCCATGGGCTTGCAATGTTGGTTTGATTGACCTCTGTAAGTTCGCGATTCGCTCTCTTGCGCTGGTTGTTTGAGGAGAATGTCTCGAAGATGTTGAAGACATCGAGGCGTTTCTCCCCTGGCGTTGCGGTGGTGAGGATTGATTCACCGCTCTTTGCTACCTACCGGAGTACCCAACATGCTCTAAGGCAGTGGGTAGGGGTATTGCCGGGGCGGCATGTATTTGGCAAGGTTTATCCAACAGTTCATCCAGAATGGACCTGTGCGTGTGTTCTATCGAACGCCCTACCAGGGTATGTCCGTTTCTCCTTATCGGCGTATGGTCCAAAGATGGACTATTCCAGAGGTGTACTCTAGGCTTTCCAAGTGTTTCCCATAGCAGAGTACTTTCGTACCAAGTGCGACAGTTCTACAAAGCTCCGTATTTGACGGCGGTTGAGGGGTTTCGTGACTCCCTCGTCCGTACAATTGCGGTGAAATATGGGCACCGTATCGTTGTCGCAACAGTCCTTAATCTTGTTTTTAACTAGTAGGAATCTGGCCCAGAAGTGATGAACTATTTCCTGGGGCCGCTGCCGTATATACGTGAGGTCATATATGTCCGGTAGTCCGGACTTACTTGGAGAGTGTGTAATGTGGTGGGTGGGTGTGGATAAATTTAAGTCCCGACCCAACGTAGTGTTCGGGGTTTGCACAATCTCCGGTGTGGACGATCTTGGCCCGGCAGGGTCTGAATATTCTGCGGGCCCAATGTCTGTCCCAGAGCTCAAAGGGCACAGAGCGCCACCGGTCAGAGTTGTCTTCGGCTCAATGGGTTCGGAGATCCGAATAGTGCCGGTCTCCGTTTTGAGAGGTGATGTATTTTTGGCTCGGTCCTCGATTGCCGCCACCAGGTGAGTGGTCGGGGTGGAATTGATTTCCTAGCCGGATTTAGATCCGATCTGATCATCTGACGATGAAAGCCCCAAGGCGGCGATGCGACCCAGTAGCTAGTTTAAAGACGAGGAATCCACCGGGGTCGCGTCATCGGGGAGGTCGGAGCCAATGTAGGAGTGGTGCTCGATGGCCGCGGGAAGTGCGGCCGGCCTGGAGGCCATGCGGGCGCATACAGCGAACCCGTCGAGCTGGAGGATCTGGCCCATGTCCAGGTTGTTTCCAAGGATGATCTCGTCGTTGATGATGAGATGAGCCATCGATCACTTTTCGCGAGCGCACAACGGATCTCTCAATGAAAGCATCATTGTCGGTGTCAAAACCGGCAGATCTCGGGTAGGGGAGCCCAAGCTGTACGTCTAAGGATCAATGGTAACAGGAAACATGGGACACAATGTTTACCCAGGTTCAGGCCCTCTCGATCGAGGTAATACCCTACTTCCTGCTTGATTGATATTGATGAATATAGGTTACAAGAGTTGATCTACCTCGAGATCGTAATGGCTAAACCCTAGAAGTCTAGCCAATGTAATGACTATGATTCTGTTGTCTCTACGGACTAAACCCTTCGGTGTATATACACGCTGGAGGGGTCTAGGGTTACAAAGGTGACTTGGGGAGGAAGGAATCGTTACATCCGGACATCTTTCTTGCCTTACTACATACATTGAAGTCCTAACCGAACACGGGGGAGGGCCTTCTACTTCTATCTTCATGGCCCATCAATTCGGCTCAGCATCAATGACCCGGACGCCTGAGGACCCCTAAATACACGACTCTCTCAATTGCGTGTCATGTTCCATGGATTTTTAAGTTGCAGCTATTGTGCTCTTATTTTTTGTGTACAATGTGTTATTCAGTTTGGTACATTAGGCCAGCCCAGTACCATGGATATACTTCGAGCAAAAAAAAACATCAGCGTACATGAAGCTTATTTCATCATTGACAAGATCACGATGAAGCGAAGGAGTTGGCAAGGGAGGGGGTAACAAGATCATGTCTTCTTTTGCCTGTGTGCTTTTTCCGGCAGCTAAGTTGTTTGGGAAATACACATGAGTTGCACATAAATTAGCTCATAGTTGCTTTCTTTTGTTCTGGTCAGAAACACTTAAAGCTACTATGTTTTTTCCTTTTTTATTTCCTAGTTAACTTGTGCTAGACTGAATACTCTGAGTTGTCCTACATAGTTTGCATCTTTTTTATGCACAATACATGAAGATAACATAGTTGCCCACAATTAACCATATAGTTGCCTAAAAGCATGTATCCCATTGCCCAATCCACATGAACAAAAACATTACCAAGACCATGATTTGGCCAACATCTAAAGATTTTAGATACCTTTCAATTAAGTTTGTGTCATAGTGGTGTGTCAAGAATTTCTTCTCTTCGGGCGGGATCCCTTGGTATGATCGTAAAAACTTGACGAATGATCATAGTGGATGGTGGGGTGGAGCTAGTCATGGGGACATAACTAAAATCATGGAGTTTTTTATGAGATTAAGGTTATTTGTGAACCCCTAAAAAGCAAACATGTGTATATTCTTTATCCCTTTTCAGGTGTCATAGTTGCCCACAATCAGCTATAGAGTTGCCTAGAACCATGTATCCAGTTGCCCAATCCTCATGAACAGAAATATTACCAACACCATTATTTGGATTATATGTAAAGGTTTTAGATACCTTTTAATAAAGACTATGTCATAGACACACATCAAGAATTTTATCTCTCCGGGGTTGGATCCATTGGTATGATCGTAAATACTAGGTGATTGATCATAGAGGGGGAGCTGTGTGGAGCTGCTCATGGGGACATAACTAAAACCACAAAGTGTTTTTAGGGGATTAAGTTTATTTGTGATCTCCTCCAAAAATGAACATGTGTACGTTCTTTGTCGCTTTTAAGTGTCATAGTTGCCTACAACCAACCGTTATGTTGCCTAAAACCATGTATCTAGTTGCCCACAATCAACCGTTCAGTTATCTAAAACCATGTATCCAGTTGTCGACAATCAACCATACAGTTGTCTAAAACCATGTATCCAGTTGCCCAATCCTCATGAACAGAAATATTACCAAGACCATAATTTGGCTAATATGTAAAGGTTCTAGATACCTTTCAAGTTTGTGTCATAGAGATGCATCAAGAATTTATCTCCTAGGGGTGGGATCCATGGTATGATCATAAATATTTGGCGAATAATCATAAAGGGGGAGCAGGGTGGAGTTGCTTATGGGGCGTGACTAAAACCGTGAAGTGTATTTAGGGGTTAAATTTATCTATGAACCCTCCAAACATGAATATGTGTATGTTTTTTATCCCCTTTTCAGGTGTCATAGTTGCCCATAATCAACCATACGGTTGCCTAAAACCAAGTATCCTGTTGCCCATGATCAACAAATAGTTTGCCTAAAATCATGTATCATGTTGCCCAATCCTCATGAACAGAAACAATTATCATGACCATTATTATTTGGTAAATATCTAAAGGTTTTAGATACATGTAATTAAGTTTGTGTCATAGGGGTGGAGTCATAGGGGTGGATACATGTAATCAAGATTTTCCTCTCCTCGGGTGAAATCTCTTAGTGCGACCGTAGAGGGGAGCGGGTGGAACCGGTCAGATTTCCTAGCTGGAGATATGAGGCACATGCCTATGTGTGTGTGCGCGCGCGTGTGTGTGTTTTCTCCTCTACTACTGCTAGGTGCCCAAGAAAAACAATGGAGTTGCTCAGGCTTGGATTACACACGAGTTGATTGGTGAACTTAGTCTTTTCTATATGTGGCCGCTTTATCTAGATACCAAGTCAGGCTGAGAATACACACGAGTTGTCTGGTGAATGCATTAGAGTTGCACAAAAACACCCAAAAAGTTGATGGCTTTTTAAGTACAACTCCAGTGCGTATAAGTCATATGGCTATTTTACTTTTCTACCCTCAACGGGCTCTGTTGGGTGAACTTAGTCTTTTTTATATGTGGCTGCATTTATCAATACACGAAGTTGTTGTTGCCACCTCCTTGTTACAACAAAAATGGTTGGCGCAGTGGGGACGATGTCTCCTCCTTTAGGCGGCATCTAGTTTTGGACGTCGTGTTTGCTCGGGAGCAGCAGAGAGGGTATTGTCAAACAGTGGTTGGAGGTTGACCATTGGGTTAGCATCTTCATTTGTAGTGCAGACTCTTTGTCCATCGCAGGGGCCTCGGCTAGGAGGGGCGAATTCTACTCCTTTTGTCGTTTGAGGAGATGGAATCTGGCTACATGTTGGAGGGAGAAATTGACGATGAGGGGCCCTGAGAACGCCCCCTCATCGTTCGGTTCGGAAGATTTATGACTACGGACTTGTTCAAACAAATTAGGTGTCCGTCATTGGATGGTTAAAACTGTCCAGAGAGGCCGATTCCGACATTTTTTGGGGCGATTTGGTCATGCACGTTGGAGTTGTCCTTATGGTAGGCGATTTAGAGGTGAAGCTAATCAATAGGTAGTCATGGTAACCAACTTAGAAGGATTCTTCGTTGATAGGTAGTCATACTAGGGGGGGGGGGAGTTGCTTTTCTATAGCACTAAAGTTGCCTCTATAGCACACAAAGTTGCTCGGGGAAAAAAATCGTCGAAACCTACTCATATGAGATCTAATTTTGAAGAACTCGTCGCGAGAAACCCAACGGTGAAAACAGATTTGAGTTTTGACATTCTAATAAAAAATTACAAGTTTTTTTTAAATTCTTTGATCCACTAATAAATGGCGGTGGGATAATTATGCGCACACACGAGAAGCGTGCGCTCTCGACAACGAACGGGCGCTGCCGCACTCTGTAGCCACGTCCAAAAAAAAACACCGAGTCAGGAAACTTGTCATGTGGGTGCACTTTGGCCAGACTACCTTAGATTCGAAAAAAAAGGGCACATAATATGAAGCATATAGACTGGGTGAAATAGGCACGTGCTCGACCAGTTCAACTGTGTACCCGTTGGAGTTTGGGCAACAAGAAAACTGTACGTGCCTGTTTCGAAAAAAAAAATGCGTGCCGTATCTGTGTATGCATCTGTGCCGCATCCGATTACAGTTTTGTGTAAGAGAAAACAGCTAGTCATTAGTCAAACGTCCCCAATATCTGAGTTATAAAACAAGTTTAACCAGATGAACTTTGGCTAGTCTACCGAAATAATAATAAAGGGGAGTATCTAGTATCCGGGTGCTGCAGAAACTTGAGAGCATGATTCAGAAAAGACGTCATACATGATGGCACTTTAGTAAAGAGTCAGGACACCGAACGCTAGCTCCGCCCCATACCCAGATCGATCTACATATATAGTCCGCGGATAGCTTAGGATTTTATATACTTCGCCCCGCGCGCCACCAATGTCGTCCTATGACGGCACAGGCTCGCAGCAGGGAGCGGGCGCCATCCCGACGCTGGTCGGCGCTTTGGCAGCATCCTTCGCCTGCTGCTTTCTCTTCGTCACCGTCTTCCTCTGCCAGCGCCTCCTCCACCTTCGCCTCACCTGGACGCCGCATCCTCAAGGCGAGGGACGGGCCCAGCAGCAGCCCAAGGTCGGCCTCGACGCCGCCGCCATCGCGCTCATCCCGTCCTTCCCTTACGTGCGGGGGAGCTCGGCCTCGGTGCCGGCGGAGTGCGCCGTGTGCCTCGGCGACCTCGACGAGGGGGAGACGGTGAGGCAGCTCCCGGCCTGCAAACATCTGTTCCACCAGGGGTGCGTTGATGCATGGCTGATCTCCAACGCGTCGTGCCCGGTCTGCCGCGCGACGGCCGAACCGGCCGCGCCTGCGCGCGCCGCGGCGTCGGCTTCCGTCGTGCCTGTCGAGATGCGGGACGACGAGACGGTGTCTTCGTCGCCAGGGGCATCGGAAACCACGCCAGAGCGGCCTGGGTGGCTCGGTGGGCGGGCGATCGTCTCCCGCTCCGTCCAGGAAGTAGACCTGGAGCGGCAATAAGCCAATAACTGTCGGTGTGAATTTGTTCCTGTCCTGCTGCTCTGTTTATTTGGTCCTCGAACAAGATGTATGATGAATGACTCGTAGTGCTCGTTCCCTTCTCTAATTTCTTCTAGCGAGGACAAGTTTTTTTCATGTGCTATGCAAAACCAAGAAACGTCTTATATTTTGATATAGAGTATAGTTTTGTACTCCCTCCGTTCTTATATATAAGTTTTTTTTAGAGATTCCACTATGGAACACATATGGAGAAAAATGAGTGAATCTAGACTTTAAAATATGCCCATATACATCTTTATGTAGTTTGTAGTGGAACCTCTAAAAAGACTTCATATTTTAGAACGGAGGTAGTAGGTATGTTCGTTTTTTTCTTTCAAACTTCTGATTTATTCTTATTCGGTCATGCAGGAAAATGAACACAATAAATAATAATACATGCGGATTCATTGATCATCTAGCGACGATTACAAGCACGGAAGCGAATCGAAGACGAGCTCCCG
>LR738711.1:176799807-176849501 GCA_902687465.1 Secale cereale
GAGGCGGACGTCGTCGCGGTAGCGACGACGGACGCCGAGACGAGCACGTGACACCAGGGCCACCCTGTCTATCTAAGGGTAACGCGAGTCGAGGCGGACGTCGTCGCGGTAGCGACAACGGACGCCGAGACGAGCACGTGACACCAGGGCCGCCCTGTCTATCTTAGGGTTACGCGAGTCGAGGCGGACGTCGTCGCGGTAGCGACGACGGACGCCGAGACGAGCACGTGACACCAGGGCCACCCTGTCTATCTTAGGGAAACGCGAGTCGAGGCGGACGTCCTGTCTATCTTAGGGTAACGCGAGTCGAGGCGAACGTCCTGTCTATCTTAGGGGAAGCTGCTTCGTCCCTTTGCTCTTTGTGGTCTTGTTCTTGGCGTCGCTCCAGCCTCCATCGAGCTTCAGTCTTGCCCCGGCTTGCCTCCCTCGCCATGCTTGGTGTGGGGGCGCCGTGGCTCGGACTGCCCGTGCACAGTCATAGGGGTACAAAAAGTGTACCCCTCTTTTTGTATACCGACAAAGGATAAGGGTTTGTGATAGGTACATGGTATATGACTTTTCCGTAGGTCTCCCCGGCAACGGCGCCAGAAATTCTTCTTGCTACTTCTCGAGCTTGCGTTGTATTCCCTCGAAAAGGAAAGGGTGATGCATCACAATAGCGTAAGTATTTCCCTCAGTTTTTGAGAACCAAGGTATCAATCTAGTAGGAGACCACACGCGAGTCCCTCGCACCTACAAAAACAAATAAGAACCTCGCAGCCAACGTGATAAGGGGTCGTCAATCCCTTCATGGTCACTTACGAGAGTGAGATCTGATAGATATGATAAGATATATTTTTTGGTATTTTTGGTATAGTAATTGAAAGTAAATAATGAAAAGTAAAGTAAAGTAAATAGTAGACAGATGATAAATATGATGAGAATATACCCGGGGGCCGTAGGTTTCACTAGTAGCTTCTCTCATGATAGCAGAATTCTACGGTGGGTGAACAAATTACTGTCGAGCAATTGATAAAAAAGCGCATAGTTATGAGAATATCTAGGCATGATCATTACATATAGGCATCACGTCTGTGACAAGTAGACCGAAACAATTCTGCATCTACTACTATTACTCCACACATCAACCGCTATCCAGCATGCATCTAGTGTATTAAGTTCATAAGAACATAGTAATGCTTTAAGCAAGATGACATGATGTAGAGGGATAAACTCAAGCAATATGATATAAACCCCATCTTTTTATCCTCGATGGCAACAATACTATACGTGTCTTGCTGCCCCTGCTGTCACTGGGAAAGGACACCGCAAGATTGAACCCAAAGCCAAGCACTTCTCCCATTGCAAGAACTATAGATCTAGTAGGCCAAACCAAACCAATAATTCGAAGTGACTTGCAATGATATTATAATCATACATAAAAGATTTAAGAAGAGAATCAAATATTGTTCATAGATAATCTTGATCATAAACCCACAATTCATCGGATCTCGACAAACACACCGCAAAAATATTACATCGAATAGATCTCCTCGAAGATCGAGGATAACTTTGTATTGAGATCCAAAGAGAGAGAAGAAGCCATCTAGCTAATAACTAAGGACCTGAAGGTCTGTGGTAAAACTACTCACAACTCATCAGAGAGGCTGTGGTGTTGATGTAGAAGCCCTCCGTGATCGATCCCCCTCCGGTGGAGCTTCGGAACAGGCTCCAAGATGGGATCTCACGGGAACAGAAGGTTGCGGCGATGGAATTAGGGTTTTGTCTGGTGCCTCGATGTTTTCAGGGTATGAGGATATATATAGGAGGAAGAGGGGCACCGGGGGAGCGAGAGGTGGCCCACGAGGGTGGAGGCGTGCCTACCCCCCTGGGCGCGCCCCTGCCCTCGTGGCCACATCTCTTGTTCCCTCGTGTGTACTCCAAGTCTTCTTTGTTGATACGGTTCCAAAAATAACTCTCCCGAAGGTTTCATTCGGTTTGGACTCCGTTTGATATTCCTTTTCTGCGAAACACTGAAATAGGCAAAAAAATAGCAATTTGCACCGGGCCTTGGGTTAGTAGGTTAGTCCCAAAAATAATGTAAAAGTGTATAATAAAGCCCATTAAACATCCAAAACAGAATATATAATAGCATGGAACAATCAAAAAATTATATATACGTTGGAGACGTATCAATGCTCAATCACTGTGGGGTTTTAGGTGTTTGGGTTTTGGGTTTTTCCTCACTTGATGATTTTCGCTCAAAGTCCTCGGAGGATGGGTGCTACTTCTCGAGCTTGCGTTGTATTCCCTCGAAGAGCATAGGGAGATGCAGCACAGTAGCGTAAGTATTTCCCTTAGTTTTTTAGAACCAAGGTATCAATCCAGTAGGAGACCACGCGCGACTCCCTCGCACCTGCACAAACAAATAAGAACTTCGTAGCCAATGCGATAAGGGGTTGTCAATCCATTTACGGTCACTAACGAAAGTGAGATCTGATAGAGATGATAGCTTATATTTTTGGTATTTTTAGTTTATAAAAACAACAAATAAAAGCGGTAAAAGTAAAGTAGATGTAGATTGAAATGTTGAGAATAGACCCGGGGGCCATAGTCTTCTCTAGTGGCTTCTCTCATGATAGCGATATTCTACGGCGGGTAAACAAATTACTGTCGAGCAATTGATAGAAAAACGAATAGTTATGAGACTATCTAGGCATGATCATTGTATATAGGCATAACGTCTAAGATAAGTAGACCGACTCCTGCCTGCATCTACTACTATTACTCCACACATCGACCGCTATCCAGCATGCATCTAGTGTATTGAGTTCATAAGAACAGAGTAACGCCTTAAGAAAGATGACATGATGTAGATGGATAAACTCAAGCAATATGATATAAACCCCATCTTTTTATCCTTGATGGAAATAATACAATACGTGACTTGCTGCCCCTACTGTCACTGGGAAAGGACACTGCAAGATTGAACCCAAACCCAAGCACTTCTCCCATTGCAAGAACTATAGATCTAGTAGGCCAAACCAAACCAATAATTCGAAGAGACATGCAAGGATATTGTGAGCACACATAAAAAGTTCAGAGATGAACCAAATATCTTTCCAAGATAACCTTGATCATAAACTCACAATTCATCGGATCTCGACAAACACACCGCAAAAAGAGATTACATCGAATAGATCTCCTCGAAGACCGAGGAGAACTTTGTCTTGAGATCCAGAGAGAGAGAAGAAGCCATCTAGAACTAGCTATGGACCCGAAGGTCTGTGGTAAACTACTCACAACTCATGGTGAGGGCGATGATGATGATGAAGAAGAACTCCATGATGGATCCCCCTCCGGTGGAGCTCCGGAACAGGCTCCAAGATGGGATCTCACGGGAATAGAAGGTTACGGCGGTGAAATTAGGGTTTTCTCTCTGTTTTCAAAGGTTTCGGGGTACGTAGACTTATATAGGAAGAAGGAGGACACCGGGGGATGCTCGGGGGCCCCACGAGGCAGGGGGTGCGCCCTGGGAAGGGGGGCGCGCCCCCACCCTCGTGGGCTGCCCCTTGATACCCTGACGTGGTTCTCAAGTCCCCCGTGCGTGATTTTCTCCAAAAATATCTCTCGCGAAGGTTTCATTCCGTTTGGACTCCGTTTGATATTCTTTTTCTGCAAAACCCTGAAACAGGCAAAAAACAACAATCTGGACTGGGCCTTTGGGTTAGTAGGTTAGTCCCAAAAATGATATAAAAGTGTATGATTAAGCCCATTAAACATCCAAGACTTCGTAAATAATAGCATGGAACAATAAAAAATTATAGGTACGTTGGAGACGTATCAATGGGTTGCTTTAATGACAAGTGTCAGTTTCTCTCGCAGCAGCCAACCAGCTAGTGGTTGTAGGGTGATATGTCCAAAACGTATCTATAATTTCTGCTTGCTCCATGCCTCTTTTGGGTGATATTGCTATGATATTTATACACTTCCATACACTTTTGATCATATTTGGACTAACCTATTAACTGAGAGCACCCCAGTGCCAGTTTCTGTTTTCGGCTGTTTTTGTATTTCAGGTTTTCACATTACGAGAACTGCCAGGAAAAATCCAGAAAAATTATATAAAAAAATCAGCGTTTCAGAAACTACCGCGCGCCCGAAGGACAGACGGGGGGGGGGGGGGGGGGGGGGCACCAGGGCTCCAGGCGCCCTGGCGGCGCGCCCCCCCTGGGTCGCGCCGGGGGGGCGCCTGGGCCCCCCGAGGCTCCTCCGATGCCCCCCCTTTGGCATATATTTAAAGCGTCTCCCGAAACCCTAGAGGGAGAAACTCTTTTCGCGATCTCATCTCTGTTCCGCCGCCGCCGCCGCTTCCAAGATCGGGAGCACCAGGAGAACTCTTCCCGGCACCCTGCCGGAGGGGAGGATCACCACCGGGAGCCTCTCCACCACCATGGACGCCTCCCGGATGAGTTGTGAGTAGTCTCCCTTGGACCATGAGTCCATGACCAGTAGCTATGTGATGTTCTCCTCCCGTTCTTGTGCTTCACTAATTAGTCCTCGTGAGCTGCCCTACATGATCGAGGCACATATGTAATCCTTATGCTGTTGCTATGATGAGTTTGCTGGGAACCGATGGATTATGAGATTATGTTCAGATTGTGCTTGAGTAATATATTTGATCTACCTCTTTTATATTTATGTTCGTAAGTAATTCTTTCATGTTCTCCGTTGTTATTTATTGCTTTGGCCAAGTAATAGGTAGTGACTCCAAGAGGGAACGTTATGCTTGATTGTGGGTTGATGCCCCTCGATGACTAGTTTGAGTGACAGAAACATGAGTCTAGGGGATGTGTTGTTGCCACAAGGGGGAAAACAACGGTGCTTGTGCCCGCGGGTGCAAGGATTGTTTACTTTATGCAAAGTTCTTTTAATGCAGTTGTCTGTTGCATTGAGTTTACACTATGGGTGGGACTCGCAACTTAATACCAGCGAGATGTTCTGGATAGATATCTCAAGGTGGATGATTAGTAGTAGATATTGATGGATTTCGGTCTACTTACTTTGGCGTACCGCACATGCTTTGAACCTCAACCTTTCTTGCAATGTAGTCAGCATTGGTTTGCGCACATGGTCCTGTCAATTGCCCAACTTTAATTCGTTTACCTCACATAGCTGTTTTATCGTCTTTTGGGAGAGAGACATCACTAGTGAACATCATGAGACTCCGGTCCATATTACCATCATTGATCACATCCGCTATTTACTTTTCACTATTATTTACTATTGCAATTATATCTATCACTTGCGTTTAATCCTTTGTGAACTACAAGGCCGGAGGGATTGACAACCTCTGTGTACTCGTTGGGAGCAAAGTTATTTGTATCTGTGTGCAGGTCCACGTTGATTGCTAATATCTGGCGCCGTAGCAGTTGACACCTTTTTGTTGAACCTAGGAGTCTCTGGGGGATTCGATCCTTGGTATCTTTGCCAAGGGAAAAACTTCCGCAACACTACATCTCACACCTTCCACTTGGGGTAACCAACGAGGGGCGAGAAGCCTAGCATAGGGGGCGGCGATTTATAGCCTAGGGAGCTGCCCGACATGATAAGACATAAATGCCCTTCAATGATATGACCGTTAGGTAGGTAAATATTTTGGGACAGCCAGCGCATAGCACAACAACGGCGGAATGTTGAGTGTCAAATTCCTCAGGGCTATCATGTTCCTCACTAGTAGGAAACCCGCACTGGTGAATTCCTAACTCCTTAGTCAGAACAAATTCCTCAGGGACCAGAAGAACGTCGTCTCTGTCACTGAAGAAATTGACTCATCTGTATGAGATTTACAATGGCTTCACTCGAAAGGATTGGGTAGTGTAGGCTTTGAGTTGAGCATCACTTGGAAATATGTTTCCTTAGTTTTTCCTCGACCCCCTTTGAGGGAGTCCTGGATCGAGGGTCCTCATGGGGCCGGACAAACTCCTGGTTGGCCGTACTGGTGGGCTGTGAAGATTAATACAGAAGATCATCTCTCGTATCCGGATAGGACTCCCGTGTCCATGTAATGGCAAGTTTTAGGTTCAGGTGTAGGCTTTCCTTCCTCTGCAAGATATAATGTACAAAACCCTAGGCCCCTCCGGTGTGTATATAAACCGGAGAGTTTTAGTCCATAGAGGCTAGAATTAGAATCATACAATCGTCATAGGCTAGACTTAGGGTTTAGCCTTTGCGATCTCGAGGTAGATCAACTCTTGTATCCATATTCATTCATATTAATATAGCAGGAAGTAGGGTATTACCTCGATCGAGAGGGCCTGAACCTAGGTAAACATCGTGTCCCCAGCCTCCTGTTACCATCGATCTTCAGACGCATAGTTCGGGACGCCATACCCGAGATCCGCCGGTTTTGACACCGACATTGGTGCTTTCATTGAGAGTTCCACTATGTCGTCGACGAAAGGATTGATGGATCACGTCGTCAACTGCAACGACGGCATCGAAGGGATTTTCCATCCCGACCAACTTTTCGCGTTCGGCGGCTTCGTGCTTCGCGGCGCCATTAAAGGCCACCTTGAGCAGATCGAGAGCTACGCCCCTGGCCACCACGTTAGATTCAGAAGCTTGAAATACGTTGCTGATATCCGCGGAGACTTGATCTTCACCGGATTCGAGCCAACGGTAGCCTCTCTCTGTCTCCACGATGATCATGACCTAACTCTGTCATCGGATCAGGAAATAGTGCCTGGAGGGTTTCCGGCGCTAGATCCGGAACAGATCGTGTCCCCCACGGATGGAAGGCTCAAACCCACTACGGGGGCCATGGACTCTAGGCGTTGGAGCCACACACGGACGTGACTACAAGCGAGGTATGTCTCACCGGAACCCCGGACCTTACTCCGGTCTCTGATTCCGAATTGTGCATAACCGCACCATGTCAGGCACCTATCGCCGAATTATGTGCTGCAGATATTTTCAAACACTCACCACTTGGCGACGTGTTAAAATCGCTAAGATCTCTCCTTGGATGAGAGCACACAGTACTATATCCGGTTTGAACTTGAGGCTGACAAACAGCCGTGTTATACCCAGGGGGATGAAGAATTTCGTTCCCCACTCACCACCCACTTGGTAGCCACGGTTGAAGATCTAACCAACCTACTCGACTACGCATCAGAAGACTTCGACGGGATGGATCTCAAAGCTGAAGCAGACACAGATCAAAGCCGGCCCATAACAGGGCGGTGGAAAGCTACGTCTTCATACGACGTGTATATGGTGGATACACCCAAAGAGGCGGAAGGCAACGACGAAAACAATCCCTTAGAGGATAAGCCAGCCGAAGAACCTCCCAAGCGTCAGCGTCCAAAACACCGAACAAAATCCCGTAAAGGAAAGGACGGCAACATCGTGACTAATGATGGTGATATTCCGGAACAAGCCGAAGACCCCGAAGATCCAGAGATAGAACAAGAGGAGCAAGAGGACGGCGAACAGAGTCCGAAGCCGCAGTCCGATGACACCGATGCCGAAGACGGTGACTACGAACCGGTCTCCGAAGAAGAGGCTAGTCTGGATGACGACGAGTACACCATCCCAGAAGAACCCTCTGAACAAAAGCGCTTCCACCGGCGGCTTATAGCCACCGCACGGAGCCTAAAAAAGCAGGAGAGACAGCTTCGAGTTGCACAGGACACGCTCAACGCTAGATGGAATGAGGTGCTAGACGCCGAACAGAAACATGGCTTTAACAGCCAAACCAAAGGCTATGCCAAGCGCAAGTTGCTGCCTGAATTCGACGACGAGGTTGTCACGCCCGTCCTATCGAAAAATAACACCGCCGACAAGCCGGACCAACCACCTCGCGGACGGGATAGGGTAGCTAGAAATGTATACAAATCTGCACCAGCACCCCACAAAGGAAAGGAGGGTGCAGCACAAGTCCGAAAACACGATCTGCGTGAGGACCTACACAAAAAAGCTAGCAAGACTAGGTCTATATTCGGACCTAAGGACCGAGCTCCTGCACGGGATGGGGGCTATCAAGCCAATCATACCGGTGACATACCAGTTCGGGGTCAATACCGAACACCACAACCATTGGATATACGCCACGATATAGCAAGATACAGAGGAGCTTCACACCCTCTATGCTTCACCGATGAGGTGCTGGGTCATGATTTCCCAGAAGGGTTTAAACCGGTGAACATCGAAGTGTATGATGGAACAATGGATCCTGCCGTCTGGATAGAAGACTTTATTCTTCACATCCACATGGCTTGAGGAGATGATCTCCACGCCATTAAATAGTTACTCCTCAAGCTGAAAGGACCAGCTCGGCACTGGCTAAACAGCCTCCCAGAAAACTCCATCAAAAGCTGGGAAGAACTTGAGGACGCTTTTTGGGCCAATTTTCAAGGGACTTATGTCTGGCCCCCGGACGCTGACGATTTAAGTCACATCATCCAACAACCCGGGGAGTCAGCCCGCAAGCTTTGCAATCGGTTTCTCACGAAGAAGGACCAGATCATCGACTGTTTGGAGGCAGAAGCCTTAGCGGCATTCAAGCACGATATCCGAGATGGCTGGCTAGCCAGACACCTTGGACAGGAAAAGCCGAGGACAATGGCAGCCCTAACCACACTCATGACTCGGTTTTTAGGTGAGATATCTGGTTAGCTCGTAGTAGCACCAGCGACCCAGGAACAAGCGTCGAAACAATCCTGGACGCCCAGATGATACAGCGGTAAACGCCGGATTCAGTGGCTCCAGACCAGGTCAATGGAAGAAGCCATTCAAAGGCAAAAAAGATGGTCCATCAAGTTTGGACAGAATATTAGATATGCCATGCCAAATCCATGGCACCCCAGAAAAACCTGCCAATCACACCAACCGTAACTGTTGGATTTTCAAGCAGGCCGGCAAGTTAAACGCCGAACATAAGGGGAAGAGCCTCCGAGCGAAGATGAGGATGAAACTCGACAGCCGAACATAGGGGGACAGAAGAAATTTCCACCGGAGGTCAAAACAGTGAACATGATATATGCCACTCATATCTCAAAAAGGGAGCGCAAGCACGCACTCCGAGACGTCTATGTCGTTGAGCCTGTCGCCCCAAAATTCAACCCATGGTCAGCCTGCCCGATCACCTTTGATCGTAGGGATCATCAAACTAGTATTCAGCATGGGGGTTCGGCTACCTTAGTGCTCGACCCAATAATAGATGGATACCATCTAACCAGAGTCCTTATGGACGGTGGCAGTAGTCTCAATCTGATATATCATGACACTGTCCACAAGATGGGAATCGACCCATCAAGAATCAAGCCAAGCAGCACGACCTTTAAAGGAGTAATACCAGGCGTTGAGGCTTGCTGCACAGGCTATTTAACGTTGGAGGTTGTATTCGTTCTCCCGGCAACTTTCGAAGTGAAGAATTACTCTTCGACATAGCTCCGTTCTGAAGTGGCTATCACGCTCTACTTGGAAGTACGACCTTTGCCCACTTTAATGCAGTCCCGCATTATGCCTATTTAAAGTTCAAGATGCCTGGACCATGTGGAATTATCACAGTCAATGGAAATATGGAGCGCTCCCTCCGTACGGAGCAAGACATAGCCAAAGTACAATGCGGCCTATTCAAGCCGGATAATCTATCAACAGCGGACACAGCCAAACGTGTCTGGCACACGCCTCAGTGCGGTAGCTCAGATGAACCAGAGCAAGATTGACAGCTATGCCCCCGTCGACCGTCCCATAAGGTGATAGCATATGTGCCTCGAGTACATAATTATGCCCTAAAAATTCCTTGGGCGGTGACCGGGGGCACCTTTATATAGTCCATAGTTCGGCTTGACCCTATTCGAACTTTAAACCTATCTTCTTTTGGTTCATTAAACGAACCAAACTTGCTATGGCCACACCGGATTGACTTCTTCGTTTCCAGGTTTATTTCTTTTTTTTTTCTACAGATGGCCATCATACTCGCACCTTGAAGGACGCATTACAGAGGAGAAAACGGCGCAGACGTGCAGCAGGGACCCGCACTAAGGTTTCTTTTTAGATTAAGACCCTGTGTAAACCTTTTTTCTCTTTCTTATATACCTTCTGAAGGAAATATGCCCTAGAGGCAATAATAAAGATGTTATTTATATTTCCTTATATCATGATAAATGTCTTTTATTCATGCTAGAATTGTATTAACCGGAAACTTAGTACATGTGTGAATACATAGACAAAACAGAGTGTCCCTAGTATGCCTCTACTAGACTAGCTCATTGATCAAAGATGGTTATGTTTCCTAGCCATAGACATGAGTTGTCATTTGATCAACGGGATCACATCATTAGGAGAATGATGTGATGGACAAGACCCATCCGTTAGCATAGCACTATGATCGTTTAGTTTTACTGCTATTGCTTTCTTCATGACTTATACATGTTCCTATGACTATGAGATTATGCAACTCCCGAATACCGTAGGAACACCTTGTGTGCTATCAAACGTCACAACGTAACTGGGTGATCATAAAGATGCTCTACAGGTGTCTCCGAAAGTATTCGTGGTGTTGGCATATATCAAGATTATGATTTGTCACTCCGAGTGTCGGAGAGGTATCTCTGGGCCCTCTCGGTAACACACATCACAATAAGCCTTGCAAGCAATAGACTAATGAGTTAGTCACGAGATGATGTGTTACGGAACGAGTAAAGAGACTTGCCGGTAACGAGATTGAACTAGGTATAGAGATACCGACGATCGAATCTCGGGCAAGTAACATACCGATGACAAAAGGAACAACGTATGTTGTTATGCGGTTCTGACCGATAAAAGATCTTCGTAGAATATGTAGGAGCCAATATGAACATCCAGGTTCCGCTATTGGTTATTGACCGGAGATGAGTCTCGGTCATGTCTACATAGTTCTCGAACCCGTAGGGTCCGCACGCTTAACGTTTGATGACGATCGGTATTATGAGTTTATGAGTATTGATGTACCGAAGGTAGTTCGGAGTCCCGGATGAGATCACGGACATGACGAGGAGTCTCGGAATGTCCGAGACATAAAGATTGATATATTGGACGACTATATTCGGACACCGGAAGTGTTCCGGAAAAGTTTCGGATTTATCGGGATTGCCGGAGGGGGTTACCGGAACCCCCTACGAGAGGGGATGGTCCATAGTGGGCCTAAAGGGAAAGAGAGAGGCAGCCCATAGGGCTGGCCGGCGCCCCCACATAGGGTTCCTAGTTGGACTAGGATTGGGGGGGCGCCACCTCTCCTATTCCTTTCCCTCTTCCTTCTTTTGGTGAATCCTACTAGGAATAGGATTGCAATCCTATTCCTAGGAGTCCACTCCCTAGCCGCACCAGGAAGGGCCGGCCGGCCTCCCTCCCTTGCTCCTTTATATACGGGGGCAGGGGGGCACCCAAAGACACACAAGTTGAATTGTTTTAGCCGTGTGCGGTGCCCCCCTCCACAGAATCACACCTCGGTCATACCGTCGCGGAGCTTAGGTGAAGCCCTGCGCCGGTGAACACATCATATCCGTCACCACGCCGTCGTGCTGACGAAACTCTCCCGTGAAGCTCAACTGGAACAAGAGCTCGTGGGACGTCATCAAGCTGAACGTGTGCTGAATGCGGAGGTGCCATACGTTCGGTGCTTGATCGGTTGGATCGCGAAGAAGTTCGACAACATCAACCGCGTCACTTGACGCTTCCGCTCCCGGTCTACGAGGGTACGTAGACACACTCTTCCCTCTCGTTGCTATGCATCTGGTAGATAGATCTTGCGTGATCGTAGGAAAATTTTAAAATACTACGTTCCCCAACAGTGGCATCATGAGCCAGGTTTATGCGTAGATGATATGCACGAGTAGAACACAATGAGTTGTGGGCGATACTAGTCATACTGCTTACCAGCATGTCATACTTTGCTTCGGCGGTATTGTGAGATGAAGCGGCCCGGACCGACATTACGCGTACGCTTACGCGAGACTGGTTTCACCGTTACGAGCACTCGTTGCTTAAAGGTGACTGGCGGGTGTCTGTCTCTCTCACTTTAGCTGAATCAAGTGTGGCTACGCCCGGTCCTTGTGAAGGTTAAAATAGCACATACTTGACGAAACATTGTTGTGGTTTTGTATGCGTAGGTAAGAACGGTTCTTGCTAAGCCCGTAGCAACCACGTAAAACTCGCAACAACAAAGTAGAGGACGTCTAACTTGTTTTTGCAGGGCATGTTGTGATGTGATATGGTCAAGACATGATGAGTTATACGATTTTGTATGAGATGATCATGTTTTTGTAAAGTTATCGGCAACTAGCAGGAGCCATATGGTTGTCGCTTTATTGTATGAAATGCAATCGCCATGTAATTGCTTTACTTTATCACTAAGCGGTAGCGATAGTTGAGGAAGCAATAGTTGGCGAGACGACAACGATGCTACGATGGAGATCAAGGTGTCGCGCCGGTGACGAAGGTGATCATGACGGTGCTTTGGAGATAGAGATCAAAAGCACAAGATGATGATGGCCATATCATGTCACATATTTTGATTGCATGTGATGTTTATCTTATTATGCTTCTTATTTTGCTTAGAACGACGGTAGCATTATAAGATGATCCCTTACTAAATTTCAAGGTATAAGTGTTCTCCCTGAGTATGCACCGTTGCGAAAGTTCGTCGTGCCGAGACACCACGTGATGATCGGGTGTGATAAGCTCTACGTTCAAATACAACGGGTGTAAGCCAGTTTTGCACACGCAGAATACTCGGGTTAAACTTGACGAGCCTAGCGAATACAGATATGGCCTCGGAACACTGGAGACCGAAAGGTCGAGCGTGAATCATATAGTAGATATGATCAACATAAGATGTTCACCATTGAAACTACTCCATCTCACGTGATGATCGGACATGGTTTAGTTGATTTGGATCACGTGATCATTTAGATGACCGGAGGGATGTCTATCTAAGTGGGAGTTCTTTAATATGATTAAATTGAACTTTAACTTATCATGAACTTAGTCCTGGTAGTATTAGCATATCTATGTTGTAGATCAATAGCTCGCGATGTTGCTCCACGTTTAATTATTATATGTTCCTAGAGAAAACCAAGTTGAAAGATGTTAGTAGCAATGATGCGGAATCGTTCCGTGATCTGAGGATTATCCTCATTGCTGCACAGAAGAATTATGTCCTTGATGCACCGCTAGGTGACAGACCTATTGCAGGAGCAGATGCAGACGTTATGAACGTTTTGACAAAAGCTCGATATGATGACTACTTGATAGTTTAGTGCACCATACTTTACGGCTTAGAATCGGGACTTCAAAAACGTTTTGAACGCCACAGAGCATATAAGATGTTCCAAGAGTTGAAATTAGTATTTCATACTCATGCCCGTGTCAAGAGGTATGAGACCTCTGACAGTACTCTGCCTACAAGATGAAGGATAATAGCTCAACCAGTGAGCATGTGCTCAGATTGTCTGGGTACTGCAATTGCTTGAATCAAGTGGGAGTTAATCTTCCAGATAAGATAGTAATTGACAAAGTTCTCTAGTCACTATCACCAAGTTAGTAGAACTTCGTGATGAACTATAATATGCAAGGGATGACGAAAGTAATTCCCGAGCTCTTCGCGATGCTGAAATCGGCGAAGGTAGAAATCAAGAAAGAACATCAAGTGTTGATGGTTGACAAGACCACTTGTTTCAAGTAAAGGGCAAAGGTATAGAAGGGGAACTTCAAGAAGAATGACAAGCAAGTTGTCACTCCCATGAAGAAACCCAAAGCTAAACTCAAGCCTGAAACTAAGTGCTTCTACTGTAAAGGAAATGTGTAGGATCGAAGTAGGTCTAGAGGGGGGGTGATTAGACTACTTGACAATATAAAAAATCTGCCTTTAGGTCATGCAATGTTTTTGGCAGTTTCACAAACAAGATCAGTTCAAGTAACACCCTACACATGCAATTCTAGAGTTTATGCAGCGGAAAGTAAATTGCACATGTAAAAGAGAGGTGGAGAAGATCAAACGCAGTTTGGTGACACGGAGATTTTTGTCGTGGTTCCGATAGGTGGTGCTATCGTACATCCACGTTGATGGAGACTTCAACCCACGGAGGGTAACGGCTGCGCGAGTCCACGGAGGGCTCCACCCACGAAGGGTCCACGAAGAAGCAACCTTGTCTATTCCATCACGGCCTACGCCCACGGAGGACTAGCCTTACTCGGGGTAGATCTTCACGAAGTAGGCGATCTCCTTGCCCTTACAAACATCTTGGTTCAACTCCACATCATCAAGACGGAGGCTCCCAAGCGACACCTAACCAATCTAGGAGGCACCACCCCCCAAAAGGTAATAGACGGTGTTGATGATGATGAACTCCTTGCTCTTGTGCTTCAAGTGATAAACTCCCCAACACTCAACTCTCCTCACTGATATGGCTGTGGTGGAAGAAAGAATTGAGTGGAAAGCAACTTGGGAAGGCTAGAGATCAAGTTTCATATGGTAGGAATGGAATGTCTTGATCTCAACACAAGGGTAGGTGGTTCACTTCTCAGAAAGTGTATGATAGAAGTGGTGGTACTTTCTGATGGCTCTCCTCACGAATGAGGAGGGGGTGGAGGGGTATATATAGCCTCCACACAAAATCCAACCGTTACACACACATTTGACCAATCTCGGTGAGACCGAAGTTAAAACTCGGTCAGACCGAAAGTTCAAATATAGTGAACGTTGGGATTTTCGGTGGGACCGAAAATACCATCTCGGTGAGACCGAAGTGAGTCAAAGGTTAGGGTTTGCCATTTCGGTGAGACCGAAAGTATAAACTCGGATATTCCGAATTGATGTCAACTGATCACAGAAGGTTGGCAGCCCTTTTTCGGTGAGACCGAAACTCAGAATCGGTTTGACCGAGAAGCTAGGGTTTGGAGAAACAACTGAAGTGGTTCATCTCGGTGGGACTGAGTTGGAGAAATCGGTGTGACCGAGATTACTTATGGGTGTGTGTTAAGTAGTGAGTAGTGCTGATAATTGAGGGAGTTAGATCACCAAGCACTTGAGCAACAAGAACATTAACACAACCTCATCCCCTTTTAATAGTATTGGCTTTCCTATGGACTCAATGTGATCTTTGATCACTAAACCAAAAAGGAGTCTTGAGCTTTTGCCAATGCTTGTCTTAGCATTTTGAGGGGTCCACTTCTTCAGACATTTCCATACCCATATCATCGAACTTTTCTGAAATGATTCTCAAGAGAATATTAGTTCAATGATATATATGTTGTTGTTAATTACCAAAACCACCCGGGGATTAGTTGCACTTTCAATCTCCCCCTTTTTGGTAATTGATGACAACATATAGATCAAAGCTTCGACAAGAGATATAATCAAAGAATAATATCGTCGCTTTGAGAAGTATGTGATAAACAAGAGCTCCCCCTAAATTTGTGCATTATTTAAAATTTGCGTTTGAATGCAAATGCACAATCGATTAGGATAATGGGTTACTCTTCCATGTCACATACATCTTGGTGGAGCGCACAAAATGATAAGAATGAGTAACATGCACTCAATCACCAAGACAAGAGTAAATAGCCATACAATAAGAAATAGCATATGATAAGCAATAAGCACTCATTAAGGCATAGTATGACTAAGCACTCATTAAGGTAGCATCAAACGTAGTAGCAAGCACACATAAAGTATCTGGAACCAAAAGAAACCAATGTATCACAGGGAAAACCGGCAAAAGAACGAAAAGACGAAAGAGCACTCTCTCTCTCGAAGCCCTATGATCTATAGCAATTTCTCCCCCTTTGGCAACAAGTTACCAAAAAGTTCGAAAAGGTATAGAGCTAAGCGTCACTGCGGGCTCGGCTGGCTGCTCCCGTCTGGGTCGATGTCGGTGTAGAGATAGCTGCGTCGGCGAAGACTTCTGCTGATGTCTGCGCTGGAGGAGTGGATGCTGGAGCTGGAGCTGTGGCTGGAGCTGAAGTAACTGGGATAGCTGCAGACCTGGATCCTCTGGGAACCGGAGCATTCTGGCGATGAGAGTCCTGGACTATATCATCCTGCATAAGCTCTGCTCTCTCCTGCCTAGTCTCCTCCATGTCTGCCTCAAGATTGTTGACAGACACCTGAATCTCAGTCAGCTTCACGTCTAGAGCGTGGATCTTGTCCTCGACAATCCTCTCAAGGCTCTCCTGAGATTGCTCAATGCTGGCCAGGCGTTGTTCAATTCTCTGGGTTGCTTCAAGGATTTGCTCTCCAAAGCTCTTTGGCTTAGCTGCTGCTGCTGCTTCTCTGTCAGCTTTGGCTTTCTTTGCAGCTTCGATCTTGGCTTGCCCTTCAACTGAGGTGGGATCCTCTTCATCCATCACAACTACGTTGTCCTCATGCTCTGGCTGCAGTGGCAAGTGCTTCCTATCCAACATGAATTTGCCCGTGCCAAACTTGGCGTTGATGAGCATCTGTATCTGCGGAGCAAACCCACATGACCTCTTCTGGTCAGCTGCAGTCCTCTTAATGGTCTCAACCATCAAGTCCATCACCTTAAAAGGTGCCTTCTCATCGAGAATGTGCAGCATGTTGATAGAATAGCCTCGTATCATCCGGTGGTCACCTGACTTAGGCATCAAAGTATGCCTCAGAATAGTGTTGGTGGTGGTCAGACCTGCCTGGAGATAATACACTGAGCCGAGCTTCCATCCTTCCAAATCAGCAGCTGGGATCTCCTTGTACATATTCTTCATAGAATCATGACTCTTCTTAGGAATCCCATAGACATCAATGTCGTCCTCTCTCTGCACTGGAGCATTCAGAATTTCTGCCCATTCTGCAACAGTTGAAGAAAACCGTTGACCTTCAGTCATCCAGGTGATCTTGTCATCGGGGTAGAAATGGGCTGTGGCATAGAACTGCATGATCATCTCGTCATTCCAGGCTGTTAGTTCTTGACCCACAAAATCAGCAACTCCACATGCAGTAAAGCTCTCATGCACATGGGGAAAGAAGTCCCGATGCTCTCTGCTGTCAATGTACTTCCAGTCAACATACCTGGTGTCAGCAACAATGGGCTTCTTATCCATTAGCACGGTCTCATAGAAATCCTGCTGCTCTCTGGTGTGGAATCTGGGGTCCACAGCAGTCCTTCTTCTTACGGCATATGGATCAGACTGTCTCCATAGCCTGAGACCTTTGTCCTTTCTTGCCTTCATATCCTCAGCTTGAGGATGAGCATCATTGTGGAGTGGCAACTTGGGACGGAGCTTGAGCAACACATGCTCTTCATCTGACTCAGAAGGTGGCATCTCACCTTTGTTCTTCTCAGAAGCTGGAATGCTTCTGGTTGTCCTCTTGGGCTTGGCTGGAGCTGCCTTAGCTGGAGCAGGCTTCTTGGGCTTGGAGGAGGCTTGAGCCCGAATAGCATCACCCATGAACTTAGCTTTCTGAGGAGGAGGCTGGGGTGCATCTTCTTCTTCTTCTTCAGCAGCATCAACTTGAGGTTCAGCATAAACAACTCTCTTCCTCTTGGAAGTCTTCTTCACCTTACTTGGAGCAGGCTCTTCCAAGTTGAGCTTCTTGGCAATTGCAGACTGCTTCACTTTGCTCGTGCCTTTCTTTGGCTGCTGCCCTTGGAGCTCTTTGGCAACCACTTGCCTCTTTGGCTTGGAGGTAACTTCCTCAGCAACAAAGTCGGAATCCTCAGAATCAGAAGTTCTCTTCTTCCTGGTTCTCGTAGCAGCAGGAGGTAGACCACTAGGGGTGCTCCTCTCACCATCATCACTAGAGCTGCTAGCCTCAGGACTTGTACCTGCCTCTGGAATCTCAGCAAACGGTGACTCAGACCTGTTCTGGCTGTCACTGACATCTGACATGGCTGAAAAAACCTGTGAATAGATAAGGTATAGGCAGAGTAGAAGAGTTATCACAACTGCAGAAGTTTTTGCAAAAAAAATGAGTTAAAAACTTAGTTTTGAGTTTTCACAGAATGTATTTCGGTCAAACCGATTTCAAGTTTCGGTGTAACCGAAGTGTTCAACAGAACCTACACACCACTTTCGGTCAGACCGAAATGGGTTTCGGTCCTACCGAAAACTTAGGGTTTCAGAGAAACTTCAATTCGGACATTCCGATTTTCACAACTCGGTCAGACCGAGCTATGTAGTGCAATGGTCAGAGACCAAATCGGTCAGTCCGAGTTTCAGGAATCGGCTTCACCGAGATGCATTCCGTGGAAACCTAAACCTAAGAATTTTCCTCGAAACTAAACGATCTGAACAATGTATTGGGAACATATCAAACGTGGATTGAATCAGGGCAGTCCTATCATGCAAGAATCAGAAGTGGAGCATGAATAGGGATCGGGACACACCCTAACTTGGTGGTGTCCCTCTACGGCAGCAACGGAGGAGAAGATTACCGTTGACGGCGGCGGAGACCTGCGGCAAGGGCACACAGGCGACGAAGGCGACGATCCTTAGATCAGGGCGGCGGCAGCAGGGGTCTTGGAGGGCGAACGGTTTGAAAGGAATAGATCGCGCGCAGCCCTCAGTATATATAACCCCGTACTGTCGGTGGGACCGAGTTGAAAAACTCGGTGTCACCGAGATGTATTTCTGCTGTGCAGTTACACATATCGGTCAGACCGAGATTTTGAACTCGGTTTCACCGAGATGAAACCTAGATCAATCTAAGTGTTTCGGTTGGACCGAGATTGAGAAGCCGGTCAGACCGAAATAGACTTAGAAGGTTTTGGAAGTCAGCCTTAGACGAATCGGTGGTTCCGAGTGCTCCTCACTCGGACTGTCCGAAAAAGACTTGTTCAAAGTTGTGATATAAGCATGAATAGAATTTTGAGACAAGATAGCATAGATAGCTAGGGAAAGTGCTTAGGCATTCTTGTCCATCCATTTGGCCAGAAAAAGAAACTAAAACAATCAAAACAACAAATGGATGTCCTTGAATGGATAAAATCATGCATCCAACATGCTCACACAATAAGATAGCAACTGAAATATGTGTCAAACATGCACAACCAAAACTCTAGCTACTAGCACACAATTTGTCGATGACTAGGTCATCTATATATGAGTATATTGACTTAGGAGTCAAATGAGAACATTTGATCATAGGTCATACTCATCGTTTAAGCACAAGTGGGGTTACCACTTTTACATAAAGCATTTATGTGTTCACATCATTTGGAGATGCTTTTAGCTCAATTTTTTAGAGCAAAGCTCCCCCTAGATGTGAGAACCCCTTTTAAAGGGTCAAACTAACCTTGGGTTGTCGTAGAAGACTTCATGTAGATGTTGAAGATGTGGATGCTCAATGTTGATGTAGACCATCAAGAGTTAGGAGCAATCCTTTGGATTAGGGCACTTTCAATACCTACATGGGTTAGTCCCACAAGGAACAAACAAGAATATCCATGGACATAGAGTGAAGTACACAAAAGATGATGTCCATGAAAGCAATGATTACCTTGTCCCTTGACTTACCAACAAGAGGGTTTGTGACTCCATGAACAAGTGCATGATGTGGAAGTTGATTGCACAAGTTCTTGCCAAAATGAATATGAGTGAAGTTTGTTGGCGGAGTCACCCTCAAGAACCTACTAGTTCTTCTTCTTTGGGATCCACATCATCTTGATGGGAATCCTTGGTGTTGTAGTTGAGCTTGACGAAGTAGAACTTGTTGTGTCCTTGGGAACCCACTTGACCATGGCTTGAGGTGCTTCAATGAATGCATCAATCTCTTCTTGAAGCTTGTCCTTGGCCTTTAGCTTGTGGTCTTGTGGTGGAAGGTCATCTTGAGCTTGTTCCACATTGGAAGAAGTAGGATCATACTTCTCCTTTTGTGAGACAAACTGTGGAGTAGGGTATTGACCTTCTTCCCACTCAACACCTTTGGCGTTGAACTTTCGCTCAAAACCAATCCCTTGATTCTTCCGGTGTCTTCCTTGTTTGCGAACAATCTCCTCAAAGTTCTTGCTTCCGGCAAGACTCTTGTAGACACCTTTCTCTATGATTTCCTTCAATAAGCTATTTTCTTGCTCAAGTGTAACTTGGCTTGAAACATTGTTAGTGGAATCAAGAGAACTACTAGAAGTAACAACATTAGATTTAACATTGTTATTGTTACTACTAGAGGAAGAATTTTTCTTATTCTTGTCATGCTTAGTCTTAATAGGTGGCAAGAAATTAGACAAGAGAAGTCGTTTGGCAAGATATGAAGAACTCTTCTTTCGAAGATCGTCATTGATCGCTTTTAGAAACTCATGTTCTTGCTCTAGAGTGAGCTTCTCGAAGCGTAGCTTCTCATGAGATCTTAGGAGCTCTCTATGATCTTCTTGAGTTGTTTCATGAGCTAACTTAAGAGTGTTTAATTCTTTAGTTAGACGCTCAATCTCCTTCATAGCATTGTCATTCGACTCTTCTCGACTATAAAGACTCCTAGCATTTTCATCATTACTAAGCTCACTAGATTTATCATGCAAGAGCTCATCTTCACCAAGTAAGTCATCCTCATCACTATCAAAGTCAATGAATTCGGGGTGTGTTACCTTGGGGCCTTTAGCCATGAAGCATCTTCCAATTCCCTCATTTGGTGAATCAAATAAGTCGTAGGAGTTGGAGTTGGAGGATACGAGTGCAAGTCCGGCAACACCTTCATCTTGACTATAGTCGGAGTCGGAGTGATAGCTTCCATCGGATTGACTGTCAGAGTCGGAGCCGGAGACCCATTCACCAACATGAGCTTGATGTCTTCTTCTTGTATAGCTCCTTGATGACTTGTCTTTCCTCTCCGAGTCCTTGCTTCTCCGAGAAGGTCTTCGTTCATAACGATCATCTCTACTCCTTCTCTCTCTCCGAGGTGACTCATCTCTTGCTTTCCTTCTTGGAGACTCTTCTCTTCTCTTGTGGGGAGCCGTACACTCATTTGAGAAGTGTCCGGGTCTTCCACAATTGTAGCAGTTTCGATCACGACTAGAAGATCTCTTTCCATCATATGATCTAGACTTTGAGCTTCTTTCTTTGCCCCTATTCTTGTAGAACTTGTTGAAGTTCCTGACCATTAGGCTTATGTCTTCATTGGAAACTAACTTGTCACTTGAGGTAGTAGGAGCATCACTTGTAGCTTTGTAAGCACCACTTGACTTGTTGTGAAGCTCTTCCTTATCCTTAAGTGTCATCTCATGAGCAACAATCCTTCCAATGACTTCAGTTGGCTTGAGAGTCTTGTAGTTTGGCATCATTTGGATCAAAGTGCACACGGTGTCATACTTTCCATCCAAAGCTCTGAGAATCTTCTTAATGATGAATCGGTCGGTCATTTCTTCGCTTCCTAAGCCAGCAATCTCATTTGTGATGAGAGCAAGCCTAGAGTACATTTCAGCGACTCCTTCACCATCCTTCATCTTGAACTTGTCAAGTTGACCTTGAAGAATATCTAGCTTTGATTCCTTCACAGATTCAGTACCCTCGTGCATTTCAACCAAAGTATCCCAAATCTCTTTAGCATTCTCAAGACGGCTGATTTTGTTGAACTCTTCGGGACACAAAGCATTGAAGAGAATGTCACAAGCTTGAGCATTGTTTTGCAACATCTTCAGTTCTTCGGGTGTAGCTTCGCGATCCGGAACTTTTCCTTCTTCGAAGAAGTCACCTTGCATGCCAACACAAATAATGCCCCATGCGGCTGGGTTATGACCAAGAATATGCATTTTCATTTTATGCTTCCAACTAGCAAAATTTGTACCATCAAAGTAAGGACCTCTACGATAATTACCCTCACTAGACGCCATACTCTCCTAGGTTGTGAAACCAAGCTTATGGAGTCCAATGCAATGGAAACCAAGGCAATGGAGACCAAAGCTCTGATACCACTTGTAGGATCGAAAGTAGGTCTAGAGGGGGGGTGATTAGACTACTTGACAATATAAAAAAATCTGCCTTTAGGTCATGCAATGTTTTTGGCAGTTTCACAAACAAGATCAGTTCAAGTAACACCCTACACATGCAATTCTAGAGTTTATGCAGCGGAAAGTAAATTGCACATGTAAAAGAGAGGTGGAGAAGATCAAACGCAGTTTGGTGACACGGAGATTTTTGTCGTGGTTCCAATAGGTGGTGCTATCGTACATCCACGTTGATGGAGACTTCAACCCACGGAGGGTAACGGCTGCGCGAGTCCACGGAGGGCTCCACCCACGAAGGGTCCACGAAGAAGCAACCTTGTCTATTCCATCACGGCCTACGCCCACGGAGGACTAGCCTTACTCGGGGTAGATCTTCACGAAGTAGGCGATCTCCTTGCCCTTACAAACATCTTGGTTCAACTCCACATCATCAAGACGGAGGCTCCCAAGCGACACCTAACCAATCTAGGAGGCACCACCCCCCAAAAGGTAATAGACGGTGTTGATGATGATGAACTCCTTGCTCTTGTGCTTCAAGTGATAAACTCCCCAACACTCAACTCTCCTCACTGATATGGCTGTGGTGGAAGAAAGATTTGAGTGGAAAGCAACTTGGGAAGGCTAGAGATCAAGTTTCATATGGTAGGAATGGAATGGCTTGATCTCAACACAAGGGTAGGTGGTTCACTTCTCAGAAAGTGTATGATAGAAGTGGTGGTACTTTCTGATGGCTCTCCTCTCGAATGAGGAGGGGGTGGAGGGGTATATATAGCCTCCACACAAAATCCAACCGTTACACACACATTTGACCAATCTCGGTGAGACCGAAGTTAAAACTCGGTCAGACCGAAAGTTCAAATATAGTGAACGTTGGGATTTTCGGTGGGACCGAAAATACCATCTCGGTGAGAACGAAGTGAGTCAAAGGTTAGGGTTTGCCATTTCGGTGAGACCGAAAGTATAAACTCGGATATTCCGAATTGATGTCAACTGATCACAGAAGGTTGGCAGCCCTTTTTCGGTGAGACCGAAACTCAGAATCGGTTTGACCGAGAAGCTAGGGTTTGGAGAAACAACTGAAGTGGTTCATCTCGGTGGGACTGAGTTGGAGAAATCGGTGTGACCGAGATTACTTATGGGTGTGTGTTAAGTAGTGAATAGTGCTGATAGTTGAGGGAGTTAGATCACCAAGCACTTGAGCAACAAGAACATTAACACAACCTCATCCCCTTTTAATAGTATTGGCTTTTCCTATGGACTCAATGTGATCTTTGATCACTAAACCAAAAATAGAGTCTTGAGCTTTTGCCAATGCTTGTCTTAGCATTTTGAGGGGTCCACTTCTTCAGACATTTCCATACCCATATCATCGAACTTTTCTGAAATGATTCTCAAGATAATATTAGTTCAATGATATATATGTTGTAGGATCGAAAGTAGGTCTAGAGGGGGGGTGATTAGACTACTTGACAATATAAAAAATCTGCCTTTAGATCATGCAATGTTTTTGGCAGTTTCACAAACAAGATCAGTTCAAGTAACACCCTACACATGCAATTCTAGAGTATATGCAGCGGAAAGTAAATTGCACATGTAAAAGAGAGGTGGAGAAGATCAAACGCAGTTTGGTGACACGGAGATTTTTGTCGTGGTTCCGATAGGTGGTGCTATCGTACATCCACGTTGATGGAGACTTCAACCCACGGAGGGTAACGGCTGCGCGAGTCCACGGAGGGCTCCACCCACGAAGGGTCCACGAAGAAGCAACCTTGTCTATTCCATCACGGCCTACGCCCACGGAGGACTAGCCTTACTCGGGGTAGATCTTCACGAAGTAGGCGATCTCCTTGCCCTTACAAACATCTTGGTTCAACTCCACATCATCAAGACGGAGGCTCCCAAGCGACACCTAACCAATCTAGGAGGCACCACCCCCAAAAGGTAATAGACGGTGTTGATGATGATGAACTCCTTGCTCTTGTGCTTCAAGTGATAAACTCCCCAACACTCAACTCTCCTCACTGATATGGCTGTGGTGGAAGAAAGATTTGAGTGGAAAGCAACTTGGGAAGGCTAGAGATCAAGTTTCATATGGTAGGAATGGAATGGCTTGATCTCAACACAAGGGTAGGTGGTTCACTTCTCAGAAAGTGTATGGTAGAAGTGGTGGTACTTTCTGATGGCTCTCCTGACGAATGAGGAGGGGGTGGAGGGGTATATATAGCCTCCACACAAAATCCAACCGTTACACACACATTTGACCAATCTCGGTGAGACCGAAGTTAAAACTCTGTCAGACCGAAAGTTCAAATATAGTGAACGTTGGGATTTTCGGTGGGACCGAAAATACCATCTCGGTGAGACCGAAGTGAGTCAAAGGTTAGGGTTTGCCATTTCGGTGAGACCGAAAATATAAACTCGGATATTCCGAATTGATGTCAACTGATCACAGAAGGTTGGCAGCCCTTTTTCGGTGAGACCGAAACTCAGAATCGGTTTGACCGAGAAGCTAGGGTTTGGAGAAACAACTGAAGTGGTTCATCTCGGTGGGACTGAGTTGGAGAAATCGGTGTGACCGAGATTACTTATGGGTGTGTGTTAAGTAGTGAATAGTGCTGATAGTTGAGGGAGTTAGATCACCAAGCACTTGAGCAACAAGAACATTAACACAACCTCATCCCCTTTTAATAGTATTGGCTTTCCTATGGACTCAATGTGATCTTTGATCACTAAACCAAAAAGGAGTCTTGAGCTTTTGCCAATGCTTGTCTTAGCATTTTGAGGGGTCCACTTCTTCAGACATTTCCATACCCATATCATCGAACTTTTCTGAAATGATTCTCAAGAGAATATTAGTTCAATGATATATATGTTGTTGTTAATTACCAAAACCACCCGGGGATTAGTTGCACTTTCAAAATGGTCACTAGAAGTGGAACTGCCCTAGATACTTGGCGGATAAGAAGGATGGCAAAGTGAACAAAGGTATATTTGATATACAGATTATTGATGTGTATTTTACTAGTGTTCATAGCAACCCCTCGGTATTTGATATTGGTTCAGTTGCTAAAGAGTAGTAACTCAAAGTAGGAGTTGCATAATGAACATAAACTAGTTAAAGGATGAAGTGACGATGTGTATTGGAAGCAGTTCCAAGATTGATATGATCATCATCGCACACTCCCTATACTTTCGGGATTAGTGTTGAACCTAAATAAGTGTTATTTGGTGTTTGTGTTGAGCATGAATGTGATTTGATCATGTTTATTGCAATACGGTTATTCATGTAAGTTAGAGAATAATTGTTGTTCTGTTTACATGAATAAAACCTTCTATGGTCATACACCCAATGAAAATAGTTTGTTGGATCTCGATCGTGTGATACACATATTCATAATATTGAAGCCAAAAGATGCAAGGTTAATAATGATAGTGCAACTTATTTGTGGCACTGCCGTTTAGGTCATATTGGTGTAAAACGCATGAAGAAACTCCATAATGATGGACTTTTGGAATCACTTGGTGCTTGCGAACCATGCCTCATGGGCAAGATGACTAAAACTCCGTTCTCCGGAACTATGGAGCGAGCAACAGATTTGTTGGAAATCATACATACTGATGTATGTGAACCAATGAGTGTTGATGCTCGCGGCGGGTATCGTTATTTTCTGACCTTCACTGATGATTTGAGCAGATATGGGTATATCTACTTAATGAAACACAAGTCTCAAACATTTGAAAAGTTCAAAGAATTTCAGAGTGAAGTAGAGAATCATCGTAACAAGAAAATAAAGTTTCTACGATCTGATCGTAGAGGAGAATATTTGAGTTACGAGTTTGGTCTTCATTTGAAACAATGTGGAATAGTTTCACAACTCACGCCACCTGGGACACCACAGCGTAATGGTGTGTCCGAACGTCGTAACAGTACTTTATTAGATATGGTACGATCTATGATGTCTCTTACCGATTTACCACTATCGTTTTGGGTCATGCATTAGAGACAGCTGCATTCACGTTAAATAGGGCACCATCTAAATCCGTTGATACGACACCTTATGAACTTTGGTTTAGCAAGAAACCAAAGTTGTCGTTTCTTAAAGTTTGGGGCTGCGATGCTTATGTGAAAACACTTCAACCTGATAAGCTCGAACCCAAGTCGGAAAAAATGTGTCTTCATAGGATACCCAAAAGAGACTGTTGGGTACACCTTCTAT
This sequence comes from Secale cereale, assembly GCA_902687465.1. Lineage (NCBI taxonomy): Eukaryota > Viridiplantae > Streptophyta > Magnoliopsida > Poales > Poaceae > Secale > Secale cereale. The sequence continues at coordinate 176,825,942 of LR738711.1, forward strand.
CACAGATCTGAAGGCAAAATATTCGTTGCTAAGAACGGATCCTTTCTAGAAAAAGAGTTTCTCTCGAAAGAAGTGAGTGGGAGGAAAGTAGAACTTGATGAGGTAATTGTACCTTCTCCCGGATTGGAAAGTAGTACATCACAGAAAATTGTTCCAGTGATTCCTACACCAATCAGTGAGGAAGTTAATGATAATGATCATGAAACTTCGGATCAAGTTTCTGCTGAACGTCGTAGATCAACCAGAGTACGTTCCGCACCAGAGTGGTACGGCAACCCAGTTCTGGAAATCATGTTACTAGACCATGATGAACCTACGAACTATGAGGAAGCGATGATGAGCCCAGATTCCACAAAATGGCTTGAAGCCATGAAATCTGAGATGAGATCCATGTATGAGAACAAAGTATGGACTTTGGTTGACTTGCCCGATGGTCGGCAAGCCATCGAAAATAAATGGATCTTCAAGAGGAAGACCGACGCAAACGGTAATGTTACTGTTTACAAAGCTCGACTTGTTGCGAAAGGTTTTCGACAAGTTCGAGGAGTTGACTACGATGAGACTTTCTCACCCGTAGCGATGCTTAAGTCTGTCCGAATCATGTTAGCAATTGCCGCATTTTATGAAATCTGGCAAATGGATAACAAAACTGCATTCTTTAATGGATTTATTAAAGAAGACTTGTATATGATGCAACCAGAAGGTTTTGTCAATCCTAAAGGTGCTAACAAAATGTGCAAGCTCCAGCGATCCATCTATGGACTGGTGCAAGCATCTCGGAATTGGAATATACGCTTTGATAAGTTGATCAAAGCATATAGATTTATACAGACTTGCTGTGAAGCCTGTATTTACAAGAAGTGAGTGGGAGCACTACAACCTTTCTGATAAGTATATGTGAATGACATATTGTCGATCGGAATTGATGTAGAAATTTCTGGAAAGCATAAAGGAGTATTTGAAAGGAGTTTTTCAAAGAAAGACCTTGGTGAAGCTGCTTACATATTGGGCATCAAGATCTACAGAGATAGATCAAGACGCTTGATAAGACTTTCGATAAGTACATACCTTGATAAGATTTTGAAGTAGTTCAAAATGGATCAGTCAAAGAAGAAGTTCTTGCCTGACTTGTAAGGTGTAAAATTGAGTAAGACTCAAAGCCAGACCACGGCAGAAAAATATAGAGAGAATGAAAGTCATTCCCTATGCCTCAGCCATAGGTTCTATAAAGTATGCCATGCTGTGTACAAAACACGTTGTGTACCTTGCCATGAGTTTGACAGGGAGGTACAATAGTGATCCAGGAGTAGATCACTGTACAACGGTCAAAATTATCCTTAGTAATTGGATGACTAAGGAAATGTTTCTCGATTATGGAGGTGATAAAGAGTTCGTCATAAAGGGTTACGCCGATGCAAGCTTTGACACTAAATCCAGATGACTCTAAGTATCAATCTGGATGCATATTGAAAGTGGGAGCAATTAGCTAGAGTAGCTCCATGCAGAGCATTGTAGACATAGAAATTTGCGAAATACATACGGATCTGAATGTGACAGACCCGTTGACTAAACTTCTCTCACAAGCAAAACATGATCACACCTTATTACTCTTGGGTATTAATCACATAGCGATGTGAACTAGATTATTGACTCTAGTAAACCCTTTGGGTGTTGGTCACATGGTGATGTGAACTATGGGTGTTATTCACATAACGATATGAACTATCAGTATTAAATCACATGGCGATGTGAGCTAGATTATTGACTCTAGTGCAAGTGGGAGACTGAAGGAAATATGCCCTAGAGGCAATAATAAAGATGTTATTTATATTTCCTTATATCATGATAAATGTCTTTTATTCATGCTAGAATTGTATTAACCGGAAACTTAGTACATGTGTGAATACATAGACAAAACAGAGTGTCCCTAGTATGCCTCTACTAGACTAGCTCATTGATCAAAGATGGTTATGTTTCCTAGCCATAGACATGAGTTGTCATTTGATCAACGGGATCACATCATTAGGAGAATGATGTGATGGACAAGACCCATCCGTTAGCATAGCACTATGATCGTTTAGTTTTACTGCTATTGCTTTCTTCATGACTTATACATGTTCCTATGACTATGAGATTATGCAACTCCCGAATACCGTAGGAACACCTTGTGTGCTATCAAATGTCACAACGTAACTGGGTGATCATAAAGATGCTCTACAGGTGTCTCCGAAAGTATTTGTGGTGTTGGCATAGATCAAGATTAGGATTTGTCACTCCGAGTGTCGGAGAGGTATCTCTGGGCCCTCTCGGTAACACACATCACAATAAGCCTTGCAAGCAAAAGACTAATGAGTTAGTCACGAGATGATGAGTTACGGAACGAGTAAAGAGACTTGCCGGTAACGAGATTGAACTAGGTATAGAGATACCGACGATCGAATCTCGGGCAAGTAACATACCGTTTGACAAAAGGAACAACGTATGTTGTTATGCGGTTCTGACCGATAAAAGATCTTCGTAGAATATGTAGGAGCCAATATGAACATCCAGGTTCCGCTATTGGTTATTGACCGGAGATGAGTCTCGGTCATGTCTACATAGTTCTCGAACCCGTAGGGTCCGCACGCTTAACGTTTGATGACGATCGGTATTATGAGTTTATGAGTATTGATGTACCGAAGGTAGTTCAGAGTCCCGGATGAGATCACGGACATGACGAGGAGTCTCGGAATGTCCGAGACATAAAGATTGATATATTGGACGACTATATTCGGACACCGGAAGTGTTCCGGAAAAGTTTCGGATTTATCGGGATTGCCGGAGGGGGTTACCGGAACCCCCTACGAGAGGGGATGGTCCATAGTGGGCCTAAAGGGAAAGAGAGAGGCAGCCCATAGGGCTGGCCGGCGCCCTCACCTAGGGTTCCTAGTTGGACTAGGATTGGGGGGGCGCCACCTCTCCTATTCCTTTCCCCCTTCTTCCTTTTGGTGAATCCTACTAGGAATAGGATTGCAATCCTATTCCTAGTAGGACTCCTTCCCTAGCCGCACCAGGAAGGGCCGGCCGGCCTCCCTCCCTTGCTCCTTTATATACGGGGGCAGGGGGGCACCCAAAGACACACAAGTTGAATTGTTTTAGCCGTGTGCGGTGCCCCCCTCCACAGAATCACACCTCGGTCATACCGTCGCGGAGCTTAGGCGAAGCCCTGCGCCGGTGAACACATCATATCCGTCACCACGCCGTCGTGCTGACGAAACTCTCCCGTGAAGCTCAACTGGATCAAGAGCTCGTGGGACGTCATCAAGCTGAACGTGTGCTGAACGCGGAGGTGCCGTACGTTCGGTGCTTGATCGGTTGGATCGCGAAGAAGTTCGACAACATCAACCGCGTCACTTGATGCTTCCGCTCCCGGTCTATGAGGGTACGTAGACACACTCTTCCCTCTCGTTGCTATGCATCTGGTAGATAGATCTTGCGTGATCGTAGGAAAATTTTAAAATACTACGTTCCCCAACACCTTCTTGGCATGTAAAATGTCCAAAAAAGGCCCTCGGCATTATCTGTAAAAGTTGGCGGCTCGCTATACTATAGAGGGATATTAATAGAGCAGTTTTTTTCATATATATATCCAGAGTTTTATTCACTCACCATGGAATGATCTCTTCCCGCATCAGATTGCCATATGTGCCTTGTCAATAAAGGTTTATTACCAGGGGCTGCATTCAGCCCTGGTATATGTTGAAAAGACCGAACACATATAGGGAGTGTTCGGCGTCCTGGATGTTTGAATTATATGCATCAGTTCCGAATCATGTATTGGGTTAATAGTTGGGTTGCCCGGCTCCTGTGCTTACCCCAATGTTCCCGATTGTTCGGCTAGGGTGTAAAGGGAGAACTACTATGATTGTATTTCTGGCTAGTCCGGTCAAGTACCTCAGTAGAGAAAGCCGATAACTGACTGTCATGATAAGTGAGAACCTAGTCTGCAATCCGGTGACTTAGATTTATACTACGATCGATAGAGATCTACACCGTGTTATACGAAGGGTTGGTTCTTCGCCCAGCCAGGTGCAATTGGATACTTTATCCGCACCAGGGGCTAGTACTTATCCCCATTTGTCAAAATCCTACGACTAAGTGAAAGCAATAACACCGCATAGTCTGATTGCCTGGTTCGCTCCGCATACACCTCCTATACGGACCAAGACGTTGGATAAAGAGTGTATTTTCATATGACTGAACACCCCGGTACTATGTACCTGGGGGCTGAAGCCGATGACTGGAAACTTTCAGATTTAGATAAACCATCACACAGGAGGTAAAAAAAGACGCTGATATTATAAATAGCGTAAAAGTTATATACACTGGATTCATAAGCATAGTCTTTACATCCGGATAAAATCAGTCAAAAACAACATCTTTCGAACATTGGCCTTCTACAAGGTGGGCGCCCTTGATGACGTCCTTGAAGTATTTCTTCGGCTTACGGTGCTCCTTGCCTGCGGGCAGGCTAGCAGTGGCTATATGCACCGCGTTCATCTTCGCCCAATGCACCTTGACGCGATCGAAGGCCATCCGAACACCTTCTATGCAAGCCGACCGCGTTAATGCGTCGACCCGCGGACTCGCCTCGACTAGCCGCTTCACCAATCTGATGTAACTACTTGGGATTGGCTCAGCGGGCCATAGCCGGACTATTAAGTCCTTCATGGCCGAACCCGCCATGTTGTGCAGCTCGACCATTTGCTTCATCTGGTCGTTGAGGGGCACTAGATGTTGTGGCGCATAGAATTGCGACCATAACAATTTCTCTGTGTCGTTTCCCTCCTGGGCTCGGAAGTATTGAGCGGCATCTGCGCTGCTCCTCGGAAGATCAGCAAACATGCCTGGAGAACTCCACAATCGTGTCAACCCAATATACTTCCGCCCTCCAAAGATGCTCTGTAAGAGAAATATCTTACCAGATGCTATCTGTCATGCTTGTTTGATTTCCTCACAGGCACTACGCGCCTCGCCCCGCGCATCCTGGGCAGAATTTACTGCCATAGCCAGCTCGGTTGCCTGCTCCGAAGCCTTCTTCTCCGATGCCTCACACTTACAGATGGCATCTTGGAGCTCGACCTCGACTTCGGACACCCGAGATTTGTGCTTCTCGCACTCCGCCTTCACGGCTTCCAATTCGGCTGCCGCTTTATCAGCGGCCGCCTGGCTTGCCTCCGTCGCCTTCTTGGCCTCGGCAACCTCGCCCTTAAGGGCCTCGAGCTCAGTAGTGCTAACTCTGTAATACAGAATACAATATTAGAGTTTGTAAACATACTCACTCAATTCGGTCTTATTGACATTTAATAAACAAATCCGCATACCTTGCATTTCATCCAAACACCGGTTGATGCGGTCGAGGTCCGCGTTCGCCACCTTGAGCTTCCAATTTAGTTCGGCAACCTCTGCGTCTCGCGCAGTTGCCGTAACTAAGGAAGCATGCATAACAGTTTAGCTCTATAAATATGCTACTCTATGGATACTTCGTCTCATTCTTTTTAGAATCACACAAGGCATCAGGGGCTACTGGTTATATATGTGCATTATAAATAAAAATTCTATAAAAAAGCATTACATTGCTTACCTCAAAGCCTGTTAAAAGGCTGTTGAAGGCTTCATTCAGTCCGCCCTTGACGGACTAAATCTTCTTCATCACCGCACCCATCACGATGCGGTGTTCTTCAATGACAAGACCACTTTGCAGTGCTCCCTCCATAGAATCCAGCGCCTTCGGATTAACTCCGGGCACCGCTGTATCCTCCTCTGCTTGAGGAGTCGGGTCTTCGGACCCTGGAGCCGCACTAGGCTATGGGATGGTGTTCGGTGGGGCCCCAGACTGTTTGGGCCCCACGTCTTCGGTCTCCATGGGGGCCGTCTCCCCATGGTCAGCGGTCGTCGAGGTATTACCCCAGGCCGCCTTGTCTCCTGCCCCGCCCTCATCTCCTTGGGCGGAGAGAACCCGCTGGGACAACACTTTGGTGTCCCTGCCGATTACGGACGATGGAGCCCGAACTGGCGGGTCACTCTCCGTCTCCCCAGGCGTCAGAGAGTTCCCCTCCGATGATGTAACAGCGGGGTTCACACCGGGAGGGCTGTAGGTCAGCAGGAGAAGAATATTAAGTAGGTATCATAAATATTGAATAAACAAAGGTGAAATAGTCAATCCGGACAAACTTAAGATTCGAGCAGGGGTTTCACCCTGGGCTTCACCATGTAGCTATGTTCGGATGAATCCGAACTTTCTCCGAGCTTTAGCTTCCTCCGGGGCGCGGCCGTGCCCCCGTCAGCGACGGCCCCCCTCTTCTTCCCCCTGCCTTGCGCAAGAGACACTTCCTCTTCCTCCTCTTCCTCCTCAACATCTTCCTCCGCCTCGTCAGAGGAGAGGATATGGAGGTCCTCGGGCTTCTTGCCCGTAGGGCGAGGGCTGTCCCCGGTCCCCTTGCCCTTCGATTTCTTGGGCTTCTTGGTCGGTGCCTTGTACGGCGCCGGAACTAGCATCGTCTTCAATAGAGGCAATGCTGGGTCTTCGGGCAAAGGCACCGGACACTTGATCCGGGCCGCCTTCTTCGTCCAGCCCTGTATATCACGCAAAAATTCCAATTCCTATTATCATTAAATAAGGGAAAGGGTAAGTGTTCGGCAAAGATTATAATTACCTCTGTGGCGGAAACTTCGGTGCTGAAGCCCGCATCCTCGTCCCCTTTGGGCCATTCCTTCTGGCTCTTGAAGAGGTACTTCCAGATTTCTTTGTGCGTAGAGCTGAAGAGATGCTTTAGCGGCTTGTCTCCTGCCAGATCGAACTCCCATAGGGAGGAATCCCGGCTTTGGCAAGGGAGAACAAGCTGGGTCAGCATCACCTAGATCACGGAGGAGAGCAGGTGCCCCTTAGCGATCACGCCGGACACACGGCTCACAAGAGTCGTCACCTCAGTGTGCGACCCCCAGTCCAGACCCTTTTTTGTCCAGGAGGTTAGCGTCTTTGGGGGGTCCGGATCTGAAAGCAGGCTTCGCCGCCCAGTTGGTGTCGCAGGGTTAGAACCACTCCTGCTGCCAGACCTTGTTCATCTCCATGAATGAGCCCTTGGGCCATGTAGCGTTCGGGAGCTTGCTAATCATAGCGCCCCCGCACTCCGCGTGTTCCCCGTCCACCAACTTCGGCTTCACGTTGAAGGTCTTAAGCCATAGGCCGAAGTGTGGGCGGATGCGGAGAAAGGCTTCACACACCACTATGAAAGCAGATATGTGAAGGATTGAGTTCGGGGCTAGATCATGTAAATCTAGCCCGTAGAAGAACAAAAGACCCCGGACAAACGGGTGGAGTGGAAACCCTAGCCCCCTAACAAAGTGAGAGGTGAAAACAACCCTCTCGCCCGCCTTAGGGACGGGAATCACCTGGCCCTTAGGAGGGACTCGGTGCGCGATGTCGCTAGCAAGGTACCCCGCGCTTCGTAGATCCGCCACGGTCTTTTCAGTGACCGTGGAAGCCTCCCACTTGCCTCTGGCACCGGATCCAGCCATTGCTGGGAAGAGGAGTTGTGGTTGAGGAATGGAGAGCGATGGGCGCAGGAGATGAGGATACGGGGGCAAGGGAGATTGGAGAGCTCGAGCTTGAGGATGGCGTGGGGCTGGTGAAAGGGATCGGTGTCCTTTTATAACGCTATGAATACAGAGCGTCCCCCCCCCCCACTCTAGCCATAAAACTCGCCAGTTCTCAAAGCGATCGTGCGTAATGCACGGCGTGGGTTCTCACGTCACATAGATAAGGATCCCACGATAAGCGGGCACGATCTCTATTTTGATGGGACGTGTCAATGAGGATATACCTCGAAACGCAAAACTAGGACCAAATAAAACGGTTCAATATGTTAGTGGGTTGGATGTGACGCTTCGCCCAAAAGTTGTCAGTAGAGACACATATTTCATTTTCTTTAAAAGAGCGTTGCCTTCGAGGCTAAGGGTTGTAATAATCTTGTAGAGTTGAACACAATCCGTCTATATGCAGAAGATAAATTCGGGAGGTGGAACCCGCCTTGCAATGTCGAAGACAATACAGAAGCCGAAATCGTCGTCATCGAAGACAGGTTCAGGGGATACTAAGGGAGTCATGGATCGAGGGGTCCTCATGTGGCTGGACAAACTCCTGGTGGGCCGGACTGGTGGGCCATGAAGATTACTACAGAAGATCATCTCTCGTATCCGGATAGGACTCCCGTGTCCATGTAATGGCAAGTTTTAGGTTCGGGTGTAGACTTTCCTTCCTCTGCAAGATATCATGTACAAAACCCTAGGACCCCCTCGTGTGTATATAAACCGGAGGGTTTTAGTCCATAGAGGCTAGAATTAGAATCATACAATCATCATATGATAGACTTAGGGTTTAGCCATTACGATCTCGAGGTAGATCAACTCTTGTATCCATATTCATTAATATTAATATAGAAGGAAGTAGGGTATTACCTTGATCGAGAGGGCCTGAATCTGGGTAAATATCGTGTCCCCAGCCTCCTGTTACCATCGATCTTCAGACACGTAGTTCGGGACCCCCTACCCGAGATCCGCCGGTTTTGACACCGACACCCTTTAACAGTACGGTGTTTCCAATGACTCAAGAAAGAGAAAATGAAACTACAAAAACAGAAGTCTTGACGCTTCATTGTTCCTCGCATGATTATCCAAGTCTTCAAAGTCACACCAATTTCTTCACTTTCAAAGTCTTCCGAAAGTCTTCAGAAATCCAAAGTCTTCAGTCGAAGACATTCATTTTTAGGGGTCGACTTTCTCTGTAAATATCAAACTCCTTATAGACTTATAGACCTGTGTACACTCATAAACGCATTAGTCCCTTAACCTATAAGACTTCAATACACCAAAATCACTAAGGGGCACTAGATGCACTTACAATCTCCCCCTTTTTGGTGATTGATGACAATATAGGTTAAGTTTTCAATAGGGATAAACATATGAAGTGTAAATACTGATATTGAGGGATTTGATTGCAAGATATAGAAGAACTCCCCCTGAAGATGTGCATAGTGAGGAATTTGCTTTAGAAGCAGTGCACATTTGAAGAGTAATGTCATGGATATCTGATAACCCTCAACCGTAAGGGATCGAGATAGTCTTCGCGGGTAAGAATAACCCAATTTATTGATTCGACACACGGGGAGCCAAAGAGTATTTATAAGCTTTGACAGTTGAGTTGTCAATTCAACCGCACCTGAAATATACTTACTTGCAACAAAAGATAAATGGTAGCAGTGATATGATAGTGATGATAATGATAGTAAAAGTAAACAGCAAAAGTAAATAGTAAAGGTAAATGGCAAAAGTAGCAACTAGTGACAAGCAGGATTTAAAACACTGTAGGCTAGGGAGATGGATGCTTGGGCGTTGCATGGATGAGATATATCATGATTCTAACTTGGGGCACGGCACACGGAAAAGTAATGATCATCTAGGCAAATATCAAACATTAGGCATGTATCCCGTTGGTAGTTGTGCGTGCTTGCAATAAGAACTTGCACAACATCTTTTGTCCTACCATCCCGCTACGAACGGGGCCAAAAGGAACTTATGGAGATTAAGGTGCTCCTGTCAAAGAGCACCGGAACAAAGCAATGAACTCAATGGATACATGTAATCCTCAAACTACGAACCATCCCCTTTGGTGTCCTAAGCTGTCACTTTTGGGATCGCCGGTTCCGAACCGTAATAGGTGCAAACAACTCATAGATAGGATCAAGAACACAAATATATTCATGCAAACACATATGGTTCAGATATGAAATCATGGCACTCGGGCCCTAAGTGTCAAGCATTAAGAATAACAAGTTGAAGCAAAGATGATAAACACCATAGTAGATGATAGGCAACATGCCCCCAACGATCTGACAAACTATTACATGATCTAACTCATCCAATCCCTACCACCCCCTTCGCCTACAGCAGGGGATTACTCACACATGGAAGGAGAAGTCATGGAGGGATGATGGAGTGGTGATGATGATGACGATGGCGACGATCTCCCCTCTTCGGAGGCCAATTCAGCCTCCAGATTAGCCCTCCCGAAGAAGAACAGAGGGTGGCGGCGGCTCCGCGACGAAAACTGGGAAAAGAACTTCTGATCTGGGATTTCTCCGTCGCGAGCTAAAATACGAGTCAAAGTAGGGCACCAGGGGAGGTGGGGCCCACCCAGGCGACCCCCCGGCGCGGCCAGGGGCTGGGCCGCGCCACCAGGGCGCCTGGGGCCCCCCTGGCCCCCCTGGTCCCTCTTCTGGCTCCGGGTTCCTTCGGGTCCGTGGATTTTCTGTGATTTTTCATGGATTTTTATGAGATACCTAAAAATCCCTTTTCCTGCACATAATAAAACCATACAGGCAGCTCTGCTGAAAACAGCGTCAGTCCGGGTTAGTTTAGTTCAAATCATGCAAGAATGAGGTCAAAACAATATCAAAAGTGTTTGGAAAAGTAGATACGTTTGAGACGTATCAACTCCCCCAAGCTTAGCATATTGCTTGTCCTCAAGCAATTCAGTTCAACGAATTGGACGCGACAAAGAAAACTTTGACAAACTCTTTTGCTTCATTAGATGTATATAAGCATGTACTACGAAAAGAGTCTAGCAAGTATTGAAACAGTACTATGAGGACAATGCACGGAGCAATCCTTCTTTCAAGTGAACAATCACAAATTCCTAAAAGTAAATAATATACTACTGAAAATCAAGAAATGATCACATTACACATAGCTTGAGCATACTAGGGTGGTATCTCGCTAGCCTCAATAAGTGAAGCAAAACATAAATGCAGAAACTCCTCCAGAGTTTTAAAGGAGACTAGAACTAAGAATTTCAGAATAAATCATATCACAAGCATGCAGAAGACAATGTAATACTTTGGGACAATGCACATTACACTCAGAATGACAATTATGCTCTCCTAGTTGGTGCTTTGAAGAAAGAAGGTGGAGACTCTCGAACCGTGGCTTTTGTTGGCAAGGTTGAAAACCCGTGGTCGGAAACAAAAACTAAACATGTACCAGAGCTCTTGGTTTTAAAAACAGAGGTAAAAATGTTTTTGAGAGGTGCATATTTCGTCAACGAATGCTAGCAGATAACTCAATCACTTCTTGAGCTGGACAAGTTTCGAGGAACGGCTCCCGCATGAGGACGATCACATCCTCTTAATCTCCTTTGTTTATCACTGCCAAAGTTTTCTGATTTCTCATGAACAAAGCATGAAGGAGGGTTTGTTTGTTGTATTATCTTTTATGAGCTGGGCGCACTCTATGCCAGTTCCTTATCGTATTAGGGGTTTGCACATTAGACATGCAATCCAGGGGTGAAACTTGTCCAACTTAAAAAGATCATGAATTAACTACTACTTCCTCATGAGCTAAAACAGACGCACAAAAAGAGAAATGCTTTTGATTAATTTCGAGATGGTACACGAAAGTCTTCGTTAGGAATGGCAGGTAAATACCATGTATAGGAAGGTATGGTGGACTCATATGGCATAACAGGTTTTTAAGGATTTTGGATGCACAAGCAGTCAGTCCGCTTAGTACAGGTGGAGGTTAGCAAAAGACTGGGAAGCGACCAACTAGAGAGCGATAACGGTCATAATCATGCAGAGCGACAAAGCAACATTGAATCGGGCATGAAAGTGATATAACTATTCTAAAACTCAAAGATCATCAAGGCAGAGCAGACTTTTTAGTCTCAAACATGTGTAAGCATGTGCCAAGTCAATCCAAAAATTCTCTAAAGGGAAATACCACCTTAGTATACCGAACTATGAACAATGCAATGCATGTAGATCATTTCAATAACACATTATATACTCTAGTTATTCGAGACTAGCCACAAGGAAAGCATGAACCACTGGGAGAGCATTGTAAACATAGCACTATGTCGCTACAAGCTGGTCTCTAGATCATAAGTACAGGCATATGTACAAAAGTAGAAACAAGAAGAGTTCATACCGGTCTTCCTTGTTCCTTCCCTTCAGTTGATCTTCATCATTACTGCCTCGTCACTTGCACGATCGAACGTAGGAAATATAATTAAATGTCATCACGGACTCGAGCTGAACTCTGAAAACAAAGCAAACTAAAGAGAAAAGGAAATCTTTTTGGATTATTTCAAAGGTTGAACGAAAGCAAAAGAAAGAGAAAATATTTTTGTTGTTTTTGCAAAGAGAGAAATAAAGAAGAACGGGCAAAAACTTCGAAAAGATCAAAGCGAATAAAACGGATAATACAATGGAAAAGTGAGAGGGGCACGTACTCCCCCAAGCTTAGGCTTTTGGCCTAAGTTGGTAGCAGCTACTGCCCCCAGGAGCTTCCTGCTCCGGGGGTATGGTAGTGAGTCCAAGGGTCGTAGAAGGATGCCGGCGCGTATACCGAACTCCTCGGAGTCTCCCACGAGGAAGGGTCCGTACGCCAAGCAGAGGAAGACCCTTCACCAAACTCGGTGGCGGTATCTCCCTGAAAAGGTGGTAACTCACCGTGCTCCTCCTCGTCGGGCACAACCCCCTCCATGGGGTTATGAAACTGATACTGGACCATGAACTCATCGAACTGAATAACATCAAAGGACCATTCGTTCCTGCGAGAAAAATCAAACAAAAGAGGTGCAGGTAGACGGATCTCACGTTCCGCAGCAGTTCCGAAACGCAAGATATAAACAAGATTATCAAGCTCAAAAGCCATGGTAACAAACTTATGCCTTTTCATAGCAGCAAGATCAAAGCTTAAATAAGTAAAAGGATTATCATCAGGATGTGGGGTGCCTCCAATATGTTCTAAGATAAGTGTGGCATAAATGCCACCATATAAGTCTCCCTTGTTACCGTTCATAGCAAGGCGTCGAGCAATTAAGGCACCCAGATTATAATCAGACCTCCCTGAGAGGGCTGCTGCCAGGATAGCAATATCTGGAGCAGAAATGTTGCTCGTGTTGTCACGAGCTAACACCCCTCTAGCAACATAATATGCAAAATACCTGAGGTGAGGAAACAAGATGCTGGAGATCTTCGACCGATGGATATCCCTCGTACCCATGCTGCAGAGAGAGTTGATGACGGTTTTCAGCTCGAAGGGCTGAGTGGCCATCCTAGCCGTCCTCCCAATGTTTGGCACACCTATTATTTCACAAAACTTTCCCAATGTCATGGTGATAAGATCATTGTAAATTTTAAACTCAATAGCACCTGAATCAGGATTATATCTAAAACTGTTAATGAAACTGGAGGTGAGTTTTTGATACTGAGTAACACGGCACGTGACGAGCCGTGTCAAACCTGCATTAGCACAAAGATTATAAAACTCATCCTTGATTTCCGCAGCTGCAAGGAATTCATCACATGGAAACGTCATCGCACGCGCTGGACTTGTGTCTTCCAACAACTCCAGGGGCACATGATCTTCATTGTAGCTCACCCTAGCAGTCGAGGGTGAAGCTGCAGCTCTAGTAACTCGATCGGAGTGTGCGGGCCTCCTCTTCTCAAGCCACCCTTTTGCCCTTCCTAACAAACTCATTTCTGAAATTTTTGGTAATTTACAAAAACGAGGATTAAAACAAGGTGAGCTAAGGCAAACTACTCAACTCACTTGCCCAAGGCATAAACTTGCATCAAAACTTGGAAAATAACTTTCTACACATGCATGCAAGCTCATCTATACAGCACCAAGAACTACTAAATACTCACAAATGAAGCCACCAATCAGAAATCTAATTGGAGGGGTGGAGGAGTCACATACCAGGGAGTATCTGTTCAAAATCTCAGCTCAAATGGTGGGCTGTAGAGAGAGATCGAAGAATCGCCTCCAAGAACAGCAAGAACACAAGAACAAGTGCAGAACTCGCGTTTTTGGAGAAAAAGAGAGAGGGAGGAAGAAGACATACCTGGAGGGGGGCCATGTGGGCCCCAGGCGCCCTGTGGGCGCGGCCAGGGGCTGGGCCGCGCCAGCTGGCCGCCTGGGCCACTGGTGGGTCCCCCTGGCTGGCCCCAGGTCCCTCTGGGTCACTCCTGACGTGGAAATTTTTATTTTAATTTTTCTGGAATTTTTATGAAAACTTCACTGTTGAAAATTTTTCGAAGTTCAAAAAGCCGTGAAACTCTCTGAGAACTTGAAGCAGTTAGTAGTATTGTGAAGCTTCAAAACATAAATACTTGGTACAGCAAGTAGAACAAAAACTAAAAACAAATGAAAACATAACAAGCTCAACTTTTTATCTATATAAAACATGTTTACTAGTAAGGTTGATCAAGTCTTACCAACAAACAGGCGATATATAGAGAAAAAAGTCTCACCTCTTACGAAGTAATCACTGAACCTTTATTTTGATGGACATTGTCCCCACCATGATAGTTTTGTATTTGTGAGGCACATGTAGTGGACAGTCCCATTCTCCAATCTTCACGGTCTCTATATTCTCTATAGAGTTGAGGCCATGCCTCCTGTTGATCTTCTTTGGAAAATATACCGTGTGTTCTTTATCATTCACATTGAAGGTAACCTTCCCTTTATTGCAATCAATAATAGCACCTGCGGTGTTAAGAAAAGGTCTACCAAGAATAATGGACATGCTCCCATCCTCGGGCATGTCAAGCACAACAAAATCAGTAAGAATCAAACAATTAGCAACTTCTACTGGAACATCCTCACAAATACCTATCGGAACGGCGGTTGACTTGTCAGCCATCTGAAGGGAGATATATGTAGGAATTAGTTTCTCTAAACAAAGCCTCTCGTAAAGAGAGAGAGGCATAACACTCACTCCTGCTCCAAGATCACATAAAGCAGTTTTGACATAATTATTCTTTATGGAGCAAGGAATGGTGGGTATACCTGGATCACCGAGCTTCTCAGGAATCTTGCCTCTGAAAGAGTAGTTAGCAAGCATAGTAGATATTGCTTCATTAGGAACTTTTCTTTTATTAGTAACAATATCTTTCATATATTTTGAATAAGGAGGTAACTTAATAGCCTCAGTCAAGGGGATTTGAAGAAAAAGAGGTTTAATCCACTCACAAAACTTATTGTAATGCTCTTCTTCTTTAGATTTGATGGACTTACCTGGAAAGGGCATGGGTTTCTGTACCCATGGTTCTCTCTCCTTCCCATGTTTTCTTGCGATGAAATCTTCTTTAGTGTACCTCTTACGTTTGTCAGGTGCTTCTTCTTCTCGAACTTCAGGCGGATCGTTCTTCTCATTATCCTTACCTTCAGGTTCAGCACCGTCTTCAGTCTCAGCATCGGAGATATACACTGTTGGGATCAACATCTGGCTCTTCATCTGCAATAGGATCATTAGAATTGTCAGTCTCCTTATGTTTCTTCTTCTTCTTTGGAGAGCCAACAATTTCTTCTTCCTGCATTTGAGAATCTTGCTCGATTCTCCTCGGATGCCCCTCTGGATAGAGAGGATCTTGAGTGCTAGTTCCTCCTCGGGTCTTAATCCCGAAAGCCTGCAAATTATCTTGTTTGGCATTGTTAGCAAGCAAATATTTTTGCACATTAGAAATTTGGTCAAGCTGAGTTTGAACCATATGAAAATGCTTCACAAGACATTGAACATCATTAACCGTTCTACCTAGAACATCAAGCAAACTTTTGATAGCAAGGGAATTATCATGCAACTGACTTTGTATCCTCTCATTAAAATGATTTTGTTTCATAATAAAATTATCAAACTCATCTAAACATTGATCAGGAGGCTTACCATGAGGGATGTCACTTGCGTTGAAATATAAAAGAGAGTGTACCTCTACCATAGGAGGGTGAGTGGTAGGCTCACACAGCTTCTCAATAGGGGGTAGATTCTTCACGTCTTCAGCTTTAATACCTTTCTCTTTAATAGACTTCTTTGCTTCTCGCATATCTTCGGGGCTTAGAACAAACATGCCCCTCTTCTTTGGTGGTGGAGGTGGTTCAGGGACGGACCAATCTTCATGATTTTTGGCAATCCTGCCCATCAAATCTTCTGCATCGTCCGGTGTCCTTTTCCTGAAAACACAACCAGCACAACTGTCCAAATAGGACCTGGATTCATCAGTTAGACCAGCATAGAATATATCGATTAATTCGTTCTTAGGGACTTCATGTCCTGGTCTAGCCCGAATCAGACCGCAGTACCTCCCCCAAGCTTTAGGGAGGGACTCATCCTGCAACTGTTTAAAGTTATAAATTCTTTGTAAAGCAGCATGTTGCATATGAGCAGGAAAGTACTTATCAACAAAAGAGTGAGCTAAGTCTTGAGGACTCTTAATGGAACCGCATGGGAGTGAATCATACCATGCTTTAGCACCTTCCTTCAAGGAGAAAGGAAGAAGCTTGGTAACATAAAAGTATCGTATCTTCTCATCTGTGGTAAACAGGCCACCCAACTCACCGAGTTTAGTTAGGTGTGCAATAGCATCATCATTTTCTCTGCCATAAAAGGGGCCAGCTTCAACCATAGGTATAAGTGAAAGATCAACAGAGAAATCATAATCAGGATAATCAATGCATATAGGAGATGTAGAAAATTCAGGATCAGGAACGGTTTTGTTCTTCAAAGAGTGTTTTTCAAACAGTTTCTTAATAACTTCAGGGTCAGAGCCAGAAAAATCTGTCAGTTCCCTGCATAAATCTTCATCAAGCATATAGTAATCATCATCAAGGAGTCTCTCCTTGAGTTTACTCAAATCAGGATAATCATAAGTTTCACCGATAGGGTAGCGAGTAACAGGAATTTCAATTCCAGACTTTTTAGCAGCAGCAGCGATCTGTTTCTCAAGAGCATAACCAAGTGAACTAATATCATCAACAGTAGTAGAAGCATCATCAAGAGTATCGGACATAGTAACAGATTCAGTAGGAGCATCATGTGGTGGTGGTGAGGCAAACTTACTCATAACAGAAGGTGAATCAAGTGTAGCACTAGTGCTCAGAACAGTACCTCTTCTTGTAGTGGATAGTAAGATCGGAACCTTGGGGTCTCCTTTCTTACCCATAGCGGATGAAGTGCAGCAGGTAGGATACTTCAAGTAGACTTGTAAATATTGCTATGCTCCCCGGCAACGGCGCCAGAAAACGGTACTTGATAACCCTCAACCATAAGGGATCGAGATAGTCTTCGCGGGTAAGAATAACCCAATTTATTGATTCGACACACGGGGAGCCAAAGAGTATTTATAAGCTTTGACAGTTGAGTTGTCAATTCAACCGCACCTGAAATATACTTACTTGCAACAAAAGATAAATGGTAGCAGTGATATCATAGTGATGATAATGATAGTAAAAGTAAACAGCAAAAGTAAATAGTAAAGGTAAATGGCAAAAGTAGCAACTAGTGACAAGCAGGATTTAAAACACTGTAGGCTAGGGAGATGGATGGTTGGGCGCTGCATGGATGAGATATATCATGATTCTAACTTGAGGCACGGCACACGGAAAAGTAATGATCATCTAGGCAAATATCAAACATTAGGCATGTATCCCGTTGGTAGTTGTGCGTGCTTGCAATAAGAACTTGCACAACATCTTTTGTCCTACCATCCCGCTACGAACGGGGCCAAAAGGAACTTATGGAGATTAAGGTGCTCCTGTCAAAGAGCACCGGAACAAAGCAATGAACTCAATGGATACATGTAATCCTCAAACTACGGACCATCCCCTTTGGTGTCCCAAGCTGTCACTTTTGGGATCGCCGGTTCCGAACCGTAATAGGTGCAAACAACTCATAGATAGGATCAAGAACACAAATATATTCATGCAAACACATATGGTTCAGATCTGAAATCATGGCACTCGGGCCCTAAGTGTCAAGCATTAAGAATAACAAGTTGAAGCAAAGATGATAAACACCATAGTAGATGATAGGCAACATGCCACCAACGATCTGACAAACTATTACATGATCTAACTCATCCAATCCCTACCACCCCTTTCGCCTACAGCAGGGGATTACTCACACATGGAAGGAGAAGTCATGGAGGGATGATGGAGTGGTGATGATGATGACGATGGCGACGATCTCCCCTCTCCGGAGGCCAATTCAGCCTCCAGATTAGCCCTCCCGAAGAAGAACAGAGGGTGGCGGCGGCTCCGCGACGAAAACTGGGAAAAGAACTTCTGATCTGGGATTTCTCCGTCGCGAGCTAAAATACGAGTCAAAGTAGGGCACCAGGGGAGGTGGGGCCCACCCAGGCGACCCCCCGGCGCGGCCAGGGGCTGGGCCGCGCCACCAGGGCGCCTGGGCCCCCCTGGCCCCCCTGGTCCCTCTTCTGGCTCCGGGTTCCTTCGGGTCCGTGGATTTTCTGTGATTTTTCGTGGATTTTTCTGAGATACCTAAAAATCCATTTTCCTGCACATAATAAAACCATACAGGCAGCTCTGCTGAAAACAGCGTCAGTCCGGGTTAGTTTAGTTCAAATCATGCAAGAATGAGGTCAAAACAATATCAAAAGTGTTTGGAAAAGTAGATACGTTTGAGACGTATCAATATCTCCCCCTATATCTTGTAATTCATACATGCATTTAACATATGATATGAAGAATTTGAAATGTATGATGAAATATGGTGACTGATGTAATTTAGCATGCGTGCATTAACATATATGAGGAAATAGCATGCAGAAGAACATCGCGAAAGTATCACACCACCATAGGGTTCAAGTTTACAACTTGATCCAACAAAGTCTTAAAAGACGAGAGTTGTAACTTAGCAAAATAATGCCCATATATAAGGACCCGCTTGAAGACTAACTCAAATTTCTCCCCTTTTGTCATCGAATGACCAGAAGGGGTGATAAATGAGGACTAACGCCCCTGAAGAATATCATGAAGTCGATGGAGGAGCGCCAGTGTTGTGGGGGTCAGTTGTTGGAGTAGGGCATGCCGCAGTGTTGTCCAAATATTCATACTCGGAAGTCTCGCGAGATGAAGAATATGAGCTGGCCACCAAGGAAGGAACTTTGACTTTCTTGAATTTCTTCGCCGGAGGCTGAGACCATTCAAAGTCTTCCTTGAAGCCCATTTGCTTCTGATCTTCTTCACTGTAGAGATTAGACATAATAGCCCCGATGCGATTGAAAACTTCATGGAGGTAGTAATTGTTTTTCTACACTACATTATAAGTCGCAGTCATGTTCTGAAGAATTAAACCAAACTACCTCTTGACCCATTTATGGTTGTGATCGATCTTCTGATGAAGACTGAGGAGAAGCTCATGATCAGTCATCACCCTTGGAGCTGTGCCTTGATGATTTTCCTTTGAAGCATTGGCGGCAGAGTCATGAGTGGAAGAGTCATCATTGGTAGAGTAGGATGCAGCTTTGCGGATTTTACCATCCAATGGACGAATGCCTTCATCAATGATTGCAGCTTTGCCTTTTCCATCAACTGAAGAATATGTTCATTTGAGGACTTCAAGAGGAGGCAGATAGCTGAGATGATTCTGAAAGTCAGCCTTGTAATCAATAGAAGACATTGTTTTGATGAATCTCATGATCCAGGGAGCATAAGGCTTCAGGTTGAAAAGAGACAGTGCAACATTTGCCAGGGTCCTCATGAAGAAATCATGATACTTGATGGGGATCCCATGCATGATATAGAACAATAGATTCTTCATGATGCCAACATTTTCTTCATCATTTGAGTTGTGGCCTTTGATGGGACTCAATATCTTGGTCAGAATGCGATAGACAGTCCGAGGCACATATAGCAATTCCTTCACGAGGAATTTGGTTCTTGGTGCTTGAACAAGCTTCAGTGGTTTCATCAATACTTGCGTATAATGATGACTAAGTTCAGGTTCATGGTATACACACCGTGCACCTTCAAGGGGAGGACTGAGAGGCAGGGCCTGAAGAAATTCAGAGACCGGTGCCTTCAATTGAGTGTTTTCGGTCATCCAGTCCAGCACCCAAGAGTTCACATCTTCAGCCTTTCCGGTGATGTGCAGTGTTGCATAGAACTGAAGAATGAGATCTTCATTCCAATCGCATATGTCAGTGCAGATGATGAGCAATCCTACATCGAAGAGAGTGCTGAGGACCGGTGTGAAGCAAGACAATGATTCCATATCCACATGAGGAATATGCTCATGGTCGAAGACTTTGTCCTTTCCGAAGAGCAGTGAAGAATAGAAATTTGCTTGGCTGGCAGTCCAGAAACGCTTCCTTCTAAGATGAGCAGACTCATATGGATTGAAGTCAGTGAAGAACACATGCTCGTGGAAGAAGTCATCAGCCTTAAATTTTTGCTTCTTAGAGAATGGATCCTTAG
This sequence comes from Secale cereale, assembly GCA_902687465.1. NCBI lineage: Eukaryota > Viridiplantae > Streptophyta > Magnoliopsida > Poales > Poaceae > Secale > Secale cereale. The sequence goes on from LR738711.1 coordinate 176,846,255, forward strand.
GCTTGGGCTTAGGATTGTCAGTCAATTTCATCACAGGCTCAGGAATCGCAGGCTGAGGAATTTATGTTTCTGCTTCAGCTGCAATTGGAGACTTAATTTCTTCAGTAGCTTTTTCATCAGCACTAGTGGCTGGAATTTCTTCATGGACGAAGGGAGTGGTGCGAGGTTCTTCAGAGCCCGTATGAATTTCAATACGCTCTGGGGACTGAGGAATTTGCTGTAAAGGTGTGAACAATGGAGAGTTGGGGTGCTGACTACTCCAAAAGTCATCGTCCATCACAGGAGTTGTGCTCCCAATGTCCATGTCTTCATCGTTGTCACTCATTTCTTCAACACTTGCCCCTTCAGCAGTGAACTGAGGCTTTGGCGATGAGATTACTTGGGTTGAAGGGATGTTATCCACTTCATTTTCTTCGTCCAACTGCTCTGAGGAAGCAGCAGAAGGAACATCTTCATCAGATCCTCTTGGGATCACATAGTCTTTGCCAAAAGGTATGATTTCCTTTGTTGGCATGCTTGAGAGAGGAACAACATCAATGGGGTTGTTCACAGAACTACTCAATTTCTTCAGCTTCTTCGGGGCAACAGACTCTGAAGAAGAAGATGCTTTCCTTTTCTTCACTGCTGCTTGTTCCGCAGCCTTTGTTTTCCTCACTTCTAATGCAGAATGAAGAACTGGAATTTAGTTGATGCAGGAGGAGCAGAGGGAATTTGTGCAGTTTCCTCAGGCACAACTATTGTAGTTTGCCTGGCTTAGTCAGATTCTTCAGGCACAGCGGTTGAAGCTTCAGCTGGCCTGGCTTGTTCCTCAAGGGCAACACTAGTGGTTGCCCTGGCAATTTCTTCAGTGGCTGGAATAGAGTCATTAGCCCTCGTAACTTCAGTTTCCTCAGCAGCCTGATTTCCATCAGCGGTGCTGGCATGTTCTTTAGTGGGCTGAGCAGATGCTTCAGCCTGAGCAATTTCATATTGCATTGGTGCTGCAATGTTTGAGGTAAATACCTTGGTCAGATTCACAAATCTTACTTTGGCTCCCAGCCAATCAGCACGATAGCTTTCAAATTCATCATTGAGGGTTTTGATTTCAGCTTGCAGCTTCACAAGTTCCTCAGAAGACATATTCGCTATGATGTTCTTCAGTAGTCTTTCCTTCTTGTACTGGTCCTTCTTTGCTTTTCTGACCTGTTCAAATTTCCATTTTTCTTCACCAATAAAGGCGGCCAGCATATGATTTTGACCAGGTGTGAGATACACTCGGGCAGAGGAGTGTTGGGGTCCTTGTGCCATAGATCAATGAAGTCAAGACTCACCTTGGGATCCAGCATCAATGACACAGTGCTGCCTTTGGCTCTAGCGGCCCTTTCCTGTCTGTCTCTGATGATTTGGGCGAGTTCCTCATCATCATCTTCGTCATCACTTGACGGCACATGGAAGGCGACTTGCTTCTTGGGAGGACTTAGTCTAGGACCACGTCCAGCAGTGACCTGGATTTCAACAGAGTGGGGCCAGTTGAGGAATTAGGAGGAGCTGAAGCACTTGCAGAGGCTCCTGAGGCAATAGAGATGTCAGTGGTCCTTTGACACGTGGCATGGTGCACAGGTGCTGAGGACTTTGATGGAGCTGGAGCAGCTTGAGGAACTGGCCATGAGGGCATTACTGAGGAGCTTGGCTTGCGAGCAGGTTTCTTGGGCATAGCCTTTTTAGGCTTGCTAGCAGAGGCTTCAGCAGCAGCAGCAGTAGAATCTTCATTGAATTTTCTCACAGCGTCCTTGGCCATCCCAGCCAAATTGGCTTGACACTTGGCCTATTCCTTGGGAAATTCTTCACCTCCTCTTATGCTAGAGGGATCAGCAACTTGGCCAGGTGCGAAAGGAGGTCTTGGGCATGGATGGTGTACAGCGAATTTCTTCATGTACTTGGATGTGACATAGCGGTATTCCTCCCATTCTCTGACCCATCTTCTTTCAATCCTCTGAATGCGCACCTTGTGCTGAGTCTTGGTCTCCTTGCCATGCTTGGCTTCATCAGGAGTGCAGTATTCTTCATAGATGTCATCAGAGATTTCAAAAGCAGTGTTGACTTCCAATTTCTTCCCTACCTTCTGAGGTTTCTTGCCATCAGCCATTTTCTTCAACTGAGGATTTTGAACAATTGAGTTCTCTGAGGAGGTATGCAATTTTTCTTCAAGGAATGCTGCAAATGAGTTAAGCTGATGAGAACCTAGAGATTCAACAACAGACATTTGTACCTGTGAACAGAGTATGGGTGCGAAGAATTTGAAGAGGTCATATGCGTTCTCGGTTGTTTTTGTAAAAAGGAACAAGTTTGAGGAATTTGACCAGTTGTCTCTTGAAGAATTTCACTAAGCGTTCTTTCACTTAGGTTCCAGAGTTGTGCAGATTGAAAATCCACAAAATTGAGGAATCTTTGAGGAAAAAACGTTGCTTAGAGAAACAGATCAAGAAAAGATGTTTGTGTGAGGTGTTTAGAGTGTGAAGAGTGAAGAATAAACACCTTTTTGAAGATTTGTAGGAATCACTAGAATTGACAAGAGCAGTAAAAGTAACTTTCAATTACCCTTGACGAAGAACACGACGGACTGTGAATAGAGGATTTGAAGCTCGTCAGTTCAGATCTTCCACGCCCTAACTCGGCAGAGGAAGACAGCTACGGCGGTGGCGGAGTGAAGAAATCCGCGTCCGGCGTGGGTACGACGATGACGAGGTCGAGGCAGCGAAGATCTTCCTCACCGGCGACGATGGAAATAGCGGCAGCGCTAGGTCTTGAGAGCTCGAGTGAGGGATTGGATGTCGAGTGGACTAAAACTGAAGAGAGGAGGGAGAGGGGGTATTTGTAGCCGCGATGAAAAACCGCTCACCCTAGGAAAATGGATGAACGTGCCCCTGACCCTTCTCATTCGTGTGAAATGTGTCACCCACGTACCGAGAGGTGAAGATCGTATGAGATCATGGGTGAATAGATAAGTTTTTCAGTGGAATGTGGAACGGTTTGAGCGACAAAGTTGAAAATTCAGATAGGAAATATTTTAATATTGCGTTCACAAATTCTTCAGCTGTCAAGGACACAGTGAAGATTTTGAACAAGTTTCAAATAGAACGCATATGAAGAAATTTTGAATAGATTAAATTGAGTATAGCATAGAGGGGGAGGGGTCCGATCACATTCACTTAGCAGAAGAACATTCTGAAGAAATAGCAATAAGTGAATGATGTAGAGGACTTAAACT
>LR738711.1:176849527-176993343 GCA_902687465.1 Secale cereale
ATATATATATATATATATATATATATATAGTCAATGAAGAACATCAGCGGGAAGAGTGAAGACATTGAAAAGTTGAGGAATTTGAACAATGAGGAATTTCAAAACTGAAGAAAAATTCAATTGAAGATTTTTAACATTTGTTGGTGGCATGACCCACCGTATAAGAATGATGATTTCAGACACCGCGTACAATTGTCGTAGGGCTCAGAGAGTCAGTTTCTTCATTAATTTCTTCACACTTAGAGGGTTAGTCTTCATTGATTGAAGAAAAACGTTACTTCATGTGTTGCGCATCAAAGTCATCAATTTTGCATAAGTGTTAGGATGTGTGTCCTATTCAAAGAATATTCGAAGATTCTAAGATATTTAGCTCACATCGCAACTTGCAAAATCTCTTCTCATCCAAGGGCTTTGTGAAGATATCTGCCAGCTGGTCTTCAGTCTTCACGTGGTTGATGGAAATGTCGCCCTTGAAGACATGATCACAAAGAAAATGATGACGGATCTGGATGTGCTTTGTCCTTGAGTGCTGAACTGGGTTGTGAGCGATCTTGATGCACTCTCATTGTCACAGTAGAGTGGCACATTCTTCATGTTGACACCATAGTCCTTGAGGGTTTGCTTCATCCATAGTAATTGAGCATAGCAAGACCCAGCAGCTATGTACTCAGCATCAGCAGTGAAGAGTGACACACAGTTCTGCTTCTTCGAGGACCAAAAAACTAAGGATCGTTCGAGGAAATGGCATGTGCCGGATGTTGACTTGCGATCCACTCGATCACCAGCATAGTCAGATTTAGAATATCTAATGAGATCAAAATCAGAGCCCTTGGCATACCATAATCCAAGTGTTGGAGTGTGAGCTAGATATCGAAGAATATGCTTCACAACCTTATGGTGTGATTCCTTCGGTGTAGCTTGAAATCGGGCACACATGCAAACACTAAGCATAATATCTGGCCTAGATGCACAAAGATACAATAAAGAGAAGATCATGGAGCCGTATACCTTTTGATCGAAGTCTTTACCACTTTCATCAGTGCACAGATGACCATTTGTGGGCATAGGGATTTTGACGCCTTTGCAATCTTGCATGCCGAATTTCCTTAGAACATCCTTGTGGTATTTCTCTTGAGATATGAAGATGCCATTGCGTTGTTCATGAATTTGAAGGCCTAGGAAGAATTTCAGCTCTCCCATCATGGACATTTGATATTCTTCACACATCATTTAGCCAAATTCGTCATTGTAACGTTCATCAGTACAGCCAAAGATAATATCATCCACATAGATTTGACACACAAATAATTCTTCATCATATGACTTAGTGAAAAGAGTTGGGTCCAGTGAACCGGCTTTGAAGCCTTTCTTCATGAGGAATTCCTCCAAATATCATACCACGCCCGAGGGGTCTGCTTGAGGCCATAGAGGGCCTTGTTGAGTGTGAAGACTTTGTCAGGATGTTTAGGATCTTCAAAACCTGGGGGTTGAGCAACATATACTTCTTCCTCAAGCTTACCATTGAGGAATGCTCTATGTGTAGCCTTGAGTTACGAGACGAGCCTTATTCCTCACCACAAGGCCATTTTCATCTTGCTTGTTTCGATAGATCCACTTGGGGCCGATGATATTTTGCTTCCGAGGATCTAGTCGCTTGACGAGTTCCCACACATGGTTGAGCTCGAATTGATACAATTCCTCTTGCATAGCTTGAATCCACTCAGGTTCTAGAAATGCCTCATCAACTTTGGTGAGCTCTGTGATAGAGACAAAAGCAAAGTGCCCACAAAAGTTAGATAAGTGTGAAGCTCTCGAGCGTGTGAGAGGACATGGTGCATTGATGTCGTCGATGATTTTCTTGATCTGCACTTCTTTTGCGACACGAGGATGAGCTGGCTGACGACTTTGGTCTGGCTGAGCATTTTCTTCAGCAGCAGTTTCTTCAGGAGCACCAGAATGATTTTTGTCATTGTCAGGAATGACTTCTTCAGCTAATTCTTCAGTGGGGATGATATCTTCAGTAGCTTTGAACTTAATAAATTCCTCTGGAGGCATTTCACCTCACACAGAAGGCGGGTACTCTCTTTGCGAGCCATTAGTTTCATCGAACCGCACATCTACAGTCGGAACAATCTTGTGAAGATGATTGATGAAGATTCTGTAGGTGTGCGAGTCCATTCTGTAACCAAGCATAAAACCTTCATGTGCTTTCGGTGCAAATTTGGAATTGTGATGAGGATCTCTAACCCAACATTTAGCACCGAAGACTTTGAGATAAATCACATTGGGTTTCTTGTCGGTGAGTAGTTCATATGAGGTTTTCTAGAGGAATTTGTGAAGATATACCCTGTTGATGATGTGGCACACAATTTTGATAGCCTCGGGCCAGAACTTGAGAGGCGTCTTGTATTCATCAAGCATGGTGCAAGCCATCTCAACAAGAGTCCTGTTCTTGCGCTCCACAACGCCGTTCTGCCGAGGAGTGTATCGGGCTGATATCTCATGTGTAATACCAAGTTCATCAAGATAGTCAACAAGACCAGTGTTCTTGAACTCGGTCCCATTGTCACTCCGAATATGCTTGATATTCACATCGAAATTCGTCGAGGCCCTTGAGGAAAATCGCTTGAAGATTTCCTGCACTTCATGCTTAAATGTGATGATATGAACCCATGTATAACGAGAATAGTCATCAACAATGACAAAGCCATAAAGTGATGCTGCATTTGTGAATGCAGAGTAATATGTAGGGCCGAAGAGATCCATGTGAAGCAATTCAAATGGACGAGTGGTAGTCATGATAGTCTTCGAGGGATGCTTGGATTTGGTCATCTTCCCAGCTTTGCAAGCCCCACAAAGATGATCTTTGAGAAATTTTGAAAGTGCAGTATATCGACTAGAGGGGGGTGAATAGGCGATTTTTATGAAATGCTTCAAAACATGGTAGTTTTGAAGACAAAAGATAAACTCAATCCTATTAGTATGCAGCGGAATGTAGACTACACTAGACAAGCCATAGTCATGTATTCAATGAAGTGAAAGCACGAAGACTAATAGTAGCTAGGCAGTAGGGATCAAGATGGAAGAAGGAATGAAGCCAATCACAACAAGTAGATACTCAGTGAAGTCAATCAGATAAGGCAAGCATGCAATGACTTCATGACATAAAATAGTAAGTAAAGGGAAGGAAAGGATAGAACCAGTAGCTCGGGGAGGACAGTGATTAGTTAGACCAGTTCCAGTTGCTGTGACAACTGTACGTCTGGTTAGGGAGGCTGAGATTTAACTCAGAAGACCGCATCTTCACCTTATTCCCCTTGAGCTAAGGACACCTAGTCCTCACCCAATCACTCTGGTAAGTCTTCAAGGTAGACTTCCAAACCTTCACAGACTTCGTTCACCGGCGATCCACAATGACTCTTGGATGCTCAGAACGCGACGCCTAACCGGCTGGAGGAAACACAGTCCTCAAGTGTAATAAGTCTTCAGGTCACACAGACAGAAAGACTTCAGTGATGCCTAACACTCTTTGGCTCTGGGTGTTTTGGCTTTGTCCTCGCAAGGATTTCTCTCTCAAACGCTTCGGAGGTGGGTTGCTCTCAAATGAGAAAAGCCGTGTAATAACTCTGAGCAGCCACCAATTTATGGTGTAGGGGGTGGGCTTTTATAGCCACTGGGCAACCCAACCTGATTTGTCCGAAGTGACCCTGGGTCACTAAGGAACTGACACGTGTTCCAACGGTCAGATTTCAAACACTCACACGGCAACTTTACTTGGGCTACAAGTAAGGTTGACTCATCCAACTCTAGATAAGATTTGCTCTCATAGTCTTCGCTCGAAGACATAGGATTTGGTTGAGCATCACTTAAGTCACTCTGACTTAGATCACTTGGACCCCACTTAACAGTACGGTGGTTCCTATGACGAAAAAAAGAAGAAAAGGAAACAACGAAACATCTACGTCTTCGCTCTCCATAGTCTTCACACAATGTCTTCTCATGTCATAGTCTTCAATATGATTATCTTCATATACCACCGATGTCAATGTCTTCATACATTTTTAGGGGTCATTTCCGATAGGTAAACCGAATCAATGAGGGACTACTACCTGTGTTATCCTGCAATTCTCACAAACACATTAGTCCCTCCACCAGGTTTGTCGTCAATACTCCAAAACCAACTAGGGGTGGCACTAGATGCACTTACAATCTCCCCCTTTTTGGTGATTGATGACAAACTGGTTGAAGTTTTCAACGGGGATAAAAGGTATGTGAAATTGTAAAGGATAAAGGTATTATCTTCGTAAGTAGCAAAAGCCTCCCCCTGAAGATGTGCATATAGTTGATTTGCCTTTGAATGCAAATGCACATGGCAGGTTGTACTTGTGGAGATCCTCTTCAACTTATGAAGAAAATTCATCATGCACAATTGATATGTCGAATATAATGATATGCATAATGAAAAATGGACGTCTGCAATAATGACTAAGTGCGGAATATAAGGTAGCAGGTGCGGAATTTATCATCGCATTACAAAGTAGCAGAAAAAATGTAGCAGACGACCATCAGTTTAAGTGTTACAACTCAAAGAACCAAATGTAGGAAAAACGAGAGTTGTAATCACTAGGCAAAATATAAAGCACCCGCCCATATGGACCCGCTTGAAGACTATCAACTCATATGCTTCTCCCCCTTTTGTCAGTAAGGACCAAAAAGGTTTGAAGACATAGAGCCTCTACTCGTTCCCAGTTGGAGCAGGGGAGGATGCAGGGTCGACGTTGGTGTTTGGCGGTGCAGAAGTAGTTGGTGCAGTGTCGATGCGCGCTGAAGTAGGAGGAGGTGAGGTAGCATCATCTTGATCATCGATCACCCTGGCGTCAATTGTTGCGGCGGAGGAGGAGTATACAGAATCTTCAAGAGATGGAGTTCGACGCATAACATCATTCCTTGGAGGAGTGTGGTCAAAATTGAATCTCTCCGTGAAGCCATCGTCTTGAAGATCCGCTTCAGCACTCAGCAAGGTCAAACTCTTCCAAGACCTCCGACAGGTTTCATGAGCAACAAAGGCATTCTTGGTGGCAAGATTGCGAATGCGATTGATGTCCACCAAGAGGCTTTGCATCTGATGCTTTAGCCAGTAGTGATGCCTATCCTGTTTCTGATGGAGGGCAACCAGAAGCTCTCGGTTATTGAGAACACGAGATCGCTTCTGGGGCCTTTGGGCAATGGTGCTCTCAGTAGCTTTGGTTTCAGCTTGTCGAGGTAGACGAGTACGGCCAGCCAGAGGATAAATGCGTGAGACTGCTGGAACTCCTTCAATTTGCTGAGTGAAGCTCTGGTGATCAGCGTTGTGAAGACTAACATGCTCTTTGGCAGGCTCTTGGTATATAGCTTCAGCTGACATATCAACCTCAGGCAAGAAGATATGATGGTTGCGAGCAGAGGGCTGATAGGTGATAGCTGAATGCAGCTTGATGAGGCGCATAATCCATGGCGCATAGAATTTCTGACCAAACAGATCAGAGCTAGACATAGCCAATTGCCTAATGAAGAAATCTTGAGCATTGAAGCTGATGCCATTGAAGATATAGAAGACTAAAGTCTTCATGGTGCCTTCAAGCTTGGCTGATGAAGAATGTCCTTTGACGAGCCATAGAGTACGCCTGATGATATGATAGATGGTGCGTGGCAGGTACTCTAGGTCTTCAACAAAGAATTCCTTAGGATATTCAGCATCACTTGGCAGAGGCTTCATCATTCTTAGCATTTGGCTCATGTTGGGCTTGCGCTTCTGAAAGATACTCTCCAAGGCTTCATTGTGCAATTGACAGCCAGGTTCATACAGATCTCCTGGAGTGGGCAGGCCAGTAAGCTCAATGAGATCAAAGGCTTTGGCTTCATGATGGACATTGCCTGTCATCCACTCAAGGACCCATGTCTTCGGATCCCTGCTATAGCCTCGAATGTGGAGGGTTGCATAGAATTGCAGAAGCAGCTCTTCATTCCAGTGCTCCTTGTCAGTTACAAAAATTTAGCAGGCCAGCATCACGGAAGCAATCAAGAGCTTCCTCCAGACAAGGTAGACCAGCAATAGCTTCAGTGTCAAGACGCATATGAGGGAAAATGCGCCCTTGATCATAGAGTACTCTTGAGTAATAACTGCGCTGCTGATGACTCCAGAACCTATCTGATGATATTCTTGGCTTGGAATATGGGTTCTTGGCGCTGTCAAAGAAGGTGTTGTGCGTAGTGAAGCTATTGGCATTGAATGACCCTTGAGATGTTGCAATACCTGGAAACCTTGGCAGTCTTGGCTTAGGCTTCTAAACTTGAGGCATGTGCTCAACATGATGATCAAACTGAGGACCAGCAGCATGCGGTCCAGTAGTAGGTGGTGGAGTCAGAATGGGCCACCGGACAGTAATGAGCTGATCATTTTGGTTGTATGCTTGCTCAATTGTATGGGGCCTAGGAGGCGGAACATGAGCAGAGGCGTTGGCTTCAGGCTGCTGATTTGCTTCAGGTGCAGCACTTGCTTCAGGCGCCATCACAGCAGGCACCACTATCTCTTCAGGTGCCACATTAGCTTCAGCCATGACCACGTCATTGGCTTCAGTGTTGATGGTGTCATCCTCTGAGTTGTAACCTCCACTTCAGGAGTTGGCGGGTCGGACACGTTCTCCTCGAGAACAGGGGGTGTGGCAGTACGTTCTACTTCCGCTTGGGGTTGTTCTTCTCCTTGGGGTGGTTCTTCTTCGGCTGATGCAGCCGGAATATCTTCAGCCGCTTTGGCTTCAGATTCTGAGGGGTTCACAGTAGGAGCAGCCTCAGGTACAGATGGTTGCTCTACTCCTTCTGGAACACTTGGGGTGACGACTTGAGGCCTTGGTCCTTTGCGAAGCCTGTGAAAAGCTGGCGATGCCTAAGGGGATGGAGGTTGTTGGGCCTCAAAGTCTTCATCTTCAAGCACCGAACTGGTGTCTTGAGTTGGCTGAGGTGTGGCTGGTGTATCCTGTGGGCGATCAGCCCACGAGTCAACCTGTGCAATTGGCGTCAATGGACGACCAATGCTGATGCGTTCGCTGTTCGTAAGAACAGGCGAAGATTCAACGTTGTACTCGATCTGAGGAAGGACTTCATCATCATCAACATTGTCATGAGGACCAATGTCTTCAGCTGCGGTGGGGTCAACAGCTGGAATGTCTTCAGCCTCCGTGGGAGCAGGCTCATGGACTGTCATGCGACGTTCTCTGTGGGCAGATGCAGGGCGAGCAACTGATATGGGCTCGACAAAGATAGGCTCTTTGGAAGCAGCCTTATCCTTCTTGGTCTTGCGCTTCTTGGTGGGTGGAGCTTCATCAGTAGTCTGCTTGCGCTTGCGAGCTTCTGCTTCAGCCACCTTTGTCTTCTTGAGCTTGGAAGCAGTTGGGGTGGCCTTAGGCTTCGTGCCAGTCATGCTAGCAGGGAAGACTATGCGAGGCATTTCCTGCCTTGATTCTTCAGCTTCGGGCACAGATTGCTTCTTCTTTTTCTTGGCAGCCATCCTTGGGTCAATGCCTGGACGCCCAAGGGCCTTGCGCTTTTCAGCTTCATTAAATGCTTGAACGCATTTGGCAGCCAAGTCCTTGATTCTCTCACGAGAACCTTTAGCTTCATCACGCCTCTGGCAAAAGGCTTCCTTGAGCTCATGCATCATGACTTTGAAGTTCTGAATCTCTTGTACGCTGAGCTTGTCCACATGCTTCTTGAACTGAGCCTTTTCATAATCGATCTTTTGCTTCAGCTCAACAATTCTTTGAGCTAGAGCTAGCTCAGAAGCAATGGCGCCATGGAAGGAGACGCTGAGGCCAACTGGAAGTTGAAGATCGTCGAAGCTGAGGTTGGGGGTGTCAAACCATTCATCAATGAAATTGTTGAGCACTTCCACGTCAAAGAGCGGCAAATCATTGAACATTTCAGCATCTTGCTTGCTCTTGATCAGTTGCTCCAGAGCATCGTCACCAAGATCCTCATCGCTCGAGAGATCAAGGGCTTCATTGGCAGTCTTCAGAACAGCGTCAGGAGTGAGAGCTGGACTGGGGTTGCGCGATGGCTTCTTCCTCAGCTGTCTGCTCTTGGAGATGCGAGAGTGCTCCTCAAACTGCACACTTGGTGCTGGTGGAGCAGTGGCCAAAGGCTTCACTCTAGAAGCAATTGGTGGAGTGGTCTTCGAAGCTTTGGATTTCTTCTTCTTGGGCTTCGGGGTTGCAGGCGCTTCTTCAGAATCAGCATCATCTGCAGGCTGATCCACATCCGCCCCTTGAACCCTGATGTGACTGATGAGGCCTTCTAAGTTGTAGAAAGGCCCAACCAGGTTTGGTTCAGCTTCGCGTGTGCCATCAGCGCGGGGTGCAGAGGGGCCAGGATTGAAGTCTAATCCCCAATTCTTCTTGTTCTCTTTGGCTGAGTTCTTGGCATATTGAAGATTTTGCTTGAACAAATTGTTGTCGCGACACCAGAGCAGAGAGCTAGGATCAGCATCAGTAGGTTGAGGCCCTCTGACCATGCAAGGGTAGAAGCCTTGAGCAATGGCTTCAGCATGAGTCTTGGGGGGAAGATTTTTATAGGTGATATCTTCCCATGGATGCTTGATGGCATTCTTTTCAGCATACTCTTGGGTCACGAACCTGTACTTGAACCACTGTTCAGCCCAATATCTTCGAATCCATTGGATTCGTGTCTTCCTCTGATTATAATCCTCCTCTGGATCAGTCTTGTACATCTCAATGAGATCAGGAGGCAAATCTATGGAGGTGTTGCCACGGTGCTGTCTGCCACCCTTTCTAACTATCTTGTCAGTTGCTATTGGCTTCAATCTGAAGGGCTTCAAACTGAATGGCTTCAAAACTGGCAAATGCTTCGGTCTGCTGGTCAGACAGGAACTGTCTTCAGGGGAGTGAATGTGACGCTGCAAGAATTCTGCAAATGAATGCAGACTATGAGAACCAAGGGATTCTCCCACACACATGTACCTGTGACAGCATTAGAGATGCGAGGGAAGGGGAAGAGGTCATATGCATTCTCAGAAATTTTTGAAGATAAAACAGTTTTGAAGACTTTGACCTCATAGCGCGAAGACATTCACTCATATGATGAGAGTTGGTTCCAAATTTGTACGAATCCACGAATAGGTACAAGTGAGGAATCTAACTATGTTTGAAGCATATGTGAATGTACTAATCAAGATATCAGATGCAGACATGATAGATCTACATATTTGTGTAGGCAGAAACTTCTTGTGGTAAAAGTGATGAATCTTTATGGATCAAGAAGATGGTAAAAGGAAAGTTTTATTTACCACACGATGAACTACTTAGACGGAGAGGAGTTGGATGCCCAGCAGTTCGATCTTCCGTGCCCTAACTTGGCGACGGATGACAACTACGGCGACGACGGAGTAGATGATGTCCGCGGCCGGCGTGAGGACGGCGTCGACGAGGTTGCGGCAGCGAAGCGCTTCGTCGCCGTCGTCATCGAGAGCTAGCGAAGGCGCTAGGGTTGGTCAAGGTGGAGAGGTGGTAGAAGAACTTTTGACCGTGATGGGACGTGCATTTATAAGCATGGGAGACGACACGTCGCATTTACGCAGGTGCCCCTGGCAGTTCACATACGAGGGACACGTGGCGGTCATGTAACACATTGGGAGTTGTCCCACGATCCCACGTACATCACGACTGTCGGAGTGGTCGTTCCGGCTTCTCCGGGTTTCAAGCATAAAGGATGGAGCATTAAAATCAGATTTAAAGTTTGTCTCTGTATCTTCTGCTGACAAGGATGCAGAGAAGATATTCGACAGATGCAACAGAATGCAAATGATTTGGACAAACAGAGTGTGAGATGAGAAAGCATAGAGAGGTTAGGGTCCGATCACATTCACTTAGTTCAAAAGATTAAAATACGAAGACATAGCTATAAGTGAATGTTGTAGAGGACAAAATACAACTATATGAAGATAAACCAAGTGCGAAGACTTTGCAAATGTAACGCCACGAGAAACACTTCAAACAAGAATTTGGTGGTGGCGTTACCCACCGTATTGGAAGTATTAGACCCAGACACGGCGCACAATTATCGTGGCGCTTCGAAGTCAATTTCCATGTTAATGTATTCACACTTAGATGTAAGTCTTCATTGATTGAAGATATACTTTACTTCGTGAGTTGCACATCTAAGTCATCAATATGCATAAGTGTTAGGATGTGTGCCTGATTACAGGACATTTGAGGATTCTAAGATATTTAGCTCACACCGCAACTTGCAAAACCTTTTCTCATCCAAGGGCTTTGTGAATATATCTGCCAGTTCCTCTTCAATGTTGACGTGTATGATATCAAAATCTTCCTTCATGACATGATCTCTGAGAAAGTGATGACGAATTTCAATGTGCTTTGTCTTCGAGTGCTGAACTGGGTTGTTGGCAATCTTGATAGCGCTCTCATTATCACAGTAGAGTGGCACATGCTTCAGATGGACGCCCCCACATTTGACCGTACACTAATCATGCACGCAAATGTGTACGACCAAGATCAGGGACTCACTAGAAGATATCACAACACAACTCTAGACACAAATTAAAATAATACAAGCTTTATATTACAAGCCAGGGGCCTCGAGGGCTCGAATACAAAAGCTCGGAAACACAAGAATCAGCAGAAGCAACAATATCTGAGTACAGACATAAGTTAAACAAGTTTGCCTTAAGAAGGCTAGCACAAATGTAACAATGATCGAAAAGGCAAGGCCTCCTGCCTGGGACCTCCTAACTACTCCTCAAAGCCGAACTCCATGTAGAAACATCATCGGGATCTTCTGGGTCCTGGACTCCACCATCTGGTTGCGTCATCCGAGAAGAAAGGACAAAAGGGAAAAAGGGGGAGAAAAGCAACCGTGAGTACTCATCCAAAGTACTCACAAGTAAGGATCTACACTACATATGAAATGATATCTGTGTAAGGGGGTAATATATGTGGGCTAAACTGCAAAATGCCAGAATAAGAGGGGGATAGCTTATCCAATCAAAGACTACGCTTCTAGCAACGTCCATCTTGTAGCAGAAGAAAAGAGTAGCTGGAAGTAACAAGTATCCTCGCTTCTGGCAGCCTCCGTCTTGCAGCAGTAGAAGGGAAAAGATGGTAAGTTCACCAAGTAACAACGTATAGCATAATCCTACCCGGCGATCCTCCCGCACATCACCCTGTGAGAGAGCAACCACCGAGTTATATCTGGAACTTATCTGGGTGTGTTTTATTAAGTATCCGGTTCTAGTTGTCATGAGGTCAGAGTACAACTCCGGGTCGTCCTTTTACCGAGGGACACGGCTATTCGAATAGATTAACTTCCCTGCAGGGGTGCACCACATAACCCAGCACACTTGATCCCATTTGGCTGGACACACTTTCCAGGGTCATGCCCGACCTCGGAAGATCAACACGTCGCAGCCCTACCTAAGCACAACAGAGAGGTCAGCACGCCGGTCTAAGTCCTAGGCGCGCAGGGGTCTGGGCCCATCACCCAACTCACACCTGCACGTTGCGTACGCGGCCGGTGAGCAGACCTAGCAACCTCCATTACTAAGGAAGTTACGTTACGCGGTCCAACCCGGCGCGCGCCGCTCAGTCGCTGACGTCAAGAAGGCTTCGGCTGATACCACGACGTCGAGTGCCCATAACTATTCCCACGTAGCTGGTTAGTGCGTATAGGCCAATGGCCAGACTCAGATCAAATATCCAAACTCGTTAAGCATGTTATTATGAAATCACCACGGACAACGACCAGGGCCAGGCCACCTCTCCACTGGGTGTCTCAACCTGCCCTGTCGCTCCGCCACAAAGATCCACTTGCGGGCCGTCGGGAACTCAGGCCCATCACTACCTAGATGGAGCCACCTGTCCTTTCAGCCCCCACATCGAATCACTTGCGGGTACTCAATGAGCCGACCTGACTTTAGCCACATCATGTATCATGTAAAGTATGTATATAGTATATACCCGTGATCACCACCCGAGGTGATCACGGCCCGATAGTATAGCATTGCAGACGGACAAGGATGTGGGGCCACTGATGGAATACTAGCATCCTATACTAAGCATTAGGATAACATGTAAAGGTATCAACAGTGGTAGCAATAATGACAAGCTATGCAGCAGAATAGGAGTTATCGAATCATCAACAGTAGCAAATCTAATGCAAGAATAAGAGAGAAGAGAATGGGCGATATCTGGTGATCAAGGGGGTTGGCTTGCCTGGTTGCTCTGGCAAGAAGGAGGGGTCGTCGTCGACGCAGTCAATCACCATGGCACTATCAGCGGTCTCAGTCCCGGTGTCTATCGGAGAGAAGAGGGGAAGAAACAATAAATATAAAAGCAAGCATCGCATCACAAAGCATAACATGGCAAAACTGGTGCTACGTGTGACCTAACGCGGTATCGGGTGCTAGTGGCGAATTGGGGAAACATCCAGGAAAGTATTCGCGGTGTTTCGCATTTTCGGGCGGATGAAACGGAGGGGGGAAGTTGCAGGTTCGGTATGCTAGGGACGTGTGGTTGACGAACGGTCTGCGTATACGGATGCGTCTTGTCGTTCTGATCATTTTTCATATATAAATTATTTTCATCCGAGTTACGGATTATTTTATATTAATTTTCAAAGTTTTATTCATTTATTTAATTTTAGTTATTAAATTCGAATTAAAACATCAAATACTATTATACACAGCAGCAGCTAGCCACTGTGTATGACATGTGGGTCTAGTGGGGTTGAGTCAGCCCAGTCAACTGTTGACCAGTTGACTGGTCAAAGAAGTCAAAGGGACCCGGGGGTCCTACTTGTCACTCACTAGGAGTGCCCAGTCAGCAGAGTTGACTAGTCAACTGGGTCCAGCGGGACCCGGTAGTCAGTGACTAAGACTAATTAAATAGGTTAATTAGTTTAAGCAGTAATTAGGTTAATCTAGTTAAGATTAATTAATTAATTAATATTTTAATTATTATTATTATTTATTTGTATGTTTTTTAACGTTCTAGGGCCTGGGGCCCCCCTGCCATAGGCTCAGGGGCCTATCGGGTCGGGCGCGACGGGGCGTTTGCCAGGGCGTCGGGCGCCAGCCCGCTAGGGCGCTCGCCCACAAGGCCGGAGGCGGGGCGGCCGACGGAGGGCGCCGCCGCCACGCAAGAAGGAGCACAAGAGGGTACAGGAACGAGAGGACGCGGCTGCGGGCCCGCAGCAGGAGCGACAAGGCAGGGCGCGCGTGCGCGGTGGTGCGGGACGACGCGGTTGGCGCGCGCAGCGGCATGGCAACGGGCGAGCCGGTGCGGTGGTGCGCAAGGTGAGAGCTAGGCTCGGACGGCCACGCCGACGGATCGGCCACGAGGAAGATGGGAATGGAAGGGGGCTCACATAGCCCTGTAGTTGAGCGAGGCATGCTCGAGGAAGAGGACGAGGAGGCGACGACGTCGGTGGGCGGCGGTGTGCGACGGCGGCGGGTGTTGACGCACTACAAGAAATATGTCAACTTGTGACCTTGACTATTGGTCACTGAATGGTCATTATTTTCCATTTGTGACCTTTTTGTGACCAAAAACAGATGGTGAAAAGCTGAGGGTCATAAACTGAAATTAACGACCTTCTCTGTGAGAAGGTCATACACGTTTATGACCAAAATATGCCTACTGTCGTGTTTTGGTCACTAGCAGCCTCCCAGACCACGTAGGCATCCAGCGTGGCAAGCTGATGTGGCACAAGAATCGGCCCGGTCCAATTCGGTGTTTTACATGGGCCGAGCCCAATAATTCGGTGTTTTCCATTTTGATCAGGCACATGGGCCAGGCCCAACAATTCTGCCACCATTGCCCTTTCTATAGTCCATTTCTTGTTTGGGCCTCAGCCTTTTTCATGTCCATATTAGAGCAGATTTCTTGCTTGGGCCTTAGCCTTAGTCCATTTAGGAGGAGGTCCAACTAGTTAGGTCATCCAATTAGGTCCCATTTGTCCATTTTCTTTTGTCCTTTCCCATTTTAAAGGACACACAATTCAAATGGGTCCCAGTTAATAGGTGAGTTTTGTAGGCCCCACACATCAGTTCACTATTTGTGTAATAACAAATAATTTGAGTCAAAAAGAGTCAAAAACACATAATATTTTCACACAACAGCCAAACAAAGTACTTTACAATAATGCACAATACAAATCAGGTACTCAGCAATAAATGAGGTACTCAGCCATAAATTAGGTACTTTACAACGATGCTCCAGTGAGCTAGAACACATTGCTGGGTGCATGTTTTCTTTGAGATTCTTCTCCTGGAGTTCCTGTACACCAACTTTTGACAAATAAAGGCCAGCAGCTGCGGGTTATAAATCAGAAAAGTTAGGAACATAATCAAGTGAAGCCGTGCATATAACATTTTCCTAATAGCAATGAAACATAGTTGCAGAATTTGAGATCTAATAATAAACCATGCAGATAACATTCTCATAGAAAATATAAGAAACCATGCAGATAACTCTTGAAAGAAACCATGCCGGTAAGTATCAACCCAGTGCAAGATAACAGAGCAACTATGTCAAAGTTATTCAAATTTCCTAATGTGTGTCACATGATATGTGTATCAAGCTTCAGGCCATCAACTTCAGGATAAGTAGATACCTGACTTCATGTCGATGATATGGATGGGGCGGCTGTAGAACATCTGGTAAGCATCATCATTGACGTTGAACATTGCAGATACTTGTCCATTTAGAAGTATATCATGCGCTCCTGCCATCGCCGATGAGGAAGACCTAGCCAGAGAGGATATGGTAAGTCTAAAATACTATTAGAAGCACACAATGCTAAAAAGGTGCTTTAAGATAGTGAACCAGTGGATGTCACTCAAGTAAACTATTTTACTCATTACATATAACAGAGTCAGGAATTAGCAGTTGTTGAAGCAGGAATAAGCTGATCACTCAAGTAAACTATTTTACTCATTACATATAAGAAGTAGACATGAATAAATCACATAACTATGTACAATCCAATATCCCAGCTGAGAGCGAACATGTATTCAACATTTCCTGCATTTCAATACATGCACGATAGATTCACAGCAAAACTATATATAGCTGTACAAACATGCATGAACAGGGCAGCAACCAAACTACAAGAACATACAAGGAAACACAGGGAATCACTATAACCTGTGGAGTGACAAGCACTATAACCATACAAATAAAGTACTTTATCCTTATATCCAGACTCCAAAAGTAATTGGAGTATAAGAACATGCATAAAACATTGCAGCAAATAAAACACTATAAATAGCAGGTACTCCCTCCGTCCGGAAATACTTGTCTTCAAAATGAATAAAAGGGGATGTATTTCGATGTATTTTAGTTTTAGATACATCCCTTTTTGTTCATTTTGATGACAAGTATTTTCGGACGGAGGGAGTACATGTGTATCTACTACTCTCTTCGTTCGAATAAGCTTGGGACAAGTTTTTTCGGATGGAGGGAGAGTAGTAAGTAATCAGACAACTAGATAGGACATAGCAAGCACCAATTCCTATATCACCAAGCCGGAAACATAAACCACAGTAGCTAATGGAGTTATATGAGTTCAAGCAGTGCATAATTCTAGGATAACATCTCCCATACCTATATGCATAACACCGACAGAATAACAACAGTATAAACAATAGTATAGAAACTTAAACAGTAGCATCACCTACTTAGTAGTGACCAGGAAATCAATCCACAGTTGGTAGAGCAAAACAAAATCACAAGCACTACAGGCAGTAGCACGTGTACCAGTAGATCACAGTCACTACATCCAGCATCACAATCTTGTAAACTAAAGACAGAATGTGTCCTGAGCTTACTGCCGAGCTTGTCGTAGGCTTCGTCCGATATGGTGTACTTCTCGACGAGTGAGGTGTCCTCCAACCACCCGCCGGAGGTCACCGACGAGGGGTCGAGGTCGATGATGTGCACGCGGTACCTTCAGAGCAGACCACCATCAGACCAACAGCAGCAGTAGAAAGATAGCAAGAGGAGATGCAGGTGGGGGACGGATGGACCCGTCGTAGGGGGAGTAGGTGGCGAGGGGCGCGGCGTCGCAGTCGAGGTCGGCGACCCTTGCGCCGGCCTCGTCCCGGAGCTCCAGCCGCATGGAGCCCACAGCCGTGCCCATCTTCTTCCACAGCTTCTCCTTGAGCGCCTCCACCGTGGTCTACGAGCAGAGCGAACCCACCCACCCCGGCCGCCATTACACATGATATCCAAGATCCAAGGCAAGCGAGATGGGTTGGGTTGGTGGCGCGGTGGTACCTACTGGGAGACGCGGAGGTCGGAGGCGAAGGAGGCGAGGTTGGAGTGCGTGACGCGCAGCGCCATGCTGTCGTCCGCCGGCAGCTGCAGCTTCGACATGTCTCCGGCGGTGACCACGATGAATCTCTGCTCTGCTACTGCTAGTGTGGCGGCGGTGGTCGGAGCAAGAGCGGGCGCCGCCGACGCCGATCTGCGGGAGTAGTAGGGGCTTTAGTACGAGTAGTACGGGTACTCGCCGCCATGGCCGGCCGCGATGGCGTGCTAGTCAGCGGCGGCTGCGTCGTCGCAGAAGCTGCAAAGGAGCACGTTGAGCGGCGGTGGGACGCGGGAGCTTCGAGAGTTGGGAGGGAGAGGGGAGGGTGAGCTCGATCTGAAGGAGGGAGACGACGGTGGGAGGGATCGAGGGGAGCGCCTTCGATGGCGACGGCGAGGAGATGGGGGTAGGAGGGGTGCGATGGGAGGAGGGGATCGATGAGATCTGGGTAGGGTTTGGGTAGGTGGATGCAGGTGGGGTTTTCTTTTTCATTTTTTTCTGTACATAAATGGATGGATGGATGTGGTATGGAGAGATGGATGGATGGATGGGCGCCATGTCATCGATCCGTGTGACAACGGATTCCACCAATAGGAATAGAGCACATATAATTGTGTTTTTATTTTTGTTTTTCTTCCACTTTTTCGCATGAAAAAAAATCAAATATTGATCTCATATTGTGCACAAGAGCGCATCTTGGAATGCCAAACAATGTTGCCTAAGGAAGTTTCATTTTCTTTGGACGAAAACTCAATTTTCCATTTTTCGAGTGCCCAAAATGTGTTTAATTGTGAAGGGCCTACCAAATTTTTGTTGCAAAATTGGACCAAATCATTTTTCTAAATTATTAGGCCATATTTAATGCACAATTGACCAAATGGTTGGGTGTCAAAAGCTTTTATCCACCTCTCGTGAAAAAGACAAACTACCGCCGATTCAGTAGGAAGCGTGTCAAATTTGAACTGCAGCTACCTTGTAGTTTCCTCTTTATTTTTTCCAAAAATCATTTCTAGGTACTTAAGTATCTATTTAATCAGAGAAACACCAAAAAAAATCCAAGATTCAACCACTAGCTATGAACGGTCATTCCCGCCGTTTTGACCGCATTTTGAAACGGGTATAAAAAATTCAAAAAAATCAAAAAATTGGAAAACCTTCGCATTGTGTCATTATATGTGACTAAGTTACTAGGAAAAATATTAATCTTGTAATACGGCAATTATTTTAAAAAAGTGTTATCAGAAATGAGTTATCATGTGTGAAGATTCATGGCTTTCAACCCAAATGCTCAATCTTATGGCCACATTCATGGCATAGTTTGTTCAAATGATCTTATATTGTGCACAAGGGTGCATATTGGAATGACAAACAATGTTTCGTAAGGAAGTTTTCATTTATTTTGGACGAAAACTCAATTTTCCATTTTTCGAGTGCTCAAAATGGTTTTTTTTGTGAAGGAACAACCAAATATTTATTGCAAAATTGGACCAAATCATTTTTCTAAAATATTAGGCCATATTTAACACTCGATTGACCAAATGGTTTGGTGTCAATAGTTTTTATCCACCTCTCGTGAAAATGACAAACTTCCGCTGATTCAGTAGGAAGCGTGTCAAATTTGAACTGTAGCTACCTCGCAGTTTCCTCTTTATTTTTGTCAAAAATCATTTCTAGGTACTTAAGTATCTATTTAATCAGAGAAACACCAAAAAAAATCCAAGATTCAACCACTAGCTATGAACGGTCATTCCCGCCGTTTTGACCGCATTTTGAAACGGGTATAAAAAATTCAAAAAAAATCAAAAAATTGGAAAACCTCCGCATTGTGTCATTATATGTAACCAAGTTACCATGAAAAATAATAAACTTGTAATATGACAATTCTTTTAAAAAAGTGTTCTCAGAAATGAGCTATCATGCGTGAAGATTCATGGCTTTCAAGCCAAATGATCAATCTTATGGCCACATTCATGGCATAGTTTGTTCAAATGATCTCATATTGTGCACAAGGGTGCATCTTGTAATGGCAAACAATATTGCCTAAGGAAGTTTTCATTTTCTTTGGACGAAAAAATCATTTTCCATTTTTCGAGTGCCCAAAAGGAGGTTTTTTTGTGAAGGAACTCCCAAATAATTGTTGCAAAATTGGACCAAATCAATTTTCTAAAATACTAGGACATATTTAATGCACAATTTACCAAATGGTTGAGTGTGAAAAGTTTTGATCCACCACTGATGAAAAATACAAATTTCGACCGATTCAGCTGGAAGTGGGTCAAATTTGAACTGTAGCTACCTCGTAGTTTGCTTTTTATTTTTTCCAAAAATCATTTGTAGGTACATAAGTATCTATTTAATCAGAGAAACACCAAAAAAATTCCAAGATTCAACCACTAGCTAGGAACGGTCATTCCCGCCGTTTTGACCGCATTTTGAAACGGGCATAAAAAATTCAAAAAAATCAAAAAATTGGAAAACCTTCGCATTGTGTCATTATATGTGACCAAGTTACCAGGAAAAATAATAAACTTGTAATACGACAATTCTTTTAAAAAAGTGTTCTCAGAAATGAGCTATCATGCGTGAAGATTCATGGCTTTCAAGCCAAATGATCAATCCTATGGCCACATTCATGGCATAGTTTGTTCAAATGATCTCATATTGTGCACAAGGGTGCATCTTGGAATGGCAAACAATATTGCCTAAGGAAGTTTTCATTTTCTTTGGACGAGAAAATCATTTTCCATTTATTGAGTGCCCAAAAGGAGGTTTTTTGTGAAGGACCTCCCAAATAATTGTTGTAAAATTGGACCAAATAAATTTTATAAAATACTACGACATATTTCAGGCACAACTGACAAAATGGTTGGGTGTAAAAAGTTTTGATCCACCTCTCGTGAAAAAGACAAATTTCCGCCGATTCAGTTGGAAGCGGGTCAAATTTGAACTGCAGTTGCCTCATAGTTTGCTATTTATTTTTTCCAAAAATCATTTCTAGTTACATAAGTACCTATTTAATCATAAATACATGGTTTGGTGGCGATACGTCGAGGTTTGGGCGGTGGTCGAGGGCCCCAACTCTAGAGCGCGTAAACTCACATGCCCGCCGCGTGGTCACCGCGTGACTGTGGCGTTGCCATGTGTTCTGGGAGGCCTAGGCATGTCTAGTGGGTTGGGCACTCCCCAGGTAGGTGCTAGGAAGAAAATTACAACATAAGATTCTCACGAGGAGACCGATCGATGCTCTAACATGAATTAGCAGCGAAGTGTTTGATTAACGGTACGGGAAATGCACATGGCTAATGGGCGTGAGTTTTGGTTGAGGATGATCAGTTACTAAGAAGACTGTCTTCACAAATTTTCAGCTCAAAAGGAGGAGTCTAGGTGGTACTTGCTTTGCAAAGTACCACACTGGACATAAATACGAATGTTGAAGATGGGCTCAAAATAATGAATGGATTGAGTTGGTATTTGGTGGAGGATAGTTATTTGGGCATAGGAAAGTACTGTAGAAAATGGATACCATTTGGACTTGCCAAAGTGGTACTTCCTTCACAAAGTGTTTTTTTGAACAGAGTAGGAAAATGAATATTTTTGAATTATTTTTGAACTAGGCAAGGAAGAGTTTTTACATATTTGATGAAGATATGACCCAAAGAATTTATGAGATTTTTGGGGGAATTTTGGGAATGATAGAAATATAGGTTGCTTCACAACCTAGGGAAAAAACTGCCACATGGACATGACACATAGGCAAAACTGATGAGGTGGTGCCTAGTCGTAGCAACCCACCACAATTTACAAGGTTATGACCATCTGTATTGGTCATGATCAGCTGGAAATAAGGCAGCGGGCCAGTGCTATCTGCTTTATGACCATTTCGTGTAAGGATATTATGACCTTTCTAACCAAAATGGTCGTTATAGTTTAGGGTTCGGAGCCCCCCGAACAGCTTTTGACCAATTGGTCTGAAATGGTCATAGATCTATGACCAATTCTTCCAGGGTCACTAACAGAAGGTCATAAGTTGACATATTTCTTGTAGTGACGAGGTGGGGCACGACGACGATAGCTCCAGACGCGCTCGGACGGAGCAGGAGCAAACGGAGGGAGGAGAGGCGGCCTCAGCTCGCAGCAGGGCAACAAGAGGGAGACAAGGCCATGGGGATTGGGCCCTTAGGTGTGCGGCGGTGGACTCGGGCGCGCAGGCAAGGGGAGTTGGGGATCTGGCTCGATCCAGATCAGCGATGGGGGGGAGTGGTGGTGGCGTTAGGGTTCGGTCTGGGTAGGGGGGATAAGAGGAGTGAGCGGGGGCCGGGTGGGCTTGTGGGATGGCCGAGCTGTTAGCTGACCGCGGTGGGCTGGGCCATTTGATTTAATGGGCCAAGGTGCCCAGTAGGTTTAGGTCTTTTTTTTGTATTCCCTTTTCTGTTTTATTTTATTTGCCCGTTACATTTTGTTTTATAAAATACAAAAGTTCTACCCAATTTAGCATTAATAAATATGCCACTGCCCCAATAGCTTCGGGCAATAAAATAAATTAGCTTAATATTCATTAATTGAAAAGGCATTTAATTATCGGTTTTGGTTGTTGTTCTATTTAACTCAGAGTATTCAAACATTTCATAACGATGTGGTTTCACCATCATAATCGTCTACGATTTATTTGCTACAATTTGAACATTTTAGTTTTTGATATTTTGAAACCTTTTGTAGTTTGACTTTACTTCAAATTTGAATTTTCGATCGGTTCTGATCTAACACGAGATTAGCAACAGTAATCACAGTGACGTGGAATCATTACTAGAGGGTTACTATAGCTTGATTACCCGGGCGTCACATGAGCGTGGCAAGATCCAACAGCAATGTATTCAGATTCAGCAGTGGAGAGTGATACACAGTTCTGCTTCTTTGAAGACCAACAGACAAGATATCGTCCTAGAAAATGACATGTGCCTGATGTAGACTTGCGATCAACTTTGTCACCAGCATAATCAGCATCTGAGAATCCAACTAGATCAAACTCTGAGCCCTTTGGATACCATAATCCTAGTGTTGGGGTGTAAGCCAAATATCGAAGTATTCGCTTCACAGCTAAGTGATGCGACTCCTTTGGTGCCGCTTGATATCGAGCACACATGCAAACACTAAGCATAATATCTGGCCTAGATGCACATAAATAAAGCAAAGAACCAATCATGGAGCGGTATACCTGTTGATCAAACTCTTTATCATTGGCGTCGGGACCCAGATGGTGTTTAGCAGGCATTGGCATCGAGTACCCTTTGCAGTCTTGCATTCCAAACTTTTTCAGGCAGTCTTTAAGGTACTTCTCTTGAGATATGAAGATGCCGTTGCTTTGCTGACGAATTTGAAGACCAAGGAAGAACTTCAGCTCACCCATCATGGACATCTGATATTGCTCTTGCATCATGTGACCAGACTCATCACTATATTTTTTGTCAGTGCAGCCGAAGATAATGTCGTCCACATAGATTTGGCAGACAAATAGTTCATCATCATATGTCTTCGTGAAGAGTGTGGGATCTAGGGATCCAGGTTTGAAGCCTTTGCTCTTCAGGAAGTCTTTGAGTGTGTCATACCAAGCACGAGGCGCTTGTTTGAGGCCATACAGTGCCTTGTTGAGTTTGTATACCATATCAGGACGTTTTGGATCTTCAAAGCCAGGTGGTTGTGCAACATACACCTCTTCTTCAATCCTTCCATTGAGAAAGGCACTCTTTACATCCATTTGATATAGAAGTATGTTGTGATGATTTACATAGGCTAGAAGTATACGAATAGCTTCAAGTCTAGCCACAGGAGCAAATGTTTCATCGAAGTCAATCCCTTCGACTTGAGTGTATCCTCGAGCAACGAGACGAGCTTTGTTTCTGACCACTTGACCATGCTCATCTTGCTTGTTGCGATAGATCCATTTTGTGCCTATTATGTTGTGCTTGCGAGGGTCAGGACGCTTGACAAGTTCCCACACATTGTTCAGCTCAAACTGTTGAAGCTCTTCTTGCATTGCTTGAATCCATTTGGGTTCCATAAAAGCTTCAGCAACTTTCTTGGGTTCAGATATTGAGACAAAGGCAAAGTGCCCACATAAATTTGCAAGTTGTGTTGCTCTTGAGCGAGTAAGTGGACCAGGAGCATTTATGCTGTCAATTATTTTCTCAACTTGTACTTCATTTGCAACACGAGGATGAGCTGGACGAAGATTTTGCTCTTGCTGTACATTGTCATCGTCAGGAGTGTTGTCTTTAGGCTGAGCATTGTCGTCAGGTTGATTTGGAGCAGAAATAATGAGTTCCTCGTCAGGTTGTGCTTTAGAAGGCATGATCTCACCGGTTCCCATTAGCTTGATAGATTCATTTGGTGAAGCCTCATCTAGCACATTTGGTAGGGACTCTCTTTGTGAACCATTTGTCTCATCAAACCGCACATCCACATTTTCAACAGTTTTATAGAGAAAGATGTTGAAGACTCTGTAGGAGTGTGAGTCCTTTCCATATCCGAGCATGAAGCCTTCATGTGCTTTCGGTGCAAATTTTGACTTGTGATGAGGATCCTTGATCCAGCACTTAGCTCCAAATACTCTGAAGTAACTTACGTTAGGCTTCTTTCCAGTGAGGATTTCATAGGATGTTTTCTTCAGAAGCTTGTGAAGATAAACACGGTTGATGATTTGGCATGCAGTATCAATAGCTTCGGGCCAGAACCTTCTTGGTGTCTTGTATTCATCGAGCATCGTTCGAGCCATCACAATTAGAGTTCTGTTCTTGCGCTCAACGATCCCATTTTGCTGAGGTGTATACAGGGCTGAGAAATTATGAGTGATTCCCATTGTATCCAGATAAAGATCAAGGCCAGTGTTGTTGAACTCAGTGCCATTGTCACTTCTGATATGCTTGATCTTGACGCCATAGTTGTTCATGGCACGATTGGCGAAGCGTCTGAAGACATCTTGCACTTCTGTCTTGTAGAGTATTATGTGCACCCATGTGTATCTTGAATAATCATCAACAATGTCGAAGCCATAGAGACAGGCTGTGGTAGAGAATGTGGAGTAGTGAGTAGGGCCAAATAAGTCCATGTGAAGCAGCTCGAAGGGTTTGGATGTCGTCGTGATTGTCTTCGAGGGATGCTTGGCTCTAATCATCTTCCCAGCTTCACAGGCACCACATAGATGATCTTTCTTGAACTTGACTTCCTCGATGCCCACGACATGCTTCTTCTTTGCGAGACTGTGCAAGTTCCTCATGCCAGCATGTCCTAGCCTCCGATGCCAGAGCCAGCACTCTGAAGCTTTTGCTAGAAGACATACGGCCATCTGTGGTCCAGCTGAGAAATCTACCAAATACAGATCACCTTTTCTGTATCCTTCAAATACTAAAGACTTGTCAGATTCCATTAGTACAAGGCAACGAAATTTACGAAAGATCACAATCATGTTTAAGTCACAAAGCATTGAGACAGACATTAAGTTGAAGCCAAGAGATTCAACAAGCATGACTTTATCCATGTGCTGATCTCTTGAGATTGCAACTCTACCTAGACCCAACACTTTGCTTTTACCAGTATCAGCAAATGTGATGTGACTCTTGTTAGATGGACGTAAGGTTGAGTCCATGAGAAGATTTCGATCACCAGTCATATGATTTGTGCATCCGCTATCCATAATCCATTCTGAAGACTTTGGTGTCACTCCCTACAATACAGTTAGGAGGATAGGCTTCACCAAAAGCCATTATGATGCATAAACATTTGACGTATAGGTGGATTATGAAAGCTTAGACGAAAGTTAGGATTGATAATATATTTAGCAAGTGATTCATGAGCAGTATGAGCATTAAGTTATTTGGGCATTTGATCTTGTGCCCTACAAGTGTTTTAGGTCTCCCGCAATAGCATCAGAAGCCTTTGATTTTCGGCTGGAGACCTTTCCCTGCAAGAGAAAGTTAGTTCTTCTTAACCACCCACATATTCAGGGGTGGCTTAGAAGCAATGAGTCTAAGAGCAACATCTGAGAATTTTGGCTTTGGAGCCCTAGCAAATCTTGCAGGAGGAGAATAATACTCATAAAAATAGGCAGAAAAATTCTTTGTTTTATGAATATAGCGGTTTCAAGAAACACGCTCATATTCATGGGTCTAAGTATGGTTTTCCTGCAAAACATCCGCATTAGGGTGACTCAGGTGAGTCATTCGTCTATATGAAGCCTTAGGACCATATGAAGCCTTTGGTCTGCGGTTTGTCTTCTTCCCAGGAGGTGTCGTGGTAACATTTGCTGGAAGTTTCTCAAGACAGCCTTTGGGTACCCAGATCTTCTTCATAGGTGGCCCGTTCCAGCAGTTAGTACCAATATACCTGGCAAACACTTCACTATTTTGATTCTTAAACAGTTTATAGTTTGCATCAAAGGATTCATCAATGATAACAGGATTAGCACAAGTGAAGCCAGATAGGGTAGATGGATCCACTAAAGGTTCATTTGCAGCAACCCATGTGGTTTTGGGATACTGCTCAGGCTTCCAGTATGAACCATCAACATTCATTTTCCTGTCGAACCCAACACCCTCTTTCCTAGGGTTTCGGTTCAGTATCTGCTTTTTGAGGACATCACATAGAGTCTGATGCCCTTTGAGGCTTTTGTACATCCCTGTTTCAAGCAAAGTCTTCAACCTAGCATTTTCATGAGCAATAGTAGTGGTATCCTCAGTAGAGGGGTTAGTTACCACATCAGTAGTTGAAGATATTGCAACAGTGGCAGCAGTAGAACATTCAACAACAGATGTAGCGTTATCACGCTCAATGCATTTTAGACATGGTGGTTCAAACTCTTCATGAGTGGAGCTGATCAGTTGTGCGCGGAGTGACTCATTTTCTTTTTGAAGATCTTCATGAGCCGCTTTCAATTTCTCAAGTTCTCGTTTCCTTTGAATGTAATCGTAGGAAAGCTTTTCATGAGTTTTTGAGAGCGATTCATAAAGACCTTCAAGTTCCTTGTACTTAACATGAAGATTTTTTATGTCTTTAATTAAGGACTGAGAACAGGTCATTTCCGCGTCCAACATGTCATCGCTTTTGTCTAACAGTTTTTGAATATGTTCCATGGCTTTTTGCTGTTCAGTGGCAATTTTAGCAAGTGTTTTGTAGCTAGGTTTTGATTCACAATCAGAGTCATCTTCACTAGATGTTTGAAATTAAGCATCGCGTGATTTTACCTTGGCACCGCGTGCCATGAAGCAGTAGGTGGGAGTAGAGTCGTCGTCCTCATCATCAATGTTGGGGACGGGGCCATTGTCTTCAGTGTTGAAGATGGACTTGGCCATGTAGGCAGTGGCTAGAGCCAGACTCACAGCACCTGAATCAGACTCCTCCTCTGATTCCACCTCCGCCTCTTCAGAAGCAGACTCTTCCTCAGAATCCATCTCCTTGCCAACAAACGCGCGAGCCTTGCCAGATGAATTATTCTTGTGTGATGAATACTTTGATGAAGACTTGGAAGAAGACTTTGAGTATTTCTTCTTTTTCTTGTCATCAGAATCATATTCCTTGCTCTTCTTCTTCTTCTCATTGTCCCACCGAGGACACTCAGAGATGTAGTGACCGGGTTTCTTGCACTTATGACATGTTCTCTTCTTGTAGTCATGGGTAGAAGCTTCATCATTTCTTGAGCTGGATCATGAAGACTTTCTGAAGCCTTTCTTCCTCATGAATTTTTGGAACTTCTTCACAAGCATGGCAAGCTCCTTTCCAATGTCTTCAGGATCATCAGAACTGCAGTCAGATTCTTCTTCAGATGAAGAAACGGCCTTTGCCTTTAAGGCGCGAGATCGGCCATAGTTGGGACCATAGATGTCACGTTTCTCAAATAGCTCGAACTCATGTGTGTTGAGCCTCTCAAGTATGTCAGACGGATCGAGAGTCTTGAAGTCAGGGCGTTCTTGAATCATCAAGGCAAGGATATCTAATGAGTTGTCGAGTGATCTCAGGAGAGTCTTGACGATTTCATGCTTGGTGATCTCAGTGGCGCCAAGTGCTTGAAGCTCATTTGTGATGTCAGTGAGACGATCGAATGTGTGTTGGACATTCTCATTGTCATGTCTCTTGAAGCGATTGAAGAGATTGCGAAGGACGCTGATCCTTTGATCTCCCTGGGTAGAGACTCCTTCGTTGACCTTTGAGAGCCAGTCCCAGACTTCCTTTGACGTGTCCAGAGCACTTACACGACCATACTGTCCTTTGGTCAGATGACCACAGATGATGTTCTTGGCCGTTGAATCCAGTTGAACGAGCCTCTTGACATCAGTAGGGGTGATACCATCACGAGTCTTGGGAACTCCGTTCTTGACGACAAACCAGGGGTCAACGTCAATGGCTTCAAGGTGCATGCACATCTTGTTCTTCCAGTAGGGATATTCGGTGCCATCGAAGACGGGGCACGCAGCGGAGACTTTAATTATCCCTGCAGTCGACATAGCTAAAACTCCAGGTGGTTAAACCGAATCACACAGAACAAGGAAGTACCTGGCTCTAATACCAATTGAAAGTGCAGTATATCGACTAGAGGGGGGTGAATAGGCGATTTTTATGAAATGCTTCAAAACATGGTACTTTTGAAGACAAAAAATAAACTCAATCCTATTAGTATGCAGCGGAAAGTAGACTACACTAGACAAGCCATAGTCATGTATTCAATGAAGTGAAAGCACGAAGACTAATAGCATCTAGGCAGTAGGGATCAAGATGGAAGAAGGAATGAAGCCAATCACAACAAGTAGATACTTAGTGAAGTCAATCAGATAAGGCAAGCACGCAATGACTTCACGACATAGAACAGTAAGTAAAGGGAAGGAACGGATAGAACTAGTAGCTCGCGGAGGACAGTGATTTGTTAGACCAGTTCCAGTTGCTGTGACAACTGTACGTCTCGTTAGGCAGGCTGAGATTTAACTCAGAATATCGCGTCTTCACCTTATTCCCCTTGAGCTAAGGACACCTAGTCCTCACCCAATCACTCTGGTAAGTCTTCAAGGTAGACTTCCAAACCTTCACAGACTTCGTTCACCGGCGATCCACAATGACTCTTGGATGCTCAGAACGCGATGCCTAACCGACTGGAGGAAACACAGTCCTCAAGTGTAATAAGTCTTCAGGTCACACAGACAGAAAGACTCCAGTGATGCCTAACACTCTTTGGCTCTGGGTGTTTTGGCTTTGTCCTCGCAAGGATTTCTCTCTCAAACGCTTCGGAGGTGGGTTGCTCTCAAATGACAAAAGCCGTGTAATAACTCCGAGCAGCCACCGATTTATGGTGTAGGGGGTGGGCTATTTATAGCCACTGGGCAACCCGACCTGATTTGTCCGAAGTGACCATGGGTCACTAAGGAACTGACACGTGTTCCAACGGTCAGATTTCAAACACTCACACGGCAACTTTACTTGTGCTACAAGTAAGGCTGACTCATCCAACTCTGGATAAGATTTTCTCTCATAGTCTTCGCTCAAAGACATAGGATTTGGTTGAGCATCACTTAAGTCACTCTGACTTAGATCACTTGGACCCCACTTAACAGTACAGTGGTTCCTATGACTCAACAAAGAAGAAAAGGAAACAACGAAACATCTACGTCTTCGCTCTCCATCGTCTTCACACAATGTCTTCTCATGTCATAGTCTTCAATATGATTATCTTCATATACCACCGATGTCAATGTCTTCATACATTTTTATGGGTCATCTCTGGTAGGTAAACCGAATCAATGAGGGACTACTACCTGTGTTATCCTGCAATTCTCACAAACACATTAGTCCCTCCACCAGGTTTGTCGTCAATACTCCAAAACCAACTAGGGGTGGCACTAGATGCACTTACAAATTTGACACCCTCAATTCCAAGGATATGCTTCTTCTTCACAAGCGTGTGAAAGTTCCTCATGCCAGCATGACCGAGTCGTCGATGCCATAGCCATCCTTCTGAAGCTTTTGCAAGTAGGCATGTGGTAGGTTGTGGTCCTGTAGAGAAATCAACAATATACAAGTCTCCTTTCCTAAAGCCTTCGAAGACTTTGGATCTGTCAGATTCCATGATAACAACACAACTATATTTGCCAAAGACAACAAGCATATCAAGGTCACAAACCATTGAGACAAACATGAGGTTGAATCCAAGAGACTCGACAAGCATGACCTTGTCCATGTGTCGATCTTTTGAGATTGCAACCTTACCTAGACCCAATACCTTGCTTTTTTGTTTGTCTGCATAGGTGATATGCTTCAGGTGAGATGGAGATAAGGCAGAGTGCATCAGTAGGTTCTTGTCACCGGTCATGTGATTTGTGCATCCAGTGTCGAGGACCCACTCAGTAGCTTTGTGAGATTCATCCTGTAGAAGAATTAGTACATCTTACAACTCATATGCTTCATTGTGAAGAATATGACATCAATTTCATCAGAATGAATTTCATCAGTAAGAATAATATGTGAAGAATGAGGACGTGTGAAATGAATGAATCATTTATGCATGATTAGCTTGCATCCCTTCAAGCAATTTCAGATCTCCAGCAAATTCTTTAGACGTTTATGATCGTCTGGAGACCTGACCCTGCATAGCAGATTAGTTCTTTTTCTTCACCACCCACATCTGGAGGGGTGGCAAAGAGTTCATCATTCGACGAGCACCAATTGAAAATTGTAGCATTGAAGCAAGTGCACTTCATCTCACAGGTGAGGGGTTAGAGTATGAATATGAGTAAGCAGAGAAATTCTTCGAGGACTTATGAACATAATGATTTGAAGAATAATGCACGTATTCATAATCCATCTTTCCCTACGTAACAGAGGTGTTAGAACAAAGATGATCATATGAAGAATTTGATCCACTTGAGGAATTTGGTCCATATGAGTATTTGGATCCATATGAAGATTTTGATCGATATGAAGAATTTGATCTGGGGTTCCCGTTCCTCACACGAGGTGTCATGAGGACATTCACTTGAAGATTTTCAAGGTGCCTCTTAGGGACCCAGATTTTCTTCATAGGGGGACCATTCCTGTAGTTAGTTCCAACATATCTAGCAAATACTTCACCATTCTAATTTTTGAACAGTTTATAGTTGGAGTCAAATGACTCATCAGAAGAAAGTGAAGTTTCACGAGTAAAGCCTGATAAGGTAGATGGATCTAAGGGAGGTCCTTTTGCAGCAACCCATGAGGTTTTTGGATACTGCTCAGGTTTCTAGTAGATCCCATCAACATTGATTTTCCTCTCAAAGGCAATACCATCTTTCCTAGGGTTCCTGTTCAGAATCTTCTTTTAAGCATATCACAAATAGTCTGATGACCTTTGAGGCTTTTGTACATGCCTGTCATATACAATTCCTTCAACCCTGCATTTTCGTCAGTAGCATTGGTGTTTTCCTCAGTTGAGGAAATTGTCAGCACAGAAGCGGTTGAAGAATTTGTAAGAGTAGAAGCATTTTAACTTTCAAGTGAAGAATTTGCAGTTTCACGTTCAATGCATTTAAGGCATGGGGTATGAATTATTCCTGAGTAGCGCTAATCTGTTGAGCAAGCAATGAATCGCGTTACTTCTGAAGATCTTCACAACTCTCTCTTAGCTTTTCAAGATCTTGCTTTCTTTGAAGAAATTTGTAGGAAAGCTTCTCATGATCAGATAAGAGAGTATTATGATTACCCTGAAGATTATCATACTTGGACTGAAGTCTCTGAAGATTTTCAGTCAAGATTTTAGATCGATCCATTTCTTCACCCAGCAGATCATTACTTCTTTCTAGCATATTTTGAACCTTATCAAAAGCTTTTTGATGTTTTATGGAAATTTTAGCAAGTTTGGACTAGCTAGGTTTGAGGTTTTCATCAGATTCATCTTCACTAGAATCAGACATGGAACGGTTGAGTACCTTTGCACCTTTTTCCATGAGACATGTTGGAGAGGATGATGATTCTGGATTGAAAGTCATCGTCTTGAGAGATTCTTTGAAATACTCAAACCAGGGATCGTCACGAGTTCGATGACCTTCATAAACCTCAAAGAGACGGTCCCAGATAAGCTTCGCATGGATGAGATGCATAACGTTCCTGAACTGATTTTGGGACAGACATGAACAGATGACGTCCTTCGCGGTGAGATTGAGTAGAGTGTACTTGCGAATATCATCAGCCTTGGAAATCTTGCATAGATCGGTAAGACCAATCTCGGTGACGGTCCAGAGTTCGTTGTTCATCACCATGAAGCGCTTCTTCATCATGGCCTTCCACTTGGGATAATCATGACCGTCAAAGATTGGGCATGACACAGTCTTCATTCATGCGGTCGACATAACTAAAAGTCCAGGCGGTTAAGCCAAAATCACATAGAAGAAGGGAGTACCTTGCTCTAATACCAATTGAAAGTGCGTTATATCGACTAGAGGGGGGTGAATAGGCGATTTTTATAAATTCGTCGCCGAGGAAATTCTAGCTGAGGAATTTCCTAAGCAACAAACTACTTAGCAACAGAATAGATACTCAGGTGCAAGCTTGACAGGATAGTAGCATGGTCATCATGATGAAATGAAAGCAAGCACAGAGTACAAGTAGCGTGTAAACAGGATAAGCAAGCAGAAGACTTAGGACTGAAGAAATAGGGTTGAGGAAATTGAGAAAGTCTTCAGTTAAAGTCTTCAAATAGTACAGAACAAGTTCAACAACACATGAATGAGTAAATGAAAGGGTTGAGGAAATAGAACCAGTAGGCTTGATGAAGATAATGATTTGTTAGACCAGTTCCAACTACTGTGACAGTTGTACGTCTGGTTAGGGCGGCTAGGTATTTAAACCCGAGGACACACAGTCCCGGACACCTAGTCCTGGACACACAGTCCAAGATACCAAGTCCTCACCATAATCCCATTGAGCTAAGGTCACACGGACCTCGCCCAATCACTCGTGGTAAGTCTTCACATGTGACTTCCAAACCTTCACAAACTCGGACACCCGGCGATCCACAATTCCTCTGGGATGCTCTAGACCATTGACGCCTAACCGTCTGGAAGATCACAGTCTTCAAAGGTAACAAGCATCGGTTCCACACAGGAACAATCTCTTCAGTGATGCTCAATCACTTTGGGGTTTTAGGTATTTGGGTTTTGGGTTTTTCCTCACTTCATGATTTCCCTCAAAGTCCTCGGAGGATGGGTTGCTCTAATGACAAGTGTCAGTTTCTCTTGGAGCAGCCAACCAGCTAGTGGTTGTAGAGGGCGGCTATTTATAGCCTAGGGACCAGCCCGACATGATAAGACATAAATGCCCTTCAATGATATGACCGTTAGGTAGGTAGATATTTGGGACAGCTGGCGCATAGCACAACAACGGTCGGAACGTTGAGTGTCAAATTCCTCAGGGCTATCATGTTCCTCACTAGTAGGAAATACACACTGGCGAATTCCTAACTCCTCAGTCAGAATAAATTCCTCAGGGACCAGAAGAACTTAGTCTCTGTCACTGAAGAAATTGACTGATCTGTATGAGATTTCCAATGGCTTCATTTGAAAGGATTGGGTAGTGTAGGCTTTGAGTTGAGCATCACTTGGAAATATGTTTCCTTAGTTTTTCCTCGACCCCCTTTGACAGTATGGTGTTTCCTATGACTCAAGAAAGAGAAAATGAAACTACGAAAACAAAAGTATTCACGCTTCATGTTCCTCGCATGATTATCCAAGTCTTCAAAGTCACACCAATTTCTTCACTTTCAAAGTCTTCAGAAAGTCTTCAAAAATCCAAAGTCTTTAGTCGAAGACATTTATTTTTAGGGGTCGACTTTATTTGTACATATCAAACTCCTTATAGACTTATAGACCTATGTACACTCATAAACGCATTAGTCCCTTAACCTATAAGTCTTCAATGCACCAAAATCACTAAGGGGTACTAGATGCACTTACACCTTTTCCGGTACTCTGTCGGAGGGGTATTTTACAACAGAGGGCATCTACATCAACACCATTGCCCTTCCGATGAAGTGTGAGTAGTTTACCACAGACCTATGGGTCCATAGCTAGTAGCTAGATGGCTTCTTCTCTCCCTTTGATCCTCAATACCATGTTCTCCTCGATGTTCTTGGAGATCAATCCTATGTAATCTTCTTTTGCGGTGTGTTTGCCAAGATCCGATGAATTTTGGATTTATGATCAGAATATCTATGAATATTATTTGAGTCTCTTCTAAATTCTTATATGCAGGATTTGATAACTTAGTAATTCTCTTCGTACTATCGGTTAGGTTTGGCCAACTAGATTGGTTTTTCTTACGATGGGAGAAGTGATTTGCTTTGGGTTCAATCTTGTGGTGCCCAATCCTAGTGATAGTAGGGGACACGACACGTATTGTATTATTGCCATCGAGGATAAAAAGATGGGGTTTTCATCATATTGCTTGAGTTAATTCCGCTACATTATGTCATCTTACTTAATGCATTACTCTGTTCTTTATGAACTTAATACTCTAGATGCAGGCAAGAGTCGATCGATGTGTGGAGTAATAGTAGTAGATGAAGGCAGGAGTCAGTCTACATGACACGGACATGATGCCTATATTCATGATCATTGCCTTAGATATCGTCATAACTTTGCGCTTTTCCATGAATTGCTTGGCAGTAATTTGTTCACCCACCGTAATATTTGCTATCATGAGATAAGCCTCTAGTGAAACCTACGACCCCCGGGTCTATTTTACATCTTATAAGTTTCCGATCTACTATTTTGCAATCTTTTACTTTCCAATCTATAAACCAAAAAACCCAAAAATATTTACTTTACAAGTTATCTATCTCTATCGGAACTCACTTTTGCAAATAACCGTGAAGGGATTGACAACCCCTTTTGCGTTGGGTGCAAGTTGTTTGATTGTTTGTGCAGGTATTTGGCGATCTGTGTGTAATCTCCTACTGGATTGATACCTTCGTTATCAAACTGAGGGAAATACTTACTCTACTTTGCTGCATCACCCTTTCCTCTTCAAGAGAAAAGCCAACGCAAGCTCAAGAGGTAGCATTATCCTCGGTGGCAACAATACAATACATGCCTCATCCCCTTCTGTCACTGGGTGAGATCACCGCAAGATTCAACCCAAAGCAAAGCACTTCTCCCATTGCAAGAAAAACTAATCTAGTTGGCCAAACCAAACCGATAATTAGAAGAGAATTACTAAGATATCGAATAATGCATATAAGAATTCAGAGAAGATTCAAATAATATTCATAGATAAGTTGATCATAAATCCACAATTCATCGGATCTCGACAAACACGCCGCAAAATAAGATTACATCGGATAGATCTCCAAGAACATCGAGGAGAACATGGTATTGAGAATCAAAGAGAGAGAAGAAGCCATCTAGCTACTAGCTATGGACCCATAGGTCTGTGGTAAACTACTCACGCTTCATCAGAAGGGCAATGGTGTTGATGTAGATGCCCTCCGTGGTGGAATCCCCCTCCGAAAGAGTACCGAAAAGACCTCCAGATGGGTTCTCGCAGATACATAAGGTTACGGCGGTGGAAAAGTGGTTTCGGTGCCCCCTCTATGGTTTCTAGAATATATGTGAATATATAGGTGAAAGAGGTCGGTGGGAGGAGCTGCGAGGGGCCCACAAGGGTGGGGGCGCACCCACCCCCCTAGGGCACGCCCTCCCCCCTTGTCGTCGCCTCGCGGCTCTTCTAACTTGGTTCTCAAGTCTACGGGGTGTCTTCGGGTCCAAGAAAAATCATCGTGGAGGTTTCATTCCGTTTGGACTCCGTTTGATATTCCTTTTCTGCGAAACTCAAAAACAAGGAAAAAAACAAAAACTGGCACTAGGCTCTAGGTTAATAAGTTAGTCCCAAAAATAATATAAAATAGCATATTAATGCATATAAAACATCCAAAACAGATAATATAATAGCATGGAAGAATAAAAAATTATAGATACATTGGAGACGCATCAATGGCCCAGGTCTATTTTAATAATATTACAAAAACCAAACATACCTAGCTGCAATTTTCTTTCTTTTATTTTACTTTGCAATGTATCTATCACCCAATGAGTACAAGGGGATTGACAACCCTCTTGCTAGCGTTGGGTGGAAGTATTTTCTTTTATGTGTGTACGTATAGTTGACTGGGTATTTGCGTGGCTCTCCTATTGGTTCGTTAACCTTGGTTCTCACTAAGGAAAGTATTCTCAACTGATATATTGCTGCACCCTTCCTCTTCGGGGGAAACTCCCAAAGCAGCTCACAAGTAGCATGGGTGAACGAGATTATGCAAAAAAAATGTGTTGTATCTCTTACATGAGGCTTCAGCTTCTCGCTAGTGCCATGGTCCTGCTGCTATATGCACGTGTACGTGTGTAACTGTGGCTTCGTCACCTTTCTCATGTTATGTTGGGAACTTCACTGGCCAATGAATGATCCCCTAGAGTTTCGGCTTGGATTACGGCTATGAGTTTGTTACAGTATGTAGTGGCAACACTACAATCGAATTATTCGTCTTTCTCTTGAATGTGTGTGTATGTGGTAAATACCGGGAACTGATCACAAGAGCTGAAAACATACATATATAAAGATCCATAGTTCCCAAAACTTTGCCAAAGCGAAATAAAGTCTATGATCACTTATTTGGCATAATCCCATCACATGCCAAAGTTTGAGCAAACAATGATTGAAACAAAATTCTTGAGAGCCTTGATGATGAGACATTCGTGGGTATGTTTATGAGCATTCTAGTACCATGTTTATCTTAACATACTTTTCACTTCCTCATTTATGTTTTAATGGCTACATCAAAGAAAAAATATTGCATGCATTCCCAGCAAGAAAGTGTTAACTAGGCGAAATAGAATTGAGTGTTGCAAAGTTGTTTTATCTAGTAGGTCAAAAGCTTTGAGTTGATTAGCTTTGCCTTACTAATACTTGCATAATAACCATGCCACCGCTAAAGCTATGCTAAGCTTTCGGGTCAAGAAGCGAAGGGCTATCTAGGCGTACCGATCGTAAGTGAACAAAAACCTTCTCGTTATTTTGGTTTGAGCAACTAAGTTCCTTATGATTCCGATTTCTCTCTATGTTGCTCGAGGACAATCAAGTTTAAGCTTCGGGGATTTGATGAGTGATATTTTTACACTCATCTGCCTTTTGTTTAAACCAAGATATTTCAAAAAACAAGATATTCGCTCCGATATTGCCACTAATGACTAATGAATGCATACGATTCTATAAATCCTCTCTTTATTGTGTTTCTATAGGAAATGGGCTTAATATGGATGAAATGAAGTGAGAGCATGGAAAGGAGTAAATGAGGAGATGGAAGAAATTAGGAAGAGGCGCACCAGATGCAACAGAGCAAAAGACGGTGTTTCATCTGACCGCAATCGCTCACACGAGCAGTCGTATGGCATGGAAACTGAGGCCTCTCGTCCACCTGAACAATTTTTATAAAGGGATCGAGGACGAAATGTCAACAGAACATCTGCGAGAAGAACCAAAATAGAGTCATCCCCATCCATCTCCATCAACCCTAGTAGTCGTCATTTCCATCTCCATAGCCGCCATCACCACCATAGTTCTTCTTCCACTAGATCATACTTGTAATCGTGTATTAGACACGGCATCATTGTAAGACATATTATCAATCAATCTACCTTCAAGGTGTGTTTTATAATGTGTTCTTTGTGTGGTCTAATCTCCATCTGTGAGTTGTTCGGTAAGGTATGAGTTGAGGCAAGAGCCTTGCAACCCTCTGTATTTGTTGCGAGGATCAATGGAAGGGCTTTAACTAACATCTCATATATATGAAATAAAATTGTTTCGTACATGTCTTTTGTCTCATTTGCATTCTTCATCTCTGCAGGTACCTAGGATCATGGAAAGTGAGCCACCACTAGTGGATAAACAGTAAGACACAACTATCTTTGTTGTTCGCCATTTTCCATCAACGACAACACTACTTTTTTTCAAATAGTGTTGGCGTTGGCATAATTAGCAGGTCAGCTTTACATGGTTAGCGTTGGCGTTGCTTTTTTTTGAACACGTCAAAAATCTGTTCGCCCATCTATACTCACTGTTTGGAAGATAGTGGTGGCATAGGATTTTTATGCACACCATAGTTAATTAATTATGTTGGGGATCGTAGCAGAAAATCAAAATTTTTCCTACGCATCACCAAGATCTATCTATGGAGTAATCTAGCAACGAGCATAAAGGGGAGTGCATCTACATACCCTTGTAGATCGCGAGCGGAAGCGTTCAAGAGAACGGGGATGATGGAGTCGTACTCGTCGTGATCCAAATCACCAATGATCCTAGCGCCGAACGGACGGCACCTCCGTGTTCAACACACGTACGGAGCGGGGACGTCTCCTCCTTCTTGATCCAGCAAGGGGGGAGGAGAGGTTGATGGAGATCCAGCAGCACGTCGGCGTGGTGGTGGAAGTAGCGGGATTCCAGCAGGGCTTCGCCAAGCGCTGCGGGAGGAGGGAGATGTGTCACGGGAGGGAGAGGGAGGCGCCAGGGCTTGGGGTGCGGCTCCCATGCGCCTCCCCACTATATATAGGGGTGGAGGGGGCTGGTTTCTTGCCCTCCAAGTCCATTGGGGCGTTGGCAAAGGTGGGGGAAAGAAATCCCATCATTTCCTTTCCCCACCGATTGTTATCCCCCCTTTTTAGGGATCTTGATCTTATCCCTTCGGGATATGATCTTATTCCTTCTAAGGGGAGATCTTGGTGCACCTTGACCAGGGGTGTGGTGCCTTGCCCCCACTACCCACGTTCATGTGGGTCCCCCCATGCAGGTGGGCCCCACTTCGGAACCTTCTAGAACCTTCCCGGTACAATACCGAAAAATCCCGAACATTTTCCGGTGGCCAAAATAGGACTTCCTATATATAAATCTTTACCTCCGGACCATTCTGGAACTCCTCGTGACGTCCGGGATCTCATCCGGGACTCCGAACAACTTTCGGGTTTCTGCATACTTATATCTCTACAACCCTAGCGTCACCGAACCTTAAGTGTGTAGACCCTACGGGTTCGGGAGACATGCAGACATGACCGAGACGACTCTCCGGTCAATAACCAACAACGGGATCTGGATACCCATGTTGGCTCCCACATGCTCCACGATGATCTCATCGGATGAACCACGATGTCAAGGATTCAATCAACCCCGTATACAATTCCCTTTGTCTATCGGTACAGTACTTGCCCGAGATTCGATCATCGGTATCCCGATACCTTGTTCAGTCTCGTTACCGGCAAGTCTCTTTACTCGTTCCGTAACACATCATCCCGTGATCAACTCCTTGATCACATTGTGCACATTATGATGATGTCCTACCGAGTGGGCCCAGAGATACCTCTCCGTCACACGGAGTGACAAATCCCAGTCTCGATTCATGCCAACCCAACAGACACTTTCGGAGATACCTGTAGTGCACCTTTATAGCCACCCAGTTACGTTGTGACGTTTGGTACACCCAAAGCATTCCTACGGTATCCGGGAGTTGCACAATCTCATGGTCTAAGGAAAAGATACTTGACATATAGAAAAGCTTTAGCATACGAACTACACGATCTGTGCTTGGCTTAGGATTGGGTCTTGTCCATCACATCATTCTCCTAATGATGTGATCCCGTTATCAACGACATCCAATGTCCATGGTCAGGAAACCGTAACCATCTATTGATCAACGAGCTAGTCATCTAGAGGCTTACTAGGGACATGGTGTTTGTCTATGTATCCACACATGTATCTGAGTTTCCTATCAATACAATTCTAGCATGGATAATAAACGATTATCGTGAACAAGGAAATATAATAATAACCAATTTATTATTGCCTCTAGGGCATATTTCCAACAGTCTCCCACTTGCACTAGAGTCAATAATCTAGTTCACATCGCCATGTGATTAACACTCACAAGTCACATCGCCATGTGACCAACATCCAAAGAGTTTACTAGAGTCAGTAATCTAGTTCACATCAATATGTGATTAACACTCAATGAGTTCTGGGTTTGATCATGTTATGCTTGTGAGAGAGGTTGTAGTCAACGGGTCTGCAACATTCAGATCCCTATGTACTTCGCAAAACTTTATGTCATATCGTAGATGCTGCTACCACGTTCCACTTGGAGCTATTCCAAACTGTTGCTCCATTATACGTATCCGGTATCTCTACTCAAAGTTATCCGGATAGGTGTTAAGCTTGCATTGACGTAACTCTTTACGTCGAACTCTTTATCACCTCCATAACCGAGAAACATTTCCTTATTACTCTAAGGATAATTTTGACCACTATCTAGTGATCCACTCCTGGATCACCTTTGTACCCTCTTGCCAGACGTGTGGCAAGGCACACATCAGGTGCGGTACTCATCATGGCATACCGTATAGAGCCTATGACAAAAACATAGGGGACGACCTTCGTCCTTCCTCTTCCTTCTGCCGTGGTCAAGTTTTGAGTCTTACTCAACTTCACACCTTACAACTCAGGTAAGAACTCCTTCTTTGACTGATCTATTTTGAACTCCTTCAAAATTATGTCAAAGGTGTGTGTTCCTTTTGAAAGTAACATCAGGCGTCTTGATCTATCTGTATAGATCTTGATGCCCAATATGTAAGCAGCTTTATCCAGGTCTTCCTTTGAAAAACTCATTTCAAACAACCCTTTATGCTTTCTAGAAATTCTACATCATTTCGGATCAACCATATGTCATTCACATATACTTATCAGAAATGTTGTAGTGCTCCCACTCACTTTATTGCAAATACAAGTTTCTAAAAAAACTTTGTATACCCAAAAACTTTGATCACTCCATCAAAGTGTATATTCCGACTTCGAGATGCTTGCTCTAGTCCATGGAAGGATCGCTGGAGCCAGCATACCTTTTAGCATCCTTAGGATCGACAAAACCTTTCTGATTGTATCACATACAACCTTTCCTTACGAAAACTGGTAAGGAAACTTGTTTTGTCATCCATCTGCCAGATTTCATAAATGCAGCTAATGATTCTGACGGACTTAAGCATCGCTACGGGTGAGAAAATCTCATCGTAGTCAACTCCTTGAACTTGTGGAAAACTCTTCGTCACAAGTCGAGCTTCATAGACGGTGACATTACCATCCACGTCCGTCTTCCTTCCTAAAGATCCATTTATCTCAATGGCTTGCCAGTCATCGGGCAAGTCCACCAAAGTCCATACTTTGTTTCGATACATGGATCCTATCTCGGATTTCTCGGCTTCTAACCATTTGTCGGAATATGGGCCCACCATCGCTTCTCCATAGTTCGTAGGTTCATTGTTGTTCAACAACATGACATCTAAGACAGGATCATCGTACCACTCAGGAGTAGTACTTATCCTTGTCGACCTACGAGGTTTGATAGCAACTTGATCCGAAACTTCATGATCACTATCATTAGTTTCCTCTTCAACAGTCGTAGGTTCCACAGAAACCTCTTTCTGTGTTGCACTACTCTCCAGTTGAAGTGAGGGTTCGACAACCTCATCAAGTTCTATCTTCCTCCCACTCAATTCTTTCGAGAGAAACTCCTTCTCGAGAAAGGACCCGTTCTTAGGGACAAACATTTTTGCCCTTGGATCTGAGATAGGAGGTATACCCAACTGTTACCTTTGGGTATCCTATGAAGATGTATTTGTCCGCTTTGGGTTCGAGCTTTTCCCGGCTGAAGCCATAAGCCTCGCAGCCCCAAACATTGAGAAACGACAACTACGGTTTCTTGCCAAACCATACGACGTCGTCTCAACGGACTTAGATGGTGCCCTATCTAAAGTGAATGCAGCTGTCTCTAATGCATAACCTCAAAATAACAGCGGTAGATCGGTAAGATACATCATAGATCGCACCATATCTCATAAGGTTCGATTACGATGTCCGGACACACCATTACGCTGTGGTGTTCCAGGGGGCTTCAACTGCGAAACAATTCCACAATGTCTTAAGTGATTGCCAAACTCATAATTCAGAAAATATCCCTTGATCAGATCATAGGAACATGATCTTCTTGTTATGATGATTCTTAATCTTCACTCTGAAATTGTTTGAACCTTTCAAACGTTTCAGACTTTTGCTTCATTAAGTAAATATACCATATCTACTCTAATCGTCAGTGAAGATGAGAAAATAACGATATCCACTACGCGCCTTAATTCTCATTGGATCACACACATCAGCATGTATTATTTCCAACAAGTCACTTGCCCGTTTCATTGTACCTGAAAACGGGATCTCAGTCATCCTGCCCATGAGGCATGGCTCGCATGTGTCAAGCGATTCAAAATCAAGTGACTCCAAACGTCCATCAGCATGGAGTTTCTTCATGCATTTTATGCCAAAATGACCTAAGCGGCAGTGCCACACGAAAGTGGTACTATCATTATAAACTCTACATCTTTTGGCATTAATATTATCATCATGTGTATTACTATGATCGAGATTCAACAAACCTTTGGGTGCATGACCATAAAGGTATTATTCATGTAAACAGAATAACCATTATTCTCTGACTTAAATGAATAACCGTATTGCAATGAACATGATCTAATCATATTCAT
This sequence comes from Secale cereale, assembly GCA_902687465.1. NCBI lineage: Eukaryota > Viridiplantae > Streptophyta > Magnoliopsida > Poales > Poaceae > Secale > Secale cereale. The sequence goes on from LR738711.1 coordinate 176,890,531, forward strand.
GCTCAACGTAGACACCCGATAACATTTATCTAGGTTCAATACTAATCTCGAAAATAGAGGGAGTGTGCGATGGTGATCTTATCAACCTTGGAAATACTTCCAACACACATCGTCACCTCGCCCTTAGCTAGTCTCCGTTCTGTCCGTAGCTTTTGTTTCAAGTCACTAATAATAGCAACTGAACCGGTATCCAATACCCAGGTGCTACAAGGAGTACTACTAAGGTACACATCAATAACACGTATATCAAATATACTTTGTTGAAGTTGCCAGCTATCATATCTACCATGTATTTGGGGTGGTTCCGCTACCATGTGACCGTTCCCCTTACAATAGAAGCACTTAGTCTCGAGGTTTGGGTTCAACCATGGGTTCCTTCATCAGAGCGACAACAGGTTTGCCATTCATGAAGTTTCCCTTCTAGCCCTTACCCCTTTTGAAACCAGTGGTCTTTGTTAAACCATCAACACTTGATGCTCCTTCTTGATTTCTACTTTTGCGGTACTAAGAACCGCTAACAGCACCGGGATCATCTCCATCCTTTGCATGTCATAGTTCATCACGAAGTTCTAGTAGCTTGGTGATAGTGTCTAGAGAATTCCGTCAACCACTATCTCATCTAGAAGATTAACTCCCACTTGGTTCAAGTGATTTTAGCACCCAGACATTCTGAGCACACGCTCACTAGTTGAGCTATTCTCCTCCATCTTTTTGGCAAAGGAACTTGTCAGAGGTATCATACCTCTCAACACGGGCATGAGCCTGAAATCCCAATTTCAGCTCTTAGAACATCTCATATGTTCCATGGCGTTCAAAACATCATTGGAATCCCGATTCTAAGCCGTAAAGTATGGTGCACTAAACTATCAAGTAGTCATCAGGACGTGTCTCTCAGGTGTTCACAACATCCACAGACAACGTTGTAGGGGTTTGCACATCGAGCGGTGCATCAAAGACGTAAGCTTTCTGTGCAGCAGTGAGGACACTCCTCGGACTACGAACCCAGTCCGCATCATTGCTTACATTATCTTTCAACTCAGTCTTTCTCTAGGATCGTATTAAACAGGGAGCTACAACGCAGTTATTGGTCTACAACATAATTTGCGAAGACAACTTAGACTATTGTTCATGACAATGAAGTTCATCTAATGAACTCCCACTCAGATAGACATCTCTCTAGTCATCTAAGTGATACATGATCCGAATCGACTAGGCCGTGTCCGATCATCACGTGAGACGGACTAGTCATCAACGGTGAACATCTTCATGTTGATCGTATCTTCTATACGACTCATGTTCGACCTTTCGGTCTTCCGTGTTCCGAGGCCATGTCTGTACATGCTAGGCTCGTCAAGTCAACCCTAAGTGTATCGCGTGTGTAAATCTGGCTTACACCCGTTGTATGCGAACGTTAGAACCTATCACACCCGATCATCACGTGGTGCTTCGGAACAACGAACCTTAGCAACGGTGCACAATTAGGGGGAACACAATTCTTGAAATTTTAATGAGAGATCATCTTATTCACTACCGTCGTTCTAAGCAAATAAGATGTAAAACATGATAAACATCACATGCAATCAAATAGTGACATGATATGGCCAATATCATCTTGCTCCTTTGATCTTCATCTTCGGGGCTCCATGATCATCATTGTCACCGGCATGACACCATGATCTCCATCATCATGATCTCCATCATCGTGTCTCCATGAAGTCGTCTCGCCAAACATTACTTCTACTACTATGGCTAACGTTTAGCAATAAAGTAAAGTAATTACATGGCGTTATTCAGTGACACGCAGGTCATACAATAAATAAGACAACTCCTATGGCTCCTGCCGGTTGTCATTCTCATCGACATGCAAGTCGTGATTCCTATTACAAGAACATGATCAATCTCATACATCACATATATATCATTCATCACATCCTTTTGGCCATATCACATCACACGGCACATGCTGCAAGAACAAGTTAGACGTCCTCTAATTTTTGTTGCAAGTTTTTACGTGGCTGCTATAGGTTTCTAGCAAGAACGTTTCTTACCTACGTCAAAACCACAATGTGATATGCCAATTTCTATTTACCCTTCATAAGGACCCTTTTCATCGAATCCGATCCGACTAAAGTGGGAGAGACAGACACCCGCTAGCCACCTTATGCAACTAGTGCATGTCAGTCGGTGGAACCTGTCTCACGTAAGAGTACGTGTAAGGTCGGTCCGGGCCGCTTCATCCCACGATGCCGCCGAATCAAGATAAGACTAGTAACGGCAAGAGAATTGACATGATCTACGCCCACAACTACTTTGTGTTCTACTCGTGCAAGATACTACGCATAGACCTAGCTCATGATGCCACTGTTGGGGATCGTAGCAGAAAATCAAAATTTTTCCTACGCATCACCAAGATCTATCTATGGAGTAATCTAGCAACGAGCATAAAGGGGAGTGCATCTACATACCCTTGTAGATCGCGAGCGGAAGCGTTCAAGAGAACGGGGATGATGGAGTCGTACTCGTCGTGATCCAAATCACCAATGATCCTAGCGCCGAACGGACGGCACCTCCGTGTTCAACACACGTACGGAGCGGGGACGTCTCCTCCTTCTTGATCCAGCAAGGGGGGAGGAGAGGTTGATGGAGATCCAGCAGCACGTCGGCGTGGTGGTGGAAGTAGCGGGATTCCAGCAGGGCTTCGCCAAGCGCTGCGGGAGGAGGGAGATGTGTCACGGGAGGGAGAGGGAGGCGCCAGGGCTTGGGGTGCGGCTCCCATGCGCCTCCCCACTATATATAGGGGTGGAGGGGGCTGGTTTCTTGCCCTCCAAGTCCATTGGGGCGTTGGCAAAGGTGGGGGAAAGAAATCCCATCATTTCCTTTCCCCACCGATTGTTATCCCCCCTTTTTAGGGATCTTGATCTTATCCCTTCGGGATATGATCTTATTCCTTCTAAGGGGAGATCTTGGTGCACCTTGACCAGGGGTGTGGTGCCTTGCCCCCACTACCCACGTTCATGTGGGTCCCCCCATGCAGGTGGGCCCCACTTCGGAACCTTCTAGAACCTTCCCGGTACAATACCGAAAAATCCCGAACATTTTCCGGTGGCCAAAATAGGACTTCCTATATATAAATCTTTACCTCCGGACCATTCTGGAACTCCTCGTGACGTCCGGGATCTCATCCGGGACTCCGAACAACTTTCGGGTTTCTGCATACTTATATCTCTACAACCCTAGCGTCATCGAACCTTAAGTGTGTAGACCCTACGGGTTCGGGAGACATGCAGACATGACCGAGACGACTCTCCGGTCAATAACCAACAGCGGGATCTGGATACCCATGTTGGCTCCCACATGCTCCACGATGATCTCATCGGATGAACCACGATGTCAAGGATTCAATCAACCCCGTATACAATTCCCTTTGTCTATCGGTACAGTACTTGCCCGAGATTCGATCATCGGTATCCCGATACCTTGTTCAGTCTCGTTACCGGCAAGTCTCTTTACTCGTTCCGTAACACATCATCCCGTGATCAACTCCTTGATCACATTGTGCACATTATGATGATGTCCTACCGAGTGGGCCCAGAGATACCTCTCCGTCACACGGAGTGACAAATCCCAGTCTTGATTCATGCCAACCCAACAGACACTTTCGGAGATACCTGTAGTGCACCTTTATAGCCACCCAGTTACGTTGTGACGTTTGGTACACCCAAAGCATTCCTACGGTATCCGGGAGTTGCACAATCTCATGGTCTAAGGAAAAGATACTTGACATATAGAAAAGCTTTAGCATACGAACTACACGATCTGTGCTAGGCTTAGGATTAGGTCTTGTCCATCACATCATTCTCCTAATGATGTGATCCCGTTATCAACGACATCCAATGTCCATGGTTAGGAAACCGTAACCATCTATTGATCAACGAGCTAGTCGTCTAGAGGCTCACTAGGGACATAGTGTTTGTCTATGTATCCACACATGTATCTGAGTTTCCTATCAATACAATTCTAGCATGGATAATAAACGATTATCGTGAACAAGGAAATATAATAATAACCAATTTATTATTGCCTCTAGGGCATATTTCCAACAAATTAGTGCTTGCATGACAAGTTATGTTACGCTAGAAATATTTTTTCCATTTTATCAAGTGTTTTGAGTATTTAATGATTATACTAGTCAAAAAATAATATACATTTTATATTATATTTTTTCATCATTATTGTTAGTATTTTTATCATATTGAGACTTCTATTTCTTTACTACCAATTCTAATTTTGAGTCTTTTATTATGTTAAGTCTTTGATTAATCTTGGTCTTCTTTTATTTGAGCTATTATTAGCTATGGCGTTGCATTTTAGGCCCACGCCAGCAATGGCCCACCTGAGTCAACTCCACACCTTAGTAAAAGACCTAAGTTATCGCCCTCTCATTTCACCCACTACGTACACTCCCCCTCAACCAGTCGCCCTCGCCACCTCCTGACCTCGCCTCCCCTCGCCTCCCTGCCGATAGCAAGGTTTGATCCTCCCCTTCCCCTCCCATCGCAACTAATTCCTCTCCACTTGCACCTCCTCCGTCTGCGGACACGCCACATGGAATCCATGGGATTCATCTATAAGTTAATTTAGGGGATTGCTTTGTGTAGAAACTTCAGTATATATCATGGATTGCTTTGTGTGATTTAGAATCCAAAGTTAGTTCAATTGATTCCCTTGTGTATAAATATTAGAGTTAATCCTTTTGCTAATGTGCAGAATCCGATTTTAATAGTGCATTTTGAGTAGAATTGTTTTTAGTCTCTAGAATATTAATGGTTCAAGTTCAACTTAATTTGGTAGTGTAATCTGGAATGTTTGGAATAAATAAAATGAAATCCTATAAATAATTAGATTGGTGGTGTGGAATTTGTTTATTTGTGTATCCCTCCATGGATTTTGTTTATTTTTGTATACAATTACTAGTGTAGAATTATATTTAGCACTGTAGTATCCAATTATGTTTAGTAGAAATTGATTTACTAGTGTAGAAACTGACTATACTTAGTGTTGATTCACTAGTCTAGAAACCAATTATATACTTACTTTTCAATATGTTTTGTATAGAATGATGCAACCACCATCATGCTGAGTGTGCAAGTCAAGGTGCACAACTAGCCTTGCAACTAGCACGCTGTTAGGCATCTACTTTCAGCTGTGTTTTGTTCCTGTAGCGGTAATAAATTATATGAACCTTCTAACTGTTAGTTATTTTTGAAGGAAATATGCCCTAGAGGCAATAATAAAGTTGTTATTCATATTTCCTTATACATCATGATAAATGTCTTTTATTCATGCTAGAATTGTATTAACCGGAAAATTGATACATGTGTGAATACATAGATGAAACAGAGTGTCCATAGTATGCCTCTACTAGACTAGCTCGTTAATCAAAGATGGTTATGTTTCCTAACCATAGACATGAGTTGTCATTTGATCAACGGGATCACATCATTGGGAGAATGGTGTGATGGACAAGACCCATTTCTAAGCTTAGCACTATGATCGTTTAGTTTTTCTGCTATTGCTTTCTTCATGACTTATACATGTTCCTATGACTATGAGATTATGCAACTCCCGAATACCGGAGGAACACCTTGTGTGCTATCAAAGGTCACAACGTAACTGGGTGATTATAAATATGCTCTACAGGTGTCTCCAAATGGGTTTGTGGTGTTGGCATAGATCGAGAATAGGATTTGTCACTCTGAGTGTCGGAGAGGTATCCCTGGGCCCTCTCGGTAATACACATCGAAATAAGCCTTGCAAGCAAACGACTAATGAGTTAGTCACAAGATGATGTATTAAGGAATGAGTAAAAAGACTTGCCAGTGATGAGATTGAACTAGATATGATGATACCGACGATCGAATCTCGGGTAAGTAACATACCGATGACAAAGGGAACAAAGTATGTTGTTGTGCGGTTTGACCGATAAAGATCTTCGTAGAATATGTAGGAACCAATATAAGCATCCAGGTTCCGCTAATAGTTATTGAGCGGAGAAGAGTCTCGGTCATGTCTACATAGTTCTCGAACCCGTAGGGTCCGCACGCTTAACGTTCAATGATGATCGGTATTATGAGTTTATGTGTTTTGATGTACCGAAGGTTGTCCTGAGTCCCGGATAAGATCACGGACATGACGAGGAGTCTCGAAATGACTGAGACATAAAGATTGATATATTGTAAGGATATATTCAGACACCGGAAGGGTTTCGGGGGTCACCGGATAAATATCGGAGTGCCGGGAGGTTACCGGAACCCCCCTGGGGGCTTAATGGGCCTACATGGGCCTTAGTGGAAATAGAGGGCAGCAAGGGAGCCATGGGGCGCCCCCCTAGGCCCAAACCAAATTGGTTTAGGGCAAGGGGGGGTCGGCCCCCTCTTTCCTTCTCCTTTCCTCTTCCTTCCTCCTCCCTCCTAGTTGGACTAGGAAAGGGGGGAAACCTACTCCTAGTAGGAGTAGGAATCCCCCCATGGGGCGCGCCATAGGAGGCCGGCCGGCCCCCTCCTCCACTTCTTTATATACGTGGCCAGGGGGCACCCTAGAGAGACACAAGTTGATTTCTTAGCCGTGTGTGGTGCCCCCTCCACAGTTACACACCTCGGTCATATCGTTGCAGTGCTTAGGCGAAGCCCTGCGCCGGTAACTTCATCGTCACCTTCACCATGCCGTCGTGCTGATGAAACTCTCCCGCGACACTCAACTGGATCAAGAGTTCGTGGGACATCATCGAGCTGAACGTGTGCTGAACGCAGAGGTGCCATACATTCGGTGCTTGGGTCGATTGGATCGCGAAGACGTTCGACTACATCAACCGCGTTTTATGAGGGTACGTGGACACACTCTCCCGCTCGTTGCTATTCTTCTCCTAGATAGATCTTGCATGACCGTAGGTAATTTGTTTGAAATACTACGTTCCCCAACAATGGCATCATGAGCCAAGTCTATGTGTAGATGATATGCACGAGTAGAACACAATGAGTTGTGGGCGATAATAGTCATACTGCTTAACAGCATGTCATACTTTGATTCGGCGGTATTGTGAGATGAAGCGGCCCGGACCGACATTACGCGTACACTTATGCGAGACTGGTTTCACCGTTACGAGCACTCGTTGCTTAAAGGTGACCGGCGGGTGTCTGTCTCTATCACTTTAGTTGAATCGAGTCTGGCTACGCCCGGTCCTTGTGAAGGTTAAAACAACACACTTCACGAAAATCGTTGTGGTTTTGTATGAGTAGGTAAGAACGGTCCTTCCTAAGCCCATAGCAGCCACGTAAAACTTGGCACAACAAAGTAGAGGATGTCTAACTTGTTTTTGCAGGGCATGTTGTGATGTGATATGGTCAAGACATGATGAGTTATATGTTATTGTATGAGATGATCATGTTTTGTAACTTATCGGCAACCGGCATGAGCCTTATGGTTGTCTATTTATTGTATGAATTGCGAAGACCATGTAATTGCTTCACTTTATCACTATGAGTTAGCGATAGTAGTAGTAGCAATAGTTGGCCAGACGACCACGACGCTGTGATGAAGATCATGGTTTTAAGCCAGTGATGATGGTGATCATGACGATGCTTTGGAGATGGAGATCAAAAGCACAAGATGATGATGGCCATATCATGTCACATATTTTGGTTGCATGTGATGTTTATCTTATTATGCTTCTTATTTTACTTAGTACAGTGGTAGCATTATAAGATGATCCCTTACAAAATTTCTAGGTACAAGTGTTCTCCCTGAGTATGCACCGTTGCGAAAGTTCATCGTACCGAGACACCACGTGATGATTGGGTGTGATAAGCTACGTTCAAATACAACGGGTGTAAGACAGTTTTGCACATGCAGAATACTCGGGTTAAACCTGACGAGCCTAGCATGTACAGACATGGCCTCGGAACACTGGAGACCGAAAGGTCAAGCGTGAATCATATAGTAGATATGATCAACATAAGATGTTGACCATTGAAAACTACTCCATATCACGTGATGATCGGACATGGTTTAGTTGATTTGGATCATGTAATCATTTAGATGACTAGAGGGATGTCTGTCTAAGTGGGAGTTCTTCAGTAATATGATTAATTGAACTTTAATTTATCATGAACTTAGTCCTGATAGTTTTTGCATATCTATGTTGTTGTAGATCAATGGCCCGTGCTACCGTTCCCTTGAATTTTAATGCATTCCTAGAGAAAGCTAAGTTGAAAGATTATGTAAGCAACTACATGGACTGGGTCCGTAACTTGAGGATTATCCTCATTGCTCCACAGAAGAATTATGTCCTTGAAGCACGGCTAGGTGACAGGCTTGCTGCAGGAGCAACTCCGGACGTTATGAACGTCTGGCAAGCTCGTTCTGATGACTACTCTATAGTTTAGTGTGCCATGCTTTACGTCTTAGAATCAGGATTTCAAACACCTTTTGAATGTCATGGAGCATATGAGATGTTCCAAGAGTTGAAGTAAATATTTCAAGCAAATGCCCAAATTGAGAGATATGAAGTCTCCAATAAGTTCTATAGCTGCAAGATGGAGGAGAACAGTTCTATCAGTTCTATCAGTGACCACTAGTTTCAAGAAAAGGGGCAAGGGAAAGAAGGGGAACTTCAAGAAGAATAGCAAGACAGTTGCTACCCCCGCGAAGAAACCCAAGTCTTGAGCCAAGCCTGAAACTGTGTGCTTCTACTGCAAAGGGACTGGACACTGGAAGCGGAACTGCCCCATGTATTTGGCGGATAAGAAGGATGGCAAAGTGAACAAAGGTATATTTGATATACATGTTATTGATGTGTACCTTACTAATGCTCGTAGTAGCACCTGGGTATTTGATACTGGTTCGGTTTCTAATATTTGTAACTCGAAACAGGGGCTACGGATTAAACAGGGATTAGCTAAGGACGAGGTGACGATGCGCGTGGGAAATGGTTCCAAAGTCGATGTGATCGCCGTCGGCATGCTACCTCTACATCTATCTTTGGGATTAGTTTTAGACCTAAATAATTGTTATATGGTGCCAGCATTGAGCATGAACATTCTATCTGGATCTTTCTTGTTGCGAGGAGGTTATTCATTTAAATCAGACAATAATGGTTGTTCTATTTATATGAGTAATATCTTTTATGGTCATGCACCCTTGAAGAGTGGTCTATTCTTGTTGGATCTCGATCGTAGTGATACACATATTCATAATATTGAAGCCAAAAGATGCAAAGTTGATAATGATAGTGCAACTTATTTGTGTCACTGCCGTTTAGGTCATATTCGTGTAAAGCGCATGAAGAAACTCCATACCGATGGACTTTTGGAATCACTTGATTATGAATCACTTCGTGCTTGTGAACCATGCCCCATGGGCAAGATGACTAAAACTCCATTCTCCGGAACAATGGAGCGAGCAACTGAATTGTTGGAAATCATACATACTGATGTATGCGGACCGATGAGTGTTGAGGCTCGCGGCGGGTATCATTATTTTCTGACCTTCACTGATGATTTGAGCCGACATGGGTATATCTACTTGATGAAGCACAAGTCTGAAACATTTGGAAAGTTCAAAAAATTACAGAGTGAAGTAGAGAATCATCGTAACAAGAAAATAAAATTTCTACGATATGATCGCGGAGGCGAATATTTGAGTTACGAGTTTGGTCTTCATTTGAAACAATGTGGAATAGTTTCACAACTCACGCCACCCGGAACACCACAGTGTAATGGTGTGTCCGAACGTCATAACCGTACTTTATTAGATATGGTGCGGTCTATGATGTTTCTTACCGATTTACGACTATCGTTTTGGGGTTATGCTTTAGAGACAGCTGCATTCACGTTAACTAGGGCACCATCTAAATCCGTTGAGACGATGCCTTATGAACTGTGGTCTGGCAAGAAACCCAAGTTGTTGGTTCTTAAAGTTTGGGGATGCGATGCTTATGTGAAAAAGCTTCAACCTCATAAGCTCGAACCTAAGTCGGAGAAATGTGTCTTCATAGGATACCCAAAGGAAACTGTTGGGTACACCTTCTATCACATATCCGAAGGCAAGATATTCGTTGCTATGAATGGATCCTTTCTAGAGAAGGAGTTTCTCTCGAAAGAAGTGAGTGGGAGGAAAGTGGAACTTGATGAGGTAATTGTACCTTCTCCCGAATTGGAAAGTAGTACATCATAGAAACTAGTTCATGTGATTCCTAAACCAATCAGCGAGGAAGCTAATGATGATGATCATGAAACTTCAGATCAAGTTACTACTGAACCTCGTAGGTCAACCAGAGTGTGTTCGGCACCAGAATGGTACGGTAACCCGGTTTTGGAAGTCATGTTACTAGACAATGATGAACCTACGAACTATGAGGAAGCGATGATGAGCCCAGATTCCGCAGAATGGCTTGAGGCCATGAAATCTGAGATGGGATCCATGTATGAGAACAAAGTGTGGACTTTGGTTGACTTGCTCGATGATCGGCAAGCCATTGAAAATAAATGGATCTTCAAGAGGAAGATTGACGCTGATGGTAATGTTACTATCTACAAAGCTCGACTTGTTGCGAAAGCTTTTCGACAAGTTCAAGGAGTTGACTACGATGAAACTTTCTCACCCGTAGCGATGCTTAAGTCTGTTCGAATCATGTTAGCAATTGCCACATTTTATGATTATGAAATCTGGCAAATGGATGTCAAAACGGCATGCCTTAATGGATACCTCAAAGAGGAGTTGTATATGATGCAACCAGAAGGTTTTATCGACCCTAAAGGTGCTAACAAAGTGTGCAAGCTCCAGCGATCCATCTATGGACTGGTGCAAGCATCTCGAAGTTGGAATATACGCTTTTATGAGGTGATCAAAGCATATGGTTTTATACTGACTTTTGGAGAAGCCTTTATTTACAAGAAAGTGAGTGGGAGCTCCGTAGCATTTCTGATATTATATGTGGATGACATATTGTTGATTGGAAATGATATAGAATTTCTGGATGGCATAAAAGGATACTTGAATAAGAATTTTTCAATGAAAGACCTTGGTGAAGATGCTTATATATTGGGCATCAAGATCTATAGAGATAGATCAAGACGCTTAATTGGACTTTCACAAAGCACATACTTTGATAAAGTTTTGAAGAAGTTCAAAATGGATCAGTCAAAGAAAGGGTTCTTGCCTGTGTTACAAGGTGTGATGTTGAGTAACACTCAATGCCCGACCACTTCAGACGACAAAGGGAAAACGAAAGTCATTCTCTATGCCTCAACCATAGGATCTATCATGTATGCAATGCTGTGTACCAGACCTGATGTGTGTGTCACACCCTGCATTTTGTATCATGTCTTTTGCATCAATAAAGCATGAAAATTTGGACCAGCAAATTTTTTTGGCATCATTTGGCTTTTATTTGGGATTGAGTTTTTCTTCCTGTGTTTTTCATGTGCTCATTAAAGTCAACTACTACCTCTTGTAGAATTCATCTCCTTACCCAAAACTTCTTCCCAGTGATCATACCAAGTGTTTATAGCAGCATAGTATTTTTCTTATAAAATTAATTTGGCCAAAGTGTATTTTTAAAAATTAGTATTCCAAAAACCCCTGAACTGAGGTTTGCACTGCAAGTGCTTGATTTAGGGTGAGAAAATTATTTCAAAAAGAGTATTTGTAACCTTGTAGATATAGGACTCCCACAAACCACAAAAGTATAATTTTAAAAGTTATTTTCCTATTTTATTTAAAAGATTTTTCTTAAGACCAGAAATGGTCTTTAATAGGGAAAAATTATTTAAGTATTTCAAAAATATTTGCCAAAATTCAGGGAGACTCATAGGACATATATTGTCCATATATAAGAGTTTCAACACTTGGTCGTGTTCAAAATAATGGGCTAATCCCTCAGAAACCCTTTCTGGATATTTCAAGCTTTTGAAATATTTACAAAGGAATTATTCTCTAAAAATTCCAGGGAAATTCTATCCTGTCATATATGACATATTTGATGATCTTGCCAAACCCCATGCCTTGGGAAGCAAGAAAACATCATCAAAACCCTTTAAAACCATTCTGTCCATATCTGAAGTTTGAGCAACTTTACATTGCCAAACTTATCCAAATGCTCTCAAACTTGGTGCACATGCTAGAATGGTCCAATAAGGCATCTAGACCAAATGGCACAAGCTTTGGAGTAGGGTAGCTTGATCAGAGTACTCTAAAACTATTTCTGTTCAAATTCAAATTTGAACAACTTTACATTACCAACTTTTTACCTGGGGCTTCGAACTTTGTGGGCATGATCATAACCCCAAATGATGACACTACACCAAGTGGTGCATCAAGGGGAGATGATTAGCTTGACTTAAACATGGTGAAGCCATTTTTGTTGATTTCTAGGGTTCACCAGAGTTACATTGGCAAGTTTCTCCAAACAAGCCCAAACTTGGTGAAACACCCTATTTCCATATGCCATTTAATCCTGTTAAGTGTCATAGCCAGTGGAGATCATTTGCTTGCCCAAAACTTAATCAAACACCTTCTGCCATTTTACCAAAACCACTATTTTGACCTCTTTTACTATTTACTTTTGCTTCAACTTTCTACCACAGCCTCACCTAGTCACCTTCTACCTCCAGTAACTCCCCCATGACCAGAGTTCAATAATTGAAGGGTGAAAACCACAAATTACCTTGCTGGACAGCCCAGTTCTTACCATCTCCCAGCTTCCCTCCTCTCTCAGTGGATAGCCAAGGCATCCAAGGCCACAGCCACTTTGTTTACTCCATGTTTGACCTCCCAGACACGACGGACACGCCCAGCTAGCCAACGGCATGCCGTGGCATGTAGTAAGCATGCTCCAGAGCGAACTACAGTGCGCACCCGCACTGTAGCCTCGCCCAATCCGTCGCCCCCGACCACCTCGTGCTTCCCCCTCGCGCCGTTCGATGCGCCTCGGCGTCCGCAACGCCCCCGGCGCTGTCCCCCTCCTCCTTCTCCCTCCAGTGGACGTCCTCGCATGCGCGTCGGCCGCCCGCGAGCTCCAGTCGTCGGCTTCACACGCGCGTAGCACCAGAAGCTTCCCCCGCTCCCTCTCTTCCTCTCCTCTGCCCTGGACCTCGTCCAACAACCTCGCAGACACTTCCCCAGTGCCTCCCATGCCCTGTGGCAACGAGTAGGGGCTTGCCGGCGCACAGGTCCACGGCACCTCGCCGTCCGCCTATAAATAGGCGCCCCGAGCCCCTCCTCTCCTCACCAGTCGCACTCTCCCTCTCTCAATGTCCCCTAGAGCCACTCGCCCCACTCCAGACCAGCCCGAGCTCGAGATCGAGCTCGAGCTCCGCCGCGACTGCTCCCCGTCGCCTGCTCGGTATAGGCCATCCCAGCCTCTTCTCGCACTCGATCTAGCACCACTGCATCACCCTGACGCGTTTCCCCCTCTTTCGCCTCTCTGCAGCTGCCGGAATCGACCGGAGCAGCATCCGCCCGAGGCTCCTCCGCCGCGTGTCCTCGCAGCCGGCGAACCAGGCCCCTCCGGCGACCCGCACCACCACCACCAGAACAGCGACATCTTGCTGAGTCCATCCATGCCCTTAGCTCACCCCGCCATGCCCGGAAACGTCGTTGGTGAACTCGTCGGCTCTCTGTCAGAGGGTTAGGGATGACAGGCGGGCCCCGCCTGTCAGCCTCCCCTCGCCCTCGCTCCACTCTCCTCTCACTGACGCCGGGCCCCGCCCGTCAGATTTGAAAAACCCTGGCGCGCGCTGGCGCCGTGCGGTGGGCTGTTTTTGCCCTGGGCCGTTGCACTGTGTCCGTTCTGGCCCAATGGCACAGAGCCCTTTTTCATTTTTCTTTTCTGTGGATTTTCAAATAATTCCACAGAATTAAATACATATCCAAATGAATTAATTCCAGTTCCTAAAAACTTGTAAAAATCCAACCTATTTAATGATGTCACTTTCACAAATGTCCATGGACCTTTTCTATTCTGTTCAAATTTAAATTCATATTTGAACATCAAAACTTCTGTTCAAATATTCATGTACCCCATTCTGCCACTCCAAAACTCAGACTAAGAATGTTTGCCATCTTAGTTTTCCCTCTAGTATTTAACAAAAATAAGTTGACATTTTCTTGGGCACTTTGATTTTTCTGTTTTTATTGTGGTCTTATTTTCCCGTTGTTTATTGCGACGATTATATACCGTGTTTGACGAGGTTGCTGAAGAAGAAGGAGGGGAAGGATTTGAAGACTTTGAAGACCAAGCCAATCCAGGCAAGCAGCCCCTTGACCATGATACCCTTGTGTTCCTCGGAACCCATTTATTTCCGAATGCATGATGATAAAAGTGACGGTGGTGACCTAGTTGAGAACCACCACTTGATGCATGCTTTACTCATGATCTTGCTACATGCTTAGATGCTATGCAAATTACTAGTAGTGATGCTTAGAGATGCATGTGTGCCATGATACCTTCGTGGTTGCATTCTTTTTAAGACCCCATCGGGTGCCACTTATGCCCGGGGGAAAGAGATGAGATGGGTAACCACTTGATGACGAAGTGGTGTACCAAGACAAGTGTGTGTGATGTTTTTCAAACGGATTGGTTTAAGTTGCGACCGTTATTCCAACCTTACATGTGCAACCACTCTACCCCTTATGGGATGGGGCATTATTGATTACTTAGGCCGATACTAGCATGGTGCCCACATTACTAGTGACGGGGAAGACTTGAGGTCTTTCCCGGGACGGGGTCGTGCTTGGATAGACGACCATGAATGTTTTTACAGGGCACCGGACACACCGTTGCTCCCTTCGTGTACACATGACATTGAAATTAGGGCAAGTCCCATGATCTATTGTTTGTACTCGAGGGCCGTGTACCAATGAGTGGACCCTATGCTAGTGTCGTCTAGGGAAAGATGATGACCGGGTGCTTCCCCCGAGTACTTGAGGTACTGTGGGATCGTGGGTGACACGAAAGCTTCCCGGATCTTGTGGGTAAAGTGTGCAACCTCTGCAGAGTGTAAAACTATTCGAATAGCTGTGTCCACGGTCAAGGACAGTTGGGTAACCGCTCTTGGGCTACGTCCAATGTTTGTGAAACCCTGTGTGTGTGTGTGTGTGTGTGTGTGTGTGTGTGTGTGTGTGTGTGTGTGTGTGTGTGTGTGTGTTGAGTCAAGGTGGTGACTTGACTCGTTGAGTTGAATCCTATTCATGTTGATATCTGTAACCTGTCCTCGAGGTTACTTGAACTTATTGATGCATATACTTGATGGTAGAATATTTGTACTAGCTTGTAGCTAGTTTGCTCATTGTTGTATAATTGCATTATTATCTTGAACCAAATCATGGGTTGCTTTCGAGTACATTCAAAGTACTCATTGGCTTGCCACTGGTTATTTAATTGGCCAGGCATGGAGGAACAGAAATATGAAGAAGAATTCTATGGAGACTAACATGCGAACTAGGACGCTATCCCAGTCAGAATGCATGTAGGGTTAAGGAAGATGGCATGGGTTCTACTTATCTTCGAAGACTTCTGCTATTCGAGTTATTTGCTATTCAGCCCTTGAGGCTTTATCTATGTAAGACTTGGCCATAATGGCCATAATTTGTGTAAGACGGTATGTATGGATGTAAGACTCTTGTTATTCAGCTTCTGTGTGTTCAGTGAGCATTGATCTCTGGGATCACTGTACACGTGCATTCGGTGATCTCGGCTCTTAAGTCGGGGTCCCCATAGAGCTGGTATCAGAGCCATCCTGACTGTAGGAAGCCTTAGTTAGCATGGGCGTTAGTTAGATGAGACCCCCTTTTCAAAAACCTTCTGAACCTCTCTTCTTTTCTAAACCTTACCAACCTGAGATATCATCAGCTTATTAACCTCTCCTATTCACCCTTTCTAGATGGCCGCTGTACCTGAAGAGCACCTGACCACTGGGTTTCCCTTGCTTCTCGAGGATAGCCTCCAGGAGTGCCAGTTCCACCGAGCACCCATCATCACCTACCTTGAGCATTGGGTTAGCGACACTGAGGTGGAGTACCATGTGGAAGTGATCGTGAAGGCGAACGATCCTCCCACAAGTTGGTTCTTCGAGGGACCCCAGATGGCAACACTACTTCTCGCTGTCAAGGCTGCTGCACTCAAGGCACTAACCCGTCTCCGCGAGCTTCTTCCGGAGATGGCAGCCAAGATGACAACCCGCTTCTTGCCTTACCGGAAGGAAGGTTAAGATGAAAGCAGCGTACTAGCCCCTCCACTGAAGGAAGAACTTCCACTTTGATTCCAGACCTACTTCAGTCTATGTGCCGACAGCTTGGCACAAGATTTGGCCTCGGAATCGATGAAGCTCCGAGAAGAACTTCACAAGACCAAGGCACTTCTTCGTCGAGCCCAAGAGAAGACAGATAGGATCAAGAAGGAAGGTGCGCCTCCCGGACAATCCGCTATCGCGTACCGAGGCGGAAGGCCCTCAGGAGATGCATCTTCCAAGGATGAAGAACCACCTCGGCGACACCACATGACGGCAAGGGAATATCGCAAGCTTTTTCCTGCACCGCCGACAAAGCACCGTCGTATCCAACTCCTCCACTCCCCCACACCCTCAAGTGACAAGGGGGCCCAGACAGATGAAGACAAGGAGGAAGACCCAGAAGAGCCAGAATACGCGACCGAGCATTCCGCCGCTTAGGCATTATTCGCAACTCGGATATGCCAGTTCGTGACCTTTACGATAGGATAGGTCGTGTAACCCCTATGCGCAATCGAGTCCTTGTATGGTTCATATGAAGCCATCTAGTATTTGCTTTTGTTGTGTTTGGATGCACGTCGTATTCTCCCTCCGGGAATATGTAAACGACTGCATCACCCATTTGGATTTTAATGAATGTGTTTGGCCCTTTCGGCCCTTGCATAATTTGATTAGTGTCACACCCGCCCCCTTACTAGGCACCCATCTTTCTTGCTTTCCCTCTTCCAAATCATGAGACCTTTTACCGCTCCAACAGGATGCCTGTTGTAACTCGTACTGGTACCTCTACCCAGCAGCCTGAAGCCGGAGCATCCGCTCAATCAGAGGCTGGCCACGACCAAACCAACGACCAAGCTCCACCACCACCACCTCCTCCGAACATGGACATGGCTCAGATTCTCCAAGCTTTCCGAGAGGAACGCCAAGCCAACACCGCATCCCTTCAGTTGATTGCTCAAGATGTCACCAGCGACCGCCAGCCGGCGGGGAATGGCAATGGACGTTCCGCGTTGGCAGAGTTCAAGAAGCATGCACCGCCAACATTCATCGAGACTGATGAACCCCTGGATGCAGAAGACTGGGTCCGCACCATTGAGGACTTGCTGGAACTAGTCGGATGCACCGAAGACCGCGAGAAGGTGGCTTATGCAGCCCACTGCCTCGGGGGGACTGCTAGAGCTTGGTGGGATGGATTCAAGGTCATGCGTGTTGGGCAAGACATCACTTGGGACAACTTCAAGGCAGAATTCCGCAAAGCCCACATTCCTTCCGGAATCATGGTTATCAAAAAGCGTGAGTTTCGAGCCCTGAAGAAAGGAAGTGGCACTGTCAAGGAGTACATGCAGAAGTTTAGTGTTCTGTCAAGGCATGCCCCTGAAGATGTCAGCACTGATGCTGCAAAAAGGGAGTGCTTCATGGAAGGCCTCAATCAGACTCTGCAGTACTCGCTTGTCGTGTGCGACTGCCCAACCTTCCCTGACCTGGTGAACAAAGCACTCATGCTTGAAGAGAAGCGGCGTGCTCTGGAAGACACTCGCAAGCGCAAGATGGTCAGCAAGGGAAGTTCCAGCAACCAGAAGCCTCGCCCGTGGCAGTCAGCCCCGGTCAAGCCAACCTATCAGCAACCAAGAGCTTCTGCACCTCGCACCAACTATCAACCTCAGCAGTATGCCAACCCAAGGCCAACATTCAACCCCAATAATAGTGGTGGCAACAAGATCAATAATCCAAACCAAGTCACTTGCTTTGGATGTGGTCAGTCAGGACACATCTCAAGGGTGTGCCCCAACAAGAAGCCTGATGCCCCGCGCCCCAATGCGCAAAACCCAGGACAAGGCCGCGGGATGCCACCAAGGAACCCAGCTCCTCGCAACCCTCCTAACCATGGGAAGGGGCGTGTGAATCACGTCACTGCTGAAGAAGCCCAGGAAGACCCGGACGTCGTGCTGGGTACATTCCTTGTCAAATCAGCACCTGCAACTGTCTTGTTTGATTCTGGAGCCACGCATTCATTTGTCACTCAAAGATTTGCATTAAAAAGTGGCATGACCCCTACACCCCTAAATAACCCCATGGTGGTACAAACCCCCGGAGCAGCGATGAGAGCCAAGATAGGCTGTAAAGGAGTCAGTGTTACCATTAACAGGGTAGATTTCCTAGCAGACCTTATCGTCCTGAGATCACAAGGCTTGGATGTGATCCTAGGCATGAATTGGCTTAGCAAGCACCAAGGCTTGTTAGACTGTGCCAATCGGACTGTCACTGTGACCAATGACCAAGGAGTCGAAGTTAAGTTTGCTTCCAACTCCTCTTCCGCTCAAGCCGCTCAAGTCAACTGTCTGTCTGAAGTTGGGCTAGAGCAAGTACCGGTAGTATGCGAGTATGCCGATGTCTTCCCAGATGAACTACCGGGAATGCCCCCTGACCGCGACATTGAGTTCATCATCGAGCTCGTGCCCGGGGCAGGACCCATCTATAAGAAGCCTTATAGAATGGGGACGGAAGAATTAGCCGAGTTGAAGAAGCAACTGGAAGAGCAGCTGAGGAAGGGATTTATCCGCCCAAGTGCCTCCCCTTGGGGATCACCTGTTCTGTTTGTGGCAAAAAGGGACGGTACCATCCGCTTATGCATTGACTACCGTTCCCTCAATGAAGTTACAATCAAGAACAAATATCCACTCCCAAAGATTGAAGATCTGTTTGATCAGCTCAGCGGAGCCAAGGTGTTCTCCAAGATCGACCTTAGATCTGGGTACTACTAGCTGAAGATCAGACCCCAAGATATTCCGAAGACGGCATTCGTAACCAGATATGGCATGTACGAGTGCACGGTCATGTCTTTTGGATTAACCAATGCCCCAGCTTACTTCATGTATCTCATGAATAAATTCTTCATGGAATATTTGGACAAGTTTGTTGTTGTCTTCATCGATGACATTCTTATCTTCTCGAAGACGGAGGAAGAGCACGAGCGACATTTGAGGATGGTCCTAGACAAGCTTCGAGAGCACCAACTGTACGCCAAATTCAGCAAGTGTGAGTTCTGGGTGCATAAAGTTGGATTCTTAGGTCATGTCTTGACCGAGGAAGGATTGTCAGTTGATCCCGCGAAGATCGAAGCTGTGACCCAATGGCAATCTCCAACGACCGTCAAGGAAGTCAGAAGCTTCCTCGGACTTGCGGGCTATTACCGCAAATTCGTGGAAGGATTTTCTAGCATTGCCCGGCCGATGACTCAGCTCCTCAAGAAGGACAAGAAGTTCGAGTGGACGCGAAAATGCGAAGAGAGCTTCCAAGAGCTCAAGACGAGGATGACCACTGCCCCAGTTCTGGCAACACTTGATATTTGCAAGGAGTTCGTGATATATTGTGATGCCTCTCGAACCGGATTGGGAAGCGTTCTGATGCAAGAAGGCCGAGTCATGGCTTACCTCTCCAGGCAGCTACGACCTCATGAAGATAACTATGCTACTCACGATCTTGAGTTAGCAGCAGTGGTTCATGCCTTGAAGACATGGCGACATTACCTCCTAGGGAAACGGTGTGAGATATACACAGACCACAAAAGACTGAAGTACATTTTCACCCAAAAGGAATTGAACATGAGGCAACGAAGATGGTTGGAACTCATCAAAGACTATGACCTCAGTGTTCAATATCACCCCGGGAAGGCTAACGTGGTGGCCAATGCCTTAAGCAGAAAGGCTTGCTCCTTGAATGCCATTATTCAAAAGAGGCAGGCAGCCCTGTTTAAGGAACTCGAACAATTCAGTTTGGAATTGGTCACCCCTGGATTTCTGGATCATCTGGAAGTCAAACCAACCCTGATGGACGAAGTCAAGAAGGCACAAGGTGGGCACGCAAGCATTGAAGGCATCAAGCAGAAGATGAAGCTAGGCAAGGCCCCAGGATTCTCCGGGGACGAGCACGGGATTGTTTGGTACAAAGGTCGCATCTGCATACCAAACAAGATGGAGCTGAAGAACCTGATCCTGCAAGAAGCCCACGACACTCCGTATTCCATCCACCCTGGAGGAACCAAGATGTATCAAGACTTGAAGGAAAGATTTTGGTGGCACGGGATGAAAAGAGAGATTGCAACCTATGTTGCAAAGTGTCATCTGTGCCAAAGGGTGAAGGCTGAATATCAGCGACCCGCTGGATTGCTCCAACCACTCAAGGTTCCTGAGTGGAAGTGGTATAAAGTCGGAATGGACTTCATCACTGGATTACCATGGTCGAATAGAGGACATGACTCCATCTGGGTCATAGTCGACCATTTGACCAAAGTAGCCCATTTCATTCCTGTCAAGACTACCTATACAGGCAACCAGTTGGCAACTCTGTATATCAACCGAATCGTGAGCCTCCATGGTGTTCCACAAGAAATTGTGTCAGATCAAGGCACCCAGTTTACTTCAAGGTTCTGGAAAAGATTCCAAGAAGCCTTGGGAACCAAGTTGTCTTTCAGCACGGCTTTCCACTCACAGACCGGAGGTCAGACAGAGTGAGTAAATCAAATTCTCGAAGACATGCTCCGAGCTTGTGTTTTGGCCTATGGAGCCAAGTGGGAAGATTGCCTCCCTTTTGCCGAGTTCTCCTATAACAACAGTTATCAGTCGAGCCTTCAGATGGCACCATTTGAGGTGTTGTACGGACACAGATGTCGCACACCCCTCAACTGGTCAGAGACTGGAGAAGGGCTAGTCTTTGGACCGGATATTCTCCGCGAAGCAGAAGAGCAAGTCCAACTAGTCAGAGAACGTTTGAAGGCCGCCAAATCAAGGCAGAAGAGTTATGCTGATACTCGTCGGCGAGACATGAGTTTCCGTGTCGGAGACCATGTGTACCTGCGAGTAAGTCCTCTGAAAGGAACCAAGCGTTTCCACGTCAAGGGGAAACTTGCACCAAGATTTATTGGCCCTTTCAAGATCACCGACCGACGAGGAGAAGTGGCTTACCAGTTGGAACTACCACATGAGCTGGCCGATGTGCACAACGTATTCCACGTGTCACAACTCCGGAAGTGTCTCCAAGTTCCGAACAAGCCCGATCTCTACAAGGATGTTGATCACTAAGCCATTCATCTCCAGCCTGATTTGACCTACCGCGAGAAGCCCATTCGCATTCTGGATGAAGCAGAGCGACGGACGCGAAGCCGAACCATCAAGTACTTCAAGGTCCAGTGGAGCAACCACACGGAAGCAGAAGCAACCTGGGAACGTGAAGACTATCTTAGATCCGAGTATCCCGATCTCTTCTAAGACCTAGTTTAGGAATCTCGGGGACGAGATTCTTGTAAGGAGGTTAGGTCTGTCACACCCTGCATTTTGTAACATGTCTTTTGCATCAATAAAGCATGAAAATTTGGACCAGCAAATTTTTTTGGCATCATTTGGCTTTTATTTGGGATTGAGTTTTTCTTCCTGTGTTTTTCATGTGCTCATTAAAGTCAACTAGTACCTCTTATAGAATTCATCTCCTTACCCAAAACTTCTGCCCAATGATCATACCAAGTGTTTATAGCAGTATAGTATTTTCTTATAAAATTAATTAGGCCAAAGTGTATTTTAAAAAATTAGTATTCCAAAAACCCCTGAATTGAGGTTTGCACTGCAAGTGCTTGATTTAGGGTGAGAAAATTATTTCAAAAAGAGTATTTGAAACCTAGTAGATATAGGACTCCCAGAAACCACAAAAGTATAATTTTAAAAGTTATTTTCCAATTCTATTTAAAAGCTTTTTCTTAAGGCCATAAATGGTCTTTAATAGGGAAAAATTATTTAAGTATTTCAAAAAAAATTGCCAAAATTCAGGGAGACTCATAGGACATATATTGTCCATATATAAGAGTTTCAACACTTGGTCATGTTCAAAATAATGGGCTAATCCCTCAAAAACCCTTTCTGGATATTTCAAGCTTTTGAAATATTTACAAAGGAATTATTCTTTAAAAATTCCAAGGAAATTCTATCATGTCATATATGACATATTTGATGATCTTGCCAAACCCCATGCCTTGGGAAGCAAGAAAACATCATCAAAACCCTTTAAAACCATTCTGTCCATATCTGAAGTTTGAGCAACTTTACATTGCCAAACTTATCCAAATGCTCTCAAACTTGGTGCACATGCTAGAATGGTCTAATAAGGCATCTAGACCAAATGGCACAAGCTTTGGAGTAGGGTAGGTTGATCAGAGTACCCTAAAACCATTTCTGTTCAAATTCAAATTTGAACAACTTTACATTACCAACTTTTTACATGGGGCTTCAAACTTTGTGGGCATGATCATAACCCCAAATGATGACACTACACCAAGTGGTGCATCAAGGGGAGATGATTAGCTTGACTTAAACATGGTGAAGCCATTTTTGTTGATTTCTAGGGTTCACCAGAGTTACATTGGCAAGTTTCTCCAAGCAAGTTTCCATATGCCATTTAATCCTGTTAAGTGTCATAGCCAGTGGAGATCATTTGCTTGCCCAAAACTTAATCAAACACCTTCTGCCATTTTACCAAAACCATTGTTTTGACCTCTTTTACTATTTACGTTTGCTTCAACTTTCTACCACAGCCTCACCTAGTCACCTTCTACCTCCAGTAACTCCCCCATGACCAGAGTTCAATAATTGAAGGGTGAAAACCCCAAATTACCTTGCTGGACAGCCCAGTTCTTACCATCTCCCAGCTTCCCTCCTCTCTCACTGGACAGCCAAGGCATCCAAGGCCACAACTAGTTTGTTTACTCCATGTTTGACCTCCCAGACACGGCGGACACGCCCAGATAGCCAACGGCATGCCGTGGCATGCAGTAAGCACGCTCCAGAGCGCGCTACAGTGCGCACCCGCACTGTAGCCTCGCCCAATCCGTCGCCCCCGACCACCTCGTGCTTCCCCCTCGCGCCGTTCGATACACCTCGGTGTCCGCAACGCCCCCCGACGTTGTCCCCCTCCTCATTCTCCCTCCAGTGGATGTCCTCGCATGCGCGCCGGCCGCCCGCGAGCTCCAGTCGTTGGCTTCACACGCGCGCAGCACCAGAAGCTTCCCCCGCTCCCTCTCTTCCTCTCCTCTGCCCTGGACCTCGTCCAGCAACCCCGCAGACACTTCCCCAGCGCCTCCCGTGCCCTATGGCACCAAGCAGAGGCTCGCCGGGGCACAGGTCCACGACACCTCATCGTCCGCCTATAAATAGGCCCCCCGAGCCCCTCCTCTCCTCACCAGTCGGACTCTCCCTCTCTCGATCTCCCCCCAGAGCCACTCGCGCCACTCCAGACCAGCCCGAGCTCGAGATCGAGCTCGATCTCCGCCACGGAGGCTCCCCGTCGCCTGCTCGGTATAAGCCACCCCAGCCTATTCTAGCCCTCGATCTAGCACCACTGCATCACCCTGACGTGTTTCCCCCTCTTTCCCCTATCTGCAGCTGCCGGAATCGAACGGAGCAGCATCCGCCCGAAGCTCCTCCGTCGTGTGTCCTCGCCGCCGGCGAACAAGGCCCCTCCGGCGACCCGCAGCACCACCACCAGAACGGCGACATCTTGCTGAGTCCATCCCTGCCCTTAGCTCGCCCCGCCGTGCCCGGAAACGTCGCCGATGAGCTTGCCGGCTCTCTGCCGGAGGGTTAGGGATGACAGGCGGGCCCCTCCTGTCAGCCTCCCCACGCCCTCGCTCCTCTCTCCTCTCACTGACGTCGGGCCCCGCCCGTCAGATTTGAAAAACCCTGGCGCGCGCTCGCGCCGTGCGGTGGGCTGTTTTCGCCCTGGGCCGTTGCACTGTGGTCGTTCTGGCCTAGTGGCACAGAGCCCTTTTTCATTTTTCTTTTCTATGGATTTTCAAATAATTCCACAGAATTAAATACATATCCAAATGAATTAATTCCAGTACTTAAAAACTTGTAAAAATCCAACCTATTTATTGATGTCACTTTCACACATGTCCATGGACCTTTTCTGTTCTGTTCAAATTTAAATTCATATTTGAACATTAAAACTTCTATTCAAATATTCATGTACTCCATTCTGCCACTCCAAAACTCAGACTAAGAATTTTTGCCATCTTAGTTTTCCCTCTAGTATTTAACAAAAATAAGTTGACATTTTCCTGAGCACTTTGATTTTTCTATTTTTATTGTGGTCTTATTTTCCCGTTGTTTATTGCGACAATTAGATACCGTGTTTGACGAGGTTGCTGAAGAAGAAGGAGGGGAAGGATTTGAAGACTTTGAAGACCAAGCCAATCCAGGCAAGCAGCCCCTTGACCATGATACCCTTGTGTTCCTCGGAACTCATTTATTTCCGAATGCATGATGATAAAAGTGACGGTGGTGACCTAGTTGAGAACCACCACTTGATGCATGCTTTACTCATGATCTTGCTACATGCTTAGATGCTATGCAAATGACTAGTAGTGATGCTTAGAGATGCATGTGTGCCATGATACCTTCGTGGTTGCATTCTTTTTAAGACCCCATCGGGTGCCACTTATGCCCGGGGGAAAGAGATGACATGGGTAACCACTTGATGACGAAGTGGTGTACCAAGACAAGTGTGTGTGATGTTTTTCAAACGGATTGGTTTAAGTTGCGACCGTTATTCCAACCTTACATGTGCAACCACTCTACCCCTTATGGGACGGGGCATTATTGATTACTTAGGCCGATACTAGAATGCCCACATTACTAGTGATGGGGAAGACTTGAGGTCTTTCCCGGGATGGGGTCGTGCTTGGATAGACAACCATGATTGTTTTTTCAGGGCACCGAACACACCGTTGGTCCCTTCGTGTACGAGTGACATTGAAATTAGGGCAATTCCCATGATCTATTGTTTGTACTCGAGGGCCGTGTACCAACGAGTGGACCCTATGCTAGTGTCGTCTAGGGAAAGATGATGACCGGGTGCTTCCCCCGAGTACTTGAGGTACTGCGGGATCGTGGGTGACACGAAAGCTTCCCGGATCTTGTGGGTAAAGTGCGCAACCTCTGCAGAGTGTAAAACTATTCGAATAGCCGTGTCCACGGTCAAGGACAGTTGGGTAACCGCTCTTGGGCTACATCCAATGTTTGCGAAACCCTGCGTGTGTGTGTGTGTTGAGTCAAGGTGGTGACTTGACTCGTTGAGTTGAATCCTATTCATGTTGATATCGGTAACATGTCCTCGAGGTTACTTGAACTTATTGATGCATATACTTGATGGTAGAATATTTGTACTAGCTTGTAGCTAGTTTTCTCATTGTTGTATAATTGCATTATTATCTTGAACCAAATCATGGGTTGCTTGCGAGTACATTCAAAGTACTCATTGGCTTGCCACTGGTTATTTAATTGGCCAAGCATGGAGGAACAAGAATATGAAGAAGAATTCTATGGAGACGAACATGCGAACTAGGACGCTATCCCAGTCAGAATACCTGTAGGGTTAAGGCAGATGGCATGGGTTCTACTTATCTTCGAAGACTTCCGCTATTCGAGTTATTTGCTATTCAGCCCTTGAGGCTTTATCTATGTAAGACTTGGCCATAATGGCCATAATTTGTGTAAGATGGTATGTATGTATGTAAGACTCTTGTTCTTCAGCTTCTGTGAGTTCAGTGAGCATTGATCTCTGGGATCACTGTACACGTGCATTCGGTGATCTCGGCTCTTAAGTCGGGGTCCCCACAGTGTGCCTTGCTATAAGTTTAGCAGGGAGCTACCAAAGTCATCCAGGAATGGATCACTGGTCAGCGGTCAAGAACATCCTGAAGTACATGAAAAGGAGAAAGGATATGTTTCTCGTTTATGGAGGTGACAAAGAGCTCGGCGTAAATTATTACGTCGATTCAAGCTTTGACACTGATCCGGATGGGTCACAAACCGGATATGTATTTTTGTTGAACGGTGGAGCTGTCAGTTGGTGCAGTTCCAAGCAGAGCGTCGTGGCGGGATCTACATGTGAAGCGGAGTACATATATAGCTGCTTCAGAAGCCGCAAATGAAGGAGTCTGGATGAAGGAGTTCATATCCGATCTAGCTGTAATACCTAGTGCATCGGGTCCAATGAAAATATTTGGTGACAACACTGGAGCAATAGCCTTGGCAAAGGAATCTAGGTTTCACAAGAGAACTAAGCACATCAAGAGACGCTTGAATTCCATACGCGATCAAGTCAAGGAGGGAGACATAGAAATTTCCAAAATACATACGGATCTGAATGTTATAGACCCATTGACTAAGCCTCTTCCACGAGCAAAACATGATCAGCACCAAGACTCCATGGGTGTTAGAATCATTACTTTGTAATCTAGATTATTGACTCTAGTTCAAGTGGGAGACTGAAGGAAATATGCCCTAGAGGCAATAATAAAGATGTTATTTGTATTTCCTTATATCATGATAAATGTCTTTTATTCATGCTAGGATTGTATTAACCGGAAACTTGATACATGTGGAATACATAGATGAAACAGAGTGTCCATAGTATGCCTCTACTAGACTAGCTCATTAATCAAAGATGGTTATGTTTCCTAGCCATAGACATGAGTTCTCATTTGATCAAGGGATCACATCATTAGGAGAATGATGTGATGGACAATACCCATCTGTTAGATTAGCACTATGATCGTTTAGTTTTTCTGCTATTGCTTTCTTCATGACTTATACATGTTCCTATGACTATGAGATTATGCAACTCCCGAATACCGGAGGAACACCTTGTGTGCTATGAAACGTCACAACGTAACTGGGTGATTACCAAGATGCTCTACAGGTGTCTCCAAAGGTGTTTGTGGTGTTGGCATAGATCGAGAATAGGATTTGTCACTCCGAGTGTCGGAGAGGTATCTCTGGGCCCTCTCGGTAATACATATCATAATAAGCCTTGCAAGCAAATGACTAATGAGTTAGTTACGAGATGATGTATTACAGGACGAGTAAAGAGACTTGCCAGTGACGAGATTGAACTAGGTATAATGATACCGACGATCGAATCTCGGGCAAGTAACATACCAATGACAAAGGGAACAACGTATGTTGTTGTGCAGTTTGACCGATAAAGATCTTCGTAGAATATGTAGGAACCGATATGAGTATCCAGGTTCCGCTATTGGTTATTGACTGGAGATGAGTCTCGGTCATGTCTACATAGTTCTCGAACCCGTAGGGTCCGCACGCTTAATGTTCGATGACGATCACGGACATGATGAGGAGTCTCGAAATGGTAGAGACATAAAGATGATATATTAGAAGGTTATATTCAGACACCGGAAGGGTTCCGGGGGTCACCGGATAAATACCGGAGTACTGGGAGGTTACCGGAACCCCCCTGGGGGCTTAATGGGCCTACATGGGCCTTAGTGGAAATAGAGGGTAGCAAGGGAGCCATGGGGCGCCCCCCTAGGCCCAAACCGTATTGGTTTAGGGCAAGGGGGTTGGCCCCCTCTTTCCTTCTCCTTTCCTCTTTCTTCCTTCCCCCTCCTAGTTGGACTAGGAAAGGGGGAAACCTACTCCTAGTAGGAGTAGGAATCCGCCCATGGGGCGCGCCATAGGAGGCTGGCCGGCCCCCCCTCCACTTCTTTATATACGTGGCCAGGGGGCACCCTAGAGAGACACAAGTTGATTTCTTAGCCGTGTGTGGTGCCCCCCTCCACAGTTACACACCTCGGTCATATCGTTGCAGTGCTTAGGCGAAGCCATGCGCGTGTAACTTCATCATCACCGTCACCACGCCGTCGTGCTGATGAAACTATCCTGCAACACTCAACTGGATCAAGAGTTTGTGGGACGTCATCGAGCTGAACGTGTGCTGAACGCGGAGGTGCCATAAGTTTGGTGCTTGGATCTGTTGGATCGCAAAGACGTTCGACTAAATCAACCCCGTTACTAAACGCTTCCGCTTTCGATCTACGAGGGTACATGGACACACTCTCCTGCTCGTTGCTATGCTTCTCCTAGATAGATCTTGCGTGATCGTTCGTAGGTAATTTTTTTGAAATACTACGTTCCCCAACAATCTTGTTGTTGTTTTTTTTTGCTATTTCCACTAATGCATTGTGTGTGTTTTTTGGGTTTTGTTACACATATCGTCCCTTCCAATTTGAGAATTGAGTTAAATGAGCTAATTACCAAAGACAATGTGATCTTCTACGCTCTTGGGAGGCCCTAAACTATGGAGGTTAAGAAGGGATGAAAGATATCCCGGATTGAGGGAGATGAATGGGATCGCTTCATCACCCAGATGCATCTTACTGGGGGTGAATTGATCAGGTTCTCCTTTAAAAGGCAAATTCCAAGGCTAGATATTATCTATCTCAACTCAGAGGAAGAAGATGAGGAGGAACCACTTGATGAAGCCCTCCATTCCCAAAGAATGAGGCTAAGTGAGGAGCAATCGGGCAACCACAAGTTCATACTTCCGCCATGTGATGGCTACATCGATGCCATTCGTGACCCGCTTGACAAGGACGAATGTCAACCGCCATGTCATGGTATGTTACTTAGTGTTGTAATTTGATATGCTTAGTAATGTTGTCATACGCTTGGTGTACAATTTTATGATATTCTTAGTGTAGTAATGTGATATGATTAGTAATGTGATATGCTTAGTGTAGTAGTGTGATGATATATGTTTAGTGTAGAATTAGATGATATGCTTAGTGTAGTAATGTGATGATATGCATATAGTGTAGTAATGTGAGGATATGCTTAGTGTGTAGTAATGTTGTGATATGCTTAGTGTAGTAATTTGATGGTATGTTGTGATATGCTTTGTTGATAATTGCGCATGCATGACATGCTCGTTTATCATATATGTTTTTTTCTAGAAATTACCTAAGAGGCTATGTAAGAGTTGTGGCATTGAGCCGGATGAAGTAGGCAATGTTGGACTACGCCTTACCACAAGGGGCCCTGTCACGCCCAAGATGCGATTCTATCCCGATCACGTGATGACTCGTGATTGGGGCACAACCGCATTTCGGGCGCTTAGCAAGATGGATATCATTACATCGTACCATTACATAGATAGATGGGGATACATACAAGTCATACAATTTCCACATGAATACAACACATTATGCCCAAGACATTCGACTATGGATGAAAACAAGAAAAGCACAACGACATACATCCTGCTATCCCAGGCTGCCGACCAGGAACCTAACCCAAGACTGACGAAGAAGAAGAAAGAACTCCAACATAAGGAAACATCGATCTCACGTCAACTCATCGGAAACCTGCACCTGCAACTATTGTTTTAGTATCTGTGAGCCACCCATAACCGTGGGCATCAAGACTAGCAAAGCTTAATGGGTATGGAGAGGTTAAGTGGTGAGGTTGCAACAGTGGCTAAGCATTATATGGTGGCTAACTTACGAGTACAAGAATAATATGAGCATCTACGCAAACGGTCGCAAACTAGTAATGATCGCTAAGTGATCCTGAACTACCTACGAATGAAACATAACCCCACCGTGTTCTCTTCTCAAGATTGAAAAGAGACGATCACAGTTACTCACGCGGTTGGTGTGTTTTATTTCGGATCCTCTGTCAAGTTTTCTACAACCGGACACTAAGAAATTCCAATCTTCCATGTAACTGCGGGCACGGCTTTCGAAAGATCATAACCCTGCAAGGGTGTCCCAACTTAGCCCATCACAATCTCTCACGATCAGCAGAGGTAAAAAACCTTATCTTAGGGACAACCAGGTCAGACTCGAAATCCCGGTGCACAAGACATTTCGACAATGGTAAAACAAGTCTAGCAAGACCTCCTGGCGTGCCGAAACCCTGATAGTAGCCGTGCGCATCTCGTCTCAGGCCACGACCGGATAAGCGACGCGTACAGGAACCGGAAGCCCTAGTAACTGGGTGGCCCCGCATAGTGTCTATTTTGGGACCAACACCATCGGCACTAGTCCCCCTGTATGTAGAAGAATCCTCGGGGACATGACCCCCTATGCAAATTAATTAATTAATTAATAGTTTTTATTATGTTGCAAATTAAAACCAAAGTTGGGCCTTGCTGGAGGTGTTTTATTCAAAGCAAACTGTCAAGGGGTCCCCATATACCCAACTGCGTTAGGAACGCAAAATCAAGGAACATAGCACCGGTTTATCGGTTCTTAAGGCGGCATGAGTGGAACAAAACACCGAGCAAAAGGCCAAGCCTTCAACCCATTGCCAAGTATATAGGTGTGATAATTATAGTAATAAATATTGTGATATTCCAAACATCCAAGATCCGACATGGAGCAATCTTCGTCTTCACCTGCAACTAACAACGCTATAAGAGGGGATGAGCAAGTGGTAATATAGTCAAACAATGGTTTGCTGGGATGGTGTCATTGGTTAGAGGGGGTTTCATGGCAACAATGAGAGGCTGACAACAAATAGATAGGTAGCGCGACATATAGCGATAGCATCGAGACAACTAGCATAGAAATGATAGTAATGAGATTCAAGGTGACGGTCATCTTGCCTGATATCCCGCAAAGAAGAAGAATGAGTCCATGAAGAAGAAGAAGCCACACAGACGAACCAAGTGTAGTCGAACGAATCCTCACGATCGCAACGAAACAGGAACTAATGAGAAGAAGCAAACGACACGGTAAACACACAACACATAACAAGACAAGATGCTCAACCAAGCATGATGCATGACAAGGCTACATGGTGATTTACATGGCAAGGAATGATGCATACAAGAACAACACACAAGGCAAGTTTAAATGAGGCCGGAAACAACATATAACAATTTCGGTAGGTCCTCATATGCAAATTTAGAAATTGGTCCAGATCTGCACAAACCTTATGTTAAAGTTGTTAAACAGCAAGTTAACATGCACCATGATGATCTACATGAAATTCTATTCAAGTTACATATAAAGTTCATTTAATTCGGAGCTACGGCCTAGAAGATATGAGCAAAACAAGTCAAGCATGGCATTGATGCAAAATGCATTCCAACATCAAGCACACATATCAAAATATGGATACAACATGACATGATGTATCTACGTGCAAAAACAAGCAAGTTTCATATAGAGCACGCTCAAAACAGAGCAACGGTTCAACACATACACATGAAACAAGATCTAACAATAATCTATCCGAAAACAACAACTAGGCACTTTGCAATCATCAAAACAACATGCTACAGGAAAATTCATGGCATCAAAGGGCATGGCAAGCATGTAAATGTCAAGCACTACAAAGGTGATCGCTGAGCTGCTGTCAAATACCACTAGAACATGCTCAAAACATCATGGCAAGATTGCAAATGATAACAGCTTCACAGACTTAGTGAAATAAACTGAACATGGCAGCAACAACAACAAGTAGGCATGTTTGCAAGCTTGTGCAAATCCTCTCAAGGCATATCATGGCATGTGAATTTAACCAACAGCAAGAAGACATGTTTATGCAGCTATTCACGTCAAGAACATGGTCATAGGACGCATAGAACACTAGCTATTCACGTAGCAAAACTGAACTTACTGATAACAGGCTGACAGAAACATTATATAGCAATTTGAGAGCAAGAAAGAGACATGCTACAACAACCTATAATTGCAAACAAGGACATGGATGGATAGAGCATAACATGGACTTCAAGACATGCCCACTGGACATTCCAAAACATGCATGGATATGACTGTAGCATCAAGCAAACATGGCTTCGCAATATAACAGTTTCAGACTTAGCAGTTTTCAACAAGTCTCAAAAATCAGCAAACAGCGTGTAGGTCACTTTGCAAGCTTGTTGCACTCACCACAAGGCATATCATGGAAAGTGGATTGCACCACAGCAAAGATGACATGATTATGCTCCTAAAACATGTTGACATGAAGCTCAAACAAAAATCACACAAAAATATATGAAAAAGCCAAATCAGCAAGTTATATCAAATTTCAGCAGTTAACGACACTTAGCACTTTTGCAACAGAGATAAACATGGCCATATGCATCCTAACCTGAATGCAAATCACACCATCATGTAGAGCATCACGAGACAAACATTTTGACATATTATACAACATCATAGGATGAACATGCACAAAGTTATGGCATGCCGAACATGCTAACATGATATTTTCAACAAGAGAGTTGTTCATTTCTCTGTAAAAACTGACAGGCGTAAGATACTAAAATATGCACATGAGGGGATTAGTGGGTGGCTCACCACTGTGCCTTGGGCCAAAAGCAGAGGAGGTTGAGGCAGGGCAGAGCCGGCTGGGCCGGTCGCTGGCCGCAGCTGGGCCTGGGCTTGCGGGCCCACGAGCGGAGGCGAGCCGGACCTAGGCCGGGCGAGGTCGGGCCCAAGAGGCAACGGGAGGGCGCCGTCGTCCTTCTCCCATAGAAGGTCGAGCGAGGCCATGGCAGGGGCACCAGCGGCGAGATCCGGTATGGCTGGCGAAGCCGGAGGAGGCCATGTGGGCGGTGGATCCGGGCGGATCTGGGAGCCGCAGCTCCATTCTGGGCGAGGGCCAGCGGGTCCGGGCAGGGAGGACGCTGAACGGCGGCAACGGTGAGCTCCTCCAGCGAGGCGGCGGCTGCGGATCTGGAGGATTGCGGGGTCGGGTGGCTCATGGGCAGCGCCGGTCGGTGGCATGAGGCGCAGCGCGGGGCGGTGGTCCAGGTCGGCGAGGAGACCGGCGGCGGCGACCAAAGGCAGAGAGCGAGGCAGGCGCACGGTGGAGCGGGCGACGGGGTGCGGCTGCGCGAGCGGGAGCAGCCGGAGGAGTTCGGGCGCGGCGGCGGCGGACGGACCGGGCCCGCTTCGGCCCGGGGCGGGCCGCGGACGGGCCCCGACGGGCTGTGGCGGCGAAGTGGGCGCGGGACGACACGTGGCGCTACGGGGTTGGCTGAGGGGCGCGGCTGGACGTGTCCGGCGCGAGGAGGAGGAGGAGGCTAGGGTTTACCCGTGATTTGAGGAGGAGGAGGCTAATATATAGGTAGAAGGAGCTAGGAGAGTCCAAATGAGGTGCGGTTTTCGGCCACGCGATCGTGATCCAACGGCGAAGAGCATGGAGGTGGTTTAGATGGGCTAGTGGGCTGTTGTGGATGGGTGCTGGGCTGCAAAGAGAGAGGGGTCTGGCGGTTAACGCGGTTAACCGTTGGGTCATCAAACAACCTCCAAGTGGAACGAAATTTGACAGGCGGCCTACCTACACTATAACAAGACCGCACGTCAAGTTTCAACCCATTCCGAGAAAGTTTTTCGGCCCCTTACAAAACAAGGTTTCCGAGGTGCCGCGGGCATGTGCGAGTGTGCCTGGACTCAGAACGGACAACGGAAAGGACGAGGGGGCTCGGGAACTACGGTGAAATGAACATGATGACATGGCAAAATACAACACACAAGCAGATGACATGGCAACGGCAGCGAATAACTGGAAGACACCTGGCGCATCGGTCTCGGGGTGTCATAGGCCCCCTCACCACATGTGCTTACGTAGTGGACACAGACGATCGCATTGTTTTCAGCGCTGTGGAGTGGAACAACTTCCTTGCTGGCAAGAATCTCCGGGTTGGACAGGTCGTCTTAGTCACTATCAGGAACACCCCGCACCATGACTTGAGGATGATGATCGTCATCGACCTCATTTAAAATTATGTGTGTGACGGGGCCATCGCTGCTAAATGAACTGCTTATTAGCATGATCTACTATTGTATTAGCTTGTGTTTGTGAAGATGATTTCGTTTGTTAGCGCTAACTACTACTGTTTGTGATATTATCACTTATTAACTCGTAATGTTCTATTATTAACGGTATTGTTCTACTGTGTAATGTTCTATATGTGCTTAGTTTTAATGTGAAATGCTAATTGTCATATAGTGGGGGGTTATATTTTCTTGCATGTACAAAATGTTCGTGGAGTGCAAAGTACATTGCACGTCGCTAGGTGAGCGATTATAGTGGTGGCGTTATGCATGTGGCACGCCAACAACACGTAAAATACTGCTAACGTGGACACCAATGCCACCACTACTTCTTAACAATGGCGCCAAATTGGTGGAGTCATGTGTCTAGGCCGACAAGTCCCTTTTTGGCACACCATAGCTAGGCTTTTATACACTAGTGCATGAAGAGGCTAAGGGTAGAGAGACTGTGAAGTGTTATTATGAACACCATTGGTTTAGTATGGTAACACAGATCATATTCCTAAGGATTCAAGAGGTGTAGTCAATAAACGCCCAAAGCTCTTGTCTGATTATTGCAATCTTAATTATCGAGGCAAACCCACCAGACGGATAGGGCCTTCGGTTGAACAAATGACTCTTGATGCAAGACGCATGCCGGTCAAGACGTAAGTTGGACACATCCCCCACTTCGGTTCGTAACAAGCACTTCTCGATGGGTGACTTCCAGTCACAAATTAAGATCATATATGGTCCCAATCCTACTTGTGATCCGCATTGGTAAATTCCCAGAAGTGGAGGGGATGATGTATCACAACAGAGGTAAGTATTTCCCTCGGTTATGAAACTAATGTTATCAATCCAGTAGGATAACCAAGCAACACTATGTAAGCAGCACGTATGCACAAAAAACAAAACCTCGCAACCTAACGCGTGAGAGGGGTTGTGAATCCCTCCAAGGTAAGATAAATAGATAGATTGATGGATGCAAATAAAATAAAGGCAAATAAAACACAACAAAAGTGTTTTCGGATTTCTGGCAAAATAGATCTGAAAATATATGATAGGAAAATAGACTCGGGGGCGTAGGTTTCACTAATGGCTTCTCTCGAGAAAATAGAATACGGTGCGTCAACAAATTACTGTTGGCATGCATCTAGTGTATTAAGTTCATGGAGAAACGGAGTAATGCTCTAAGAACGATGACATTGTTGAGGAACGTAGTATTCTAAAATTTTCCTACGATCACGCAAGATCTACCTAACAGATTCATAGCAACGAGAGGGGAGAGTGTGTCTACGTACCCTCGTAGACCGAAAGCGGAAGCGTCTAGTGACGGGGTTGATGTACTCGAACTTCTTCACGATACAACCGATCAAGCACCAAACATACGAAGCCTCCGCGTTCAGCACACGTTCAGATTGATGACGTCCCACGAGCTCTTGATCCAGTAGAACCTCGCGGGAGAGTTTCGTCAGCACGACGGTGTGGTGACGGAGATGATGAAGTTACCGACGCAGGGCTTCACCTAACCACTGCAACGTTATGACCGAGGTGTGTTTCTGTGGAGGGGGGCAACGCACAGGGCTGGAGAGATCAACTTGTGTCTCTAGAGGTGCCCCCTGCCCATGTATATAAAGGAGCAAGGGGGAGGCCGGCCGGCCCCCTATGGCGCGCCCTAGAGAGGCAATCCTACGAGGAATAGGATTGCAATCCTATTCCTAGTAGGAATCCGCCAAGAGGGAGAGGGGGGAAGGAAGGAGAGGGAGAGGGAGAAGGAGAAGGAAAGCGGCGCCGCCCCCTCCTCCTTTCCTTGTCGAATTCGATCAAGGGGGAGGGGCGCACGGCCCAGCCCTGGCCGGCCCTCTCTCTTTCCACTAAAGCCCATTAGGGCCCATAGCTTCCCCGGGGGGTTCCGGTAATCCCTCCGGTACTCCGGTTTATTCCGAAACTTTCTGGAACACTTTCGGTGTCCGAATATAGTCGTCCAATATATCAACCTTTACGTCTCGGACATTCCGAGACTACTCGTCATGTCCGTGATGTCATCCGGGACTCCGAACTACCTTTGGTACATCAAAACTCATAAACTCATAATACTGATCGTCATCAATAGTTAAGCGTGCGGACCCTACGGGTTCGAGAACTATGTAGACATGACCGAGACTCATCTCCGGCCAATAACCAATAGCGGAACCTGGATGCTCATATTGGCTCCTACATATTCTACGAAGATCTTTATCGGTCAAACCGCATAACAACATACGTTGTTCCTTTTGTCATCGGTATGTTACTTACCCGAGATTCGATCGTCGGTATCTCAATACCTAGTTCAATCTCGTTACTGGCAAGTCTCTTTACTCGTTCCGTAATACATCATCCCGTGACTAACTCATTAGTCATTTGCTTGCAAGGCTTATTATGATGTGTATTACCGAGAGGGCCCAGAGATACCTCTCCGACACTCGGAGTGACAAATCCTATTCTTGATCTATGCCAACACCACGAACACCTTCGGAGACACCTGTAGAGCATCTTTATAATCACCCAGTTACGTTGTGACATTTGATAGCACACAAGGTGTTCTTCCGGTATACGGGAGTTGCATAATCTCATAGTCATAGGAACATGTATAAGTCATGAAGAAAGCAATAACAGTAAAACTAAACGATCATAGTGCTAAGCTAACGGATGGGTCTTGTCCATCACATCATTCTCCTAATGATGTGATCTCGTTGATCAAATGACAACTCATGCCTATGGCTAGGAAACATAACCATCTTTGATCAATGAGCTAGTCTAGTAGAGGCATACTAGGGACATACTGTTTTGTCTATGTATTCACACATGTACTAAGTTTCCGGTTAATACAATTCTAGCATGAATAAAAGACATTTATCATGATATAAGGAAATACAAATAACATATTTATTATTGCCTCTAGGGCATATTTCCTTCAGTCTCCCACTTGAACTAGAGTCAATAAATCTAGATTACAAAGTAATGATTCTAACACCCATGGAGTCTTGGTGCTGATCATGTTTTGCCCGTGGAAGAGGCTTAGTCAACGGGTCTGCAACATTCAGATCCATATGTATCTTGCAAATCACTATGTCTCCCTCCTTGACTAGATCGCAGATGGAATTGAACCGTCTTTTGATGTGCTTTGTTCTCTTGTGAAACCTGGATTCCTTCGCCAAGGCTAGTGCTCCAGTGTTGTCACAAAAGATTTTCATTGGACCCGATGCACTAGGTATTAC
The DNA here is from genome assembly GCA_902687465.1 of Secale cereale. Classification (NCBI taxonomy): domain Eukaryota; kingdom Viridiplantae; phylum Streptophyta; class Magnoliopsida; order Poales; family Poaceae; genus Secale; species Secale cereale. Next base: position 176,927,694 of record LR738711.1, read on the forward strand.
ACCTAGATCGGATATGAACTCCTTCATCCAGAGTCCTTCATTTGCTGCTTCCAAAGCAGCTATGTATTTCGCTTCACACGTAGATCCCGCCACGACGCTCTGCTTCGAACTGCACCAACTGACAGCTCCACTGTTTAATAAAAATACATATCCGGTTTGTGACTTAGAGTCATCCGGATCAGTGTTAAAGCTTGAAATGACGTAACCGTTTACGACGAGCTCTTTGTCACCTCCATACACGAGAAACATATCCTTTGTCCTTTTCAGGTACTTCAGGATGTTCTTGACCGCTGTCCACTCCTGGATTACTTTCGTACCTCCCTGCTAGACTTATAGCAAGGCACACATCAGGTCTGGTACACAACATTGCATACATGATAGATCCTATGGATGAGGCATAGGGAATGACTTTTATTTTCTCTCTATCTTCTGAAGTGGTCGGGCATTGAGTCTTACTCAACTTCACACCTTGTAACACAGGCAAGAACCCTTTCTTTGACTGATCCATTTTGAACTTCTTCAAAACTTTATCAAGGTATGTGCTTTGTGAAAGTCCAATTAAGCGTCTTGATTTACCTCTATAGATCTTGATGCCTAATATGTAAGCAGCTTCACCGAGGTCTTTCATTGAAAAATTCTTATTCAAGTATCCTTTTATGTTATCCAGAAATTCTATATCATTTCCAATCAACAATATGTCATCCACATATAGTGTCAGAAATGCTACAGAGCTCACACTCACTTTCTTGTAAATACAGGCTTCTCCAAAAGTCTGTATAAAACCATATGTTTTGATCACCTCATCAAAGCGTATATTCCAACTCCGAGATGCTTGCACCAGCCCATAAATGGATCGCTGGAGCTTGCACACTTTGTTAGCACCTTTAGGATCGTCAAAACCTTCTGGTTGCATCATATACAACTCTTCTTTGAGATATCCATTCAGGAATGCAGTTTTGACATCCATTTGCCAGATTTCATAATCATAAAATGCGGCAATTGCTAACATGATTTAGACAGACTTAAGCATCGCTACGGGTGAGAAAGTCTCATGGTAGTCAACTCCTTGAACTTGTCGAAACCCTTTCGCAACAAGTCGAGCTTTGTAAACAGTAACATTATCGTCTGCGTCGGTCTTCCTCTTGAAGATCCATTTATTTTCAATGGCTTGCCGATCATTGGGCAAATCAACCAAAGTCCACACTTTGTTCTCATACATGGATCCCATCTCAGATTTCATGGCCTCAAGCCATTTTGCGGAATCTGGGCTCATCATCTCTTCCTCATAGTTCGTAGGTTCATCTTGGTCTAGTACCATGACTTCCAGAACTAGGTTGCCGTACCACTCTGGCGTGGAATGTACTCTGGTTGATCTACGAAGTTCAGCAGAAACTTGATCTGAAGCTTCATGATCATCATCATTAGCTTCCTCACTAATTGGTGTAGGAATCACTGGAACCAGTTTCTGTGATGTACTACTTTCCAATTCTGGAGAAGGTATAATTACCTCATCAAGTTCTACTTTCCTCCCACTCACTTCTTTCGAGAGAAACTCCTTCTCTAGAAAGGATCCATTCTTAGCAACGAATATCTTGCCTTCGGATCTGTGATAGAAGGTGTACCCAATAGTCTCTTTTGGGTATCCTATGAAGACACATTTCTCCGACTTGGTTTTGAGCTTATCAGGTTGAAGCTTTTTCACACAAGCATCGCAGCCCCAAACTTTAAGAAACGACAACTTTGGTTTCTTGCCAAACCACAGTTCATAAGGCGTCATCTCAACGGATTTAGATGGTGCCCTATTTAACGTGAATGCAGCTGTCTCTAAAGCATAACCCCGAAACGATAGTGGTAAATCAGTAAGAGACATCATAGACCCCACCATATATAATAAAGTACGGTTACGACGTTCGGACACACCATTACGCTGTGGTGTTCCGGGTGCGTGAGTTGTGAAACTATTCCACATTGTTTCAAATGAAGACCAAACTCGTAACTCAAATATTTACCTCCACGATCAGATCGTAGGAACTTTATTTTCTTGTTACGATGATTCTCTACTTCACTCTGAAATTTTTTGAACTTTTCAAATGTTTCATACTTGTGTTTCATTAAGTAGATATACCCATATCTACTCAAATCATCAGTGAAGGTCAGAAAATAACGATACCCGCCGCGAGCTTCAACACTCATCGGTCCACATACATCAGTATGTATGATTTCCAACAAATATGTTGCTCGCTCCATTGTTCCAGAGAACAGAGTTTTAGTCATCTTGCCCATGAGGCATGGTTCGCAAGCACCAAGTGATTCATAATCAAGTGATTCCAAAAGTCTATCACTATGGAGTTTCTTCATGCACTTTACACCAATATGACCTAAACGACAGTGCCACAAATAAGTTGCACTATCGTTATTAACCTTGCATCTTCTGGCTTCAATATTATGAATATGTGTATCACTACAATCGAGATCCAACAAGAATAGACCACTCTTCAAGGGTGCATGACCATAAAAGATATTATTCATAAAAATAGAACAACCATTATTCTCATATTTAAATGAATAACCGTCTCGCAATAAACAAGATCCAGATATAATGTTCATGCTTAACGCTGGCACCAAATAACAATTATTCAGGTCTAAAACTAATCCCGAAGGTAGATGTAGAGGTAGCATGTCGACGGCGATCACATCGACTTTGGAACCATTTCCCACGCGCATCGTCACCTCGTCCTTAGCCAATCTTCGTTTAATCTGTAGTCCCTGTTTCGTGTTACAAATATTAGCAACCGAACCGGTATCAAATACCCAAGTACTACTACGAGCATTAGTAAGGTACACATCAATAATATGTATATCACATATACCTTTGTTCACCTTGCCATCCTTCTTATCCGCCAAATACTTGGGGAAGTTTCGTTTCCAGTGTCCAGTCCCTTTGCAGTAGAAGCACTCAGTTTCAGGCTTGGCTCCAGAATTGGGTTTCTTCGCGGGAGTAGCAACTGTCTTGCTATTCTTCATGAAGTTCCCCTTCTTTCCCTTGCCCTTTTTCTTCAAACTAGTGGTCTTGTTAACCATCAACACTTGATGCTCCTTTTTGATTTCTACCTCCGCAGCCTTGAGCATAGCGAAGAGCTCGGGAATTGTCTTTTGCATCCCTTGCATATTATTGTTCATCACGAAGCCTTTATATGTTGGAGGCAGTGATTGAAGAACTCTATCAATAACACTATCCTCGTCAACTTTGCAACCAAGTTGAGTCATATGATTGTAGTACCCAGACATTCTGAGCAAGTGTTCACTGATAGAACTATTCTCCTCCATCTTGCAGCTATAGAACCTATTGGAAATATCATATTTCTTAATCCGGGCATTTGCATGAAATATTAAGTTCAACTCCTGGAACATCTCATATGGTCCATGATGTTCAAAACGTCGTTGAAGTCCCGGTTCTAAGCCGTAGAGCATGGCACACTGAACTATCGTGTAGTCATCACACCGCGTCTGCCAGACGTTCAAAGCGTCTACATTAGCGGGAGGGGGCTTGTCACCTAGCGGTGCTTCAAGGACATAATTATTCTGTGCAGCAATGAGGTTAATCCTCAAGTTACGGACCCAGTCCATGTAATTGCTACCATCATCTTTCAACTTAGCTTTATCTAGGAATGCATTGAAATTCAAAGGAACGGTAGCACGGGCCATTGATCTACAACAACATAGATATGCAAAAAACTATCAGGACTAAGTTCATGATAAATTAAAGTTCAATTAATCATATTACTTGAAGAACTCCCACTTAGATAGACATCCCTCTAGTCATCTAAATGATCACGTGATCCAATTCAACTAAACCATGTCCGATCATCACGTCAGATGGAGTAGTTTTCAATGGTGAACATCTTATATTGATCATATCTACTATATTATTCACGCTCGACCTTTTGGTCTCCAGCATTCCGAGGCCATATCGGCATATGCTAGGCTCATCAAGTTTAATCCGAGTATTCTGCGTGTGCAAAACTGGCTTACACCCGTTGTATGTGAACGTAGAGCTTATCACACCCGATCATCATGTGGTGTCTCGGCACGACGAACTTTCGCAACGGTGCATACTCAGGGAGAACACTTATACCTTGAAATTTTGTAAGGGATCATCTTATAATGCTATCGCCGTACTAAGCAAAATAAGGAGCATAATAAGATAAACATCACATGCAATCAAAATATGTGACATGATATGTCCATAATCATCTTGTGCTTTTGATCTCCATCTCCAAAGCACCGTCAAGATCACGTTCGTCACCGGCGCGACACCTTGATCTCCATCGTAGCATCGGTGTCGTCTCGCTAACTATTGCTTCCACGACTATTGCTACCGCTTAGTGATAAAGTAAATCAATTACATGGCGACTGTATTTCATACAATAAAGCGAAAACCATATGGCTCCTGCCAGTTGCCGATAACTTTACAAAACATGATCATCTCATACAATAACGTATAACTCATCATGTCTTGACCATATCACATCACAACATGCCATGCAAAAACAAGTTAGACGTCCTCTACTTTGTTGTTGCAAGTTTTACGTGGCTGCTACGGGTTTAGCAAGAACCGTTCTTACCTATGCATACAAAACCACAACGATGTTTCATCAAGTATGTGTTGTTTTAACCTTCACAAGGACCGGGCGTAGCCACACTCGATTAAGCTAAAGTGAGAGAGACAGACACCCACCAGTCACCTTTAAGCAACGAGTGCTCATAACGGTGAAACTAGTCTCGCGTAAGCGTACGCATAATGTAGGTCCGGGCTGCTTCATCTCACAATACCGCCAAACCAAAGTATGACATGCTGGTAAGCAGTATGACTAGTATCGTCCACAACTCACTTGTGTTCTACTCGTGCATATGATCTACGCATAGACCTTGCTCATGATACCACTGTTGGGGAACGTAGTATTTAAAAAATCTACGATCACACAAGATCTATCTACCAGATGCATAGCAACAGAGGGGAGAGTGTGTCTACGTACCCTCGTAGACCGAAAGCGGAAGCGTCTAGTGACGGGGTTGACGTAGTCGAACTTCTTCGCGATCCAACTGATCAAGCACCGAAAACGTACGGAGCCTCCACGTTCAGCACACGTTCAGCTTGATGATGTCCCATGAGCTCTTGATCCAGTAGAACCTCGCGGGAGAGTTTCGTCAGCACGACGGCGTGGTGACGGAGATGATGAAGTTACCGGCGCAGGGCTTCACCTAAGCACTGCAACGGTATGACCGAGGTGTGTTTCTGTGGAGGGGGGCACCTCACACGGCTGGAGAGATCAACTTGTGTGTCTAGAGGTGCCCCCTTCCCCTGTATATAAAGGAGCAAGGGGGAGGCCGGCCGTCCCCCTATGGCGCGCCCTAGAGAGGCAATCCTAATAGGAATAGGATTGCAAACCTATTCCTAGTAGGAATCCACCAAGAGGGAGATAGGGGGAAGGAAGGAGAGGGAGAGGGAGAAGGAAAGGGGCGCCGCCCCCTCCTCCTTTCCTTGTCCAATTCGGACCAAGGGGGAGGGGCGCGCGGCCCAGCCCTGGCCGGCCCTCTCTCTTTCCACTAAAGCCCATTAGGGCCCATAGCTTCCTCGAGGGGTTCTAGTAACCCCTCATGTACTCCGGTTTATTCTGAAACTTTCTGGAACACTTCGGGTGTACGAATATTGTCGTCCAATATATCAATCTTTATGTCTTGGATATTCCGAGACTCCTCGTCATGTCCGTGATCTCATCCGCGACTCCGAACTACCTTCGGTACATCAAAACTCATAAACTCATAATACCGATCGTCATCAAACGTTAAGCCTGCGGAACCTACGGGTTCGAGAACTATGTAGACATGATCGAGACTCATCTCCGATCAATAACCAATAGCGGAACCTGGGTGCTCATATTGGCTCCTACATATTCTACGAAGATCTTTATCAGTCAAACCGCATAACAACATACGTTGTTCCTTTTGTCATCGGTATGTTACTTGCCCGAGATTCGATCGTCAGTATCTCAATACCTAGTTCAATCTCGTTACTGGCAAGTCTCTTTACTCGTTTCGTAATACATCATCCCGTGACTAACTCATTAGTCATTTGCTTGCAAGGCTTATTATGATGTGTATTACCGAGAGGGCACAGAGATACCTCTCCGACACTCGGAGTGACAAATCCTATTCTTGATCTATGCCAACGCCACGAACACCTTCGGAGACACCTGTAGAGCATCTTTATAATCACCCAGTTTCGTTGTGACGTTTGATAGCACACAAGGTGTTCTTCCGGTATACGGGAGTTGCATAATCTCATAGTCATAGGAACATGTATAAGTCATGAAGAAAGCAATAGCAGTAAAACTAAACGATCATAGTGCTAAGCTAACGGATGGGTCTTGTCCATCACATCATTCTCCTAATGATGCGATCTCGTTAATCAAATGACAACTCATGTCTATGGCTAGGAAACATAACCATCTTTGATCAATGAGCTAGTCTAGTAGAGGCATACTAGGGACATATTGTTTTGTCTATGTATTCACACATGTACTAAGTTTGCAGTTAATACAATTCTAGCATGAATAAAAGACATTTATCATGATATAAGGAAATACAAGTAACATCTTTATTTTTGCCTCTATGGCATATTTCCTTCAGACATGATGTAGACAAGATCTATTCATGTAGGAATAGACCCCATCTTTTTATCCTTAATAGCAGCAATACATGTGTGTCATGTCTCCTTCTGTCAGTGAGATTGAGCACCGCGAAATTGAACCATTACAAAGCACCTCTTCCAATTGCAAGATAAATCAATCAAGTTGGCCAAACAAAACCAAAATATCGAAGAAGAAATACGAGGCTATAATAAACATGTATGGATATGAATAGATCAGATCATAAGCTCACAATTCATCAGATCCCAACAAACACACCGCAAAATGAATTACATTGAATAGTGTAGGATCGAAGAAGTATGTCTAGAGGGGGGGTGATTAGACTACTTGACGATATAAAAATCTGCCTTTTGATTATGTAAAGTTTTAGACAGTTTCACAATAGAGATCAAATCAAGTATCACACTACACATGCAATTCTAGAGTATGGGCAGCGGAAAGTAAATTGCACATATAGTAAAGAGAGGTGGAGAAGATCAAACGCAGTTTGTAGACACGGAGATTTTTGTCGTGGTTCCGATAGGTGGTGCTATCGTACATCCACGTTGATGGAGACTTCAACCCACGGAGGGTAACGGCTGCGCGAGTCCACGGAGGGCTCCACCCACGAAGGGTCCACGAAGAAGCAACCTTGTCTATTCCATCATGGCCTACGCCCACGGAGGACTAGCCTTACTCGGGGTAGATCTTCACGAAGTAGGCGATCTCCTTGCCCTTACAAACTTCTTGGTTCAACTCCACATCTCAAAGACGGAGGCTCCCAAGCGACACCTAACCAATCTAGGAGGCACCACCCTCCAAAAGGTAATAGATGTGGTTGATGGTGATGAACTCCTTGCTCTTGTGCTTCAAATGATAATCTCCCCAACACTCAACTCTCCTCACTGATATGGCTGTGGTGGAAGAAAGGATTGAGTGGAAAGAAACTTGGGAAGGCTAGAAATCAAGTTTCATATGGTAGGAATGGAATGGCTTGATCTCAACACAAGGGTAGGTGGTTCTCTTCTCAGAAAGTGTATGGTAGGAGTGGTAGACTTTCTGATGGCTCTCCTCACGAATGAAGAGGGGGTGGAGGGGTATATATAGCCTCCACACAAAATCCAACCGTTACACACATATTTGAGCAATCTCGGTGAGACCGAAATGAAAACTCGGTCAGACCGAAAGTTCAAATATAGTGAACGTTGGGATTTTCGGTGGGACCGAAAATACCATCTCGGTGGGACCGAAAGTGCAAAGATATGAACGTTGGAGTTTTCGGTAGGACCGAGAAAGAAAACTCGGTTGGACCGATTTGAGAAAAGACAGGAACATGCCAGAATCGGTGTGACCGAAAATGCAATATCGGTGAGACCGATTTGAGCCAAGACAGAAGCTGGCCAATCTCGGTAAGACCGAAAAAACAATCTCGGTTATTCCGATATGATATCAAATGGTTACAGAAGGTTGGCAGTTCAGTTTCGCTGAGACCGATCTCAAACTCGGAATGACCGATTTTTCTAGGGTTTGGAATATGGCTGAAGTGGTTCATCTCGGTGGGACTGAGTTGGAAGAATCGGTTTGTCCGAGATTACTTATGGGTGTGTATAGAAGTGAAAGGTGCTGATAGTTGAAGGAGCTAAATCACTAAGCACTTGAGCAACCAGATCATCAACACAACCTCATCCCCTTTTAATAGTATTGGCTTTTCCTATGGACTCAATGTGATCTTTGATCACTAAACCAAAAATAGAGTCTTGAGCTTTTGCCAATGCTTGCCTTAGCATTTGAGGGGTCCACTTCTTCAGTCATCTTGCCATACCAATGTGATTGGATTTCCTGAAACACACTTGATAAAAGCATTAGTCCAACCACAAAGTATGTTGTCATTAATTACCAAAACCACCCAGGGAGCAAATGTGCTTTCAATCTCCCCCTTTTTGGTAATTGATGGCAACACACTGAAATTATACTAAACAAGACATCAAAGCTTATTGAAAGAAAGACAGAATTATCATGAAAGCTTTGACAAGCATGTAGTACACAGGCTCCCCCTACAAGTGTGCAAGATTTTCATAAATTATGGTTTTGGACTACCACAAGCACACAAGAGAGATAAGCAAGATGTGCTACATGCAGCTTGGCTATATGCATCAGAGCAGATGAAAGGAAGTGAGTGATAATGCATATGTGCATGGTGATTTCTTGCAAACAAGTATTTACAAGCAAGTCACCATCATGCACATTCTGCAAGATGCATATACTTACCTTGAGGTTCCTTGGCATTGTACCTGAAGGGATAAACTTGGGAAAACAAGGTTAGATAACACAAGAGTATTCCTTCAACCAACTGCAAGAACATCAAGAGTACCAAGCCAGGGAGGACATGTATAAAGAGTGTCTCATATTGAGCACAGGCTTGAATAAGCAAACATGTCTCCGAAGCTAAAAGATTTTCAATGAACTCTGAGAGATTTTGCTTTCCATAAGATATCAATTGTGAAGATTCCTCTAAGTCTTCTCCCTCTAAACTGAAAGATTTCATAAGATATCAGAACAAGGGGTTTTGATGGAAATAGCAAAATCAAAAGAATGATGCCAATTGTAAGACAGCTTTGATGTGATTCTCTCCCCCTTAAGATAAGATTAATTTTCTTCTCCCCCTAAGTCTTCTCTTCTCCCCTTACTCCCCCTATTCCTCCTAAGTCTTCTCCCCCTTTAACATCAAGTGCCGAAAAGGACAGCAAACTAGGTAGGGCAGGAAAGATGGAAAGAAAGAAAGAAAGAAGGAAAGATGGAAAGAAAGAAAGAAAGAAGGAAAGAAGTGGGATCCTTAAGAATCACAACAGGGCAAATAAGAACATGCATAGAGAAACATTTAGTCTTCTCCCCTTTAAGATTTAAATTTGAGTGGAGCTGCAGAAGTTGATGTTCTGGAAGATAAATCGGTGACACCGAATTAGATGGATCGGTGGGTCCGAATCCTTTTCGGTTAGACCGAAAATTTTAAATCGGTGACTCCGAGTTTAATTCCAAGGAAATACAGAAATAATTCAGCTCACTTTGCGAGGAAAGTTTCAAAAGATTTGCAATGAATTTGTAAAAGATTTTCGGGGAATTGATCAGAGCCAAAAGGATATTCATAAGGACATAAGAAAAGAAATGAAAAAGATTCCTAGATGAAGTTTTTTTTTGTTTAAAGAAAACTCAATGAGAGAACATAAGAGAAAACAGAAAAACTCCAAAACATATGTACTTCATCTAGATAAAGGTCGGCGACAAAGTCACCTATGTTTGAGTATATTGACTTAGGAGTCAAATGAGGACATTTGATCATAGGTCATACTCATCGTTTAAGCTCAAAATGGGGTTGCCATTTTTCGATTAAGCATTTGATGTGATCACATCTTATGAAGCTGCTTGTACTCTTGACTTTGAGCAAAGCTCCTCAAAGATGTGAAGAACATACCTTGGGTTTGTTGTTGCTTTACTCATGTAGGTAAGCTTGATGTAGGTGCTCATTGAATGTGAAGTTGGAGCGCCATTTCTACTTGTGTAGTTCATCTTCCTACATGGGTTAGGCAAGCAAGGAAATACTCAAGAATATCCAAGATGATAAGAGTGAAATACTAGATGTATAAGGTGTCAAAAAGGATATGTGGAATTTTGTTCCTTGAACTCAACATCCCAAAGGGCTAGATACTTGGTCAATGACAAGATTACTCATGATTTGAGTGTGTGGTAATCTTGTGGAATGTAGATCATCCAAGTACCTGCAAAGAGTTAGATGCAATACAAGGAGGCAAACGTGTCCAAGACATATGATCATCATCATAAGAGAAATATCAAGGATTAGTCAAGAGGCTCATGCCTTGCATGCATCAATGGAGTTATCATTCCAAGTTTGAAGCATCAATGATGTTCAACTCACTCCTTAAGCGACAAAACACTTTCTCATCAAGAGGTTTTGTAAAGATATCAACAAGTTGTTTGTCAGTGCGAACATGCTTAAGATTAATATCACCCTTGGCAATATGATCACGAATAAAATGGTGACGAACTTCAATATGCTTTGTTCGAGAGTGTTGCACAGGATTGTGTCCAATTTTGATTGCACTCTCATTGTCACAAAGCAAGGGAACACGTCTCACATGTATCCCATAATCTTTAAGCGTTTGTGTCATCCATAGCAATTGAGCACAACACGAACCAGTAGCAATATATTCAGCTTCGGCAGTGGATAATGATACAGAATTTTGTTTCTTGGAGGACCAAGATACAAGGGATCGACCAAGGAATTGACATGTACCCGAAGTTGACTTTCTATCAACCTTGTCACCGGCATAGTCCGAGTCGGAATAGCCAACAAGATCGAAAGAGGCCCTCTTAGGATACCAAATGCCAAAGTTTGGTGTGTGTATCAAGTATCTCACTATCCTTTTAACAGCTTTAAGATGACATTCTTTAGGGGCTGCTTGATATCGCGCACACATGCATACACTCAACATTATGTCAGGACGAGAAGCACAAAGATATAGTAGAGAACCAATCATAGAACGGTAAACCCTTTGATCAACGGGTTCTCCATCTTTTGTCAAGTCATTATGTCCACTAGTAGGCATGGGGGTACTCATACCTTTGCTTTCTTGCATGTTGAACTTCTTGAAGAGATCCTTGGTGTACTTTGTTTGTGAGACAAAGGTACCCTCCTTAGATTGCTTGATTTGCAACCCAAGGAAGAATTTGAGTTCACACATCATGGACATCTCATACTTCTCCGACATGAGCTGTCCAAACTTCTTGCTAAAATGGGGGTTAGTTGAACCAAAGATAATATCATCAACATATATTTGGCACACAAATAGTTCACCATTAACCCTTTTTGTGAACAGCGTTGAGTCTATCTTTCCAATCTCAAAGCCTTTTTCAAGAAGAAAGCTAGTTAAGCATTTGTACCAAGCTCTAGGAGCTTGTTTAAGACCATAAAGAGCTTTGTGTAACTTGTAAACATGATTAGGCTTTTTGGGATTCACAAAACCGGGAGGTTGTTTAACAAATACTTCCTCCTCAATTTCACCATTTAGGAAAGCACTTTTGGTATCCATTTGATAGAGAGTAATATCATGGTGATTGGCATAAGCAAGAAGAATGCGAATGGACTCAAGTCTAGCAACGGGGGCATAGGTCTCACCATAGTCCATACCTTCGACTTGTGTGTAACCTTGAGCTACGAGACGAGCCTTGTTGCGGATGACTTGTCCATCTTCATCTTGCTTGTTCCGAAACACCCATTTGGTTCCAATGATGTTTTGATCATCGTTGGGCTTCTCTACCAAAGTCCATACCTTGTTCCTCTCGAAGTTGTGTAGTTCTTCGTGCATAGCGTTCACCCAATTCGGGTCTTTAAGTGCTTCTTCTACCTTCATAGGTTCAATACTAGAGATAAATGAGTAATGCTCACAAAAGTTAGCTAAGCGAGTTTTAGAGCGAGTAATTCTCCCGGAGTTGATGTCGTTCATCATTTGTTCCATGGGATGATTCTTCTTGACTCTTGCTCGGACTCGGGATAGCTTTTGTTGATGTTGTGGCTCAGCTTCCTCATCATCTTCATCTTCCTCTTCTTCTTCTTCATTGTTGTTGGTGTTGTCTTGAGGCGGTGGAGAAGGAGGTTGTGGTGGATCTTCTTGTTGCATTTCCTCATCTTGGTGAGTTCCACTTGTGGAGGCCTCCATGTTGCCTTGAGGTTCATCTCGCCGTGAGGTAGGTGGCTCCACATATGTAGATGAGGTACTCTCCTTCACTTCCATGGGACGGATCTTTCCAATAGATAAATCTTGGATAGCTTCCGATGGGTCCTTGTCTCCTACATCAATAGGCATTTGCTCTACTTGCGAGCCATTAGATTCATCAAACTTCACATCTACCGTCTCTTCAACCTTTCGGGTGAAATTATTGTAGACACGGTAGGTGTGGGAGTTTGATCCATAACCAAGAAGAAAGCCTTCATGAGATTTAGGAGCAAATTTAGATCGACGATGCTTATCAAGGATATAGCATTTTGAACCAAAGACACGAAAGTATCCCACTTGGGGTTTGTTACCGATGAGAAGCTCGTATGATGTCTTGCCGAGAAGCTTATGAAGATAAAGCCTGTTGATAGCATGACAAGCTGTCTCGACTGCTTCTCCCCAAAAGTGTTTCGGTGTCTTCTATTCATCAAGCATCATTCTTGCCATCTCAATGAGCGTTCGGTTCTTCCTCTCAACAACTCCATTTTGTTGAGGAGTGTACGTAGCCGAGAACTCATGTAGAATCCCTTCCTCATCGAGAAAAGAGTCTACATTGGCGTTCTTGAACTCCGTTCCATTGTCACTCCGAACTTTCTTGATCTTCACCTCAAATTGATTTTGGGCCTTTTTGGCAAAGGTCTTGAAGATCCTCTGATCCTGCGATTTATCATCAAGGAAAAATACCCACGTAAATCTGGAATAATCATCAACTATAACTAGACCAAAGGAGTTACCACCAAGGCTTTTGTAAGCATTGGGACCGAAGAGATCCATATGAAGAAGCTCAAGCGGTCTCCTAGTGGTCATGATGTTTTTCACGGGATGACTTCCACCAACTTGTTTTCCTGCTTGACAAGCACTACAAAGTCTATCTTTGTCAAAGAAAACATCTTTAACACCAAGAATATGATCACCTTTGATTAGCTTGTCTAGGTTACGCATACCAACATGTCCTAGCCTTCTATGCCATAACCAACCTTTAGAGGATTTAGCAATGAAACAAGCTCTAGGTTGGGCTTTCTTAGTGAAATCAACAATATATAGATCACCTCTACGAATACCAGTAAAAGCCATGTTTTGATTATCACGACGAAAGACTTGGCAATCTACTTTGGTGAATAGCACATTGAATCCAAAGTCAGCTAATCTAGACACGGAAAGTAAATTGTATCCAAGAGATTCTACAAGCATGACATTTTGAATAGAGCTATCATGAGATATGGCCACCTTACCAAGGCCAAGTACCTTACCCTTGGAGTTGTCTCCAAAAGTCACATACTTGCGTGGGCCATCGTTTTTTGCAAGCTCTCGAAACATGTCTTTATCTCCGGTCATGTGATCGGTGCATCCACTATCAAGAATCCACTCTTTTCCGCCGGACATGTAGTCTCTCATATTTGCCATAAGATTGAGACTCTTCATGACCTTGTCTAGCTCGGTGTCCGAATCGGTGTAATCATCATCATGCTCATGCTCATCATCATATTGACCCATAGATTGTTCATCATCAACACCTAGGTCAATTTGATAAGTACTTGCATTAGTTTGGTCAATGTGACAATAGTCTTCGGAATGCAATGCAATATCATTTCTAATGATAATATTGATAAGACCGGGATCACCCTTCTTTTTCTTAAGATCACGAAGCTCAAAAAAGCATTTATCAAAGTTGGGATCATTGGGGTGCAACCTATCAAATTCAATAGTCTTGTGTAGAATTTCATCAAGACTTCTCAAAGAGTAGTCCGGATAAAGTTCTTCCAAGAATTTCCACATAGCATAGGCACACTCAAAATTTGTAACAAGATTAAGCAAGTCATCGGGTAACCCTCTAATGATAAGATTTACAGTTCTAAGGTTACGAAGCAAATCAAGCTCTTCAACCATGGTAGGGTGCAAGGGATCAACAGGAGGCACATAGGGGGTCTCAACATATTTGCACAAATTGTACATCTTAAAGATACTAAGCATTTCAGACCTCCATGAGTTATAGAACCTTCCATTAAGAACAGGCACTCTATGGCTAACACTCCCACCGTAGACACGTCCATCTTCCTCCAATGGTGTGTAAACCAAAGCAATGGAGACCAAAGCTCTGATACCAATTGTAGGATCGAAGAAGTATGTCTAGAGGGGGGGGTGATTAGACTACTTGACGATATAAAAATCTGCCTTTTGATTATGCAAAGTTTTAGGCAGTTTCACAATAGAGATCAAATCAAGTATCACACTACACATGCAATTCTAGAGTATGGGCAGCGGAAAGTAAATTGCACATATAGTAAAGAGAGGTGGAGAAGATCAAACGCAGTTTGTAGACACGGAGATTTTTGTCGTGGTTCCGATAGGTGGTGCTATCATACATCCACGTTGATGGAGACTTCAACCCACGGAGGGTAACGGCTGCGCGAGTCCACGGAGGGCTCCACCCACGAAGGGTCCACGAAGAAGCAACCTTGTCTATTCCATCATGGCCTACGCCCACGGAGGACTAGCCTTACTCGGGGTAGATCTTCACGAAGTAGGCGATCTCCTTGCCCTTACAAACTTCTTGGTTCAACTCCACATCTCAAAGACGGAGGCTCCCAAGCGACACCAACCAATCTAGGAGGCACCACCCTCCAAAAGGTAATAGATGTGGTTGATGGTGATGAACTCCTTGCTCTTGTGCTTCAAATGATAATCTCCCCAACACTCAACTCTCCTCACTGATATGGCTGTGGTGGAAGAAAGGATTGAGTGGAAAGCAACTTGGGAAGGCTAGAAATCAAGTTTCATATGGTAGGAATGGAATGGCTTGATCTCAACACAAGGGTAGGTGGTTCTCTTCTCAGAAAGTGTATGGTAGGAGTGGTAGACTTTCTGATGGCTCTCCTCACGAATGAAGAGGGGGTGGAGGGGTATATATAGCCTCCACACAAAATCCAACCGTTACACACATATTTGAGCAATCTCGGTGAGACCGAAATGAAAACTCGGTCAGACCGAAAGTTCAAATATAGTGAACGTTGGGATTTTCGGTGGGACCGAAAATACCATCTCGGTGGGACCGAAAGTGCAAAGATATGAACGTTGGAGTTTTCGGTAGGACCGAGAAAGAAAACTCGGTTGGACCGATTTGAGAAAAGACAGGAACATGCCAGAATCGGTGTGACCGAAAATGCAATATCGGTGAGACCGATTTGAGCCAAGACAGAAGCTGGCCAATCTCGGTAAGACCGAAAAAACAATCTCGGTTATTCCGATATGATATCAAATGGTTACAGAAGGTTGGCAGTTCAGTTTCGCTGAGACCGATCTCAAACTCGGAATGACCGATTTTTCTAGGGTTTGGAATATGGCTGAAGTGGTTCATCTCGGTGGGACTGAGTTGGAAGAATCGGTTTGTCCGAGATTACTTATGGGTGTGTATAGAAGTGAAAGGTGCTGATAGTTGAAGGAGCTAAATCACTAAGCACTTGAGCAACCAGATCATCAACACAACCTCATCCCCTTTTAATAGTATTGGCTTTTCCTATGGACTCAATGTGATCTTTGATCACTAAACCAAAAATAGAGTCTTGAGCTTTTGCCAATGCTTGCCTTAGCATTTGAGGGGTCCACTTCTTCAGTCATCTTGCCATACCAATGTGATTGGATTTCCTGAAACACACTTGATAAAAGCATTAGTCCAACCACAAAGTATGTTGTCATTAATTACCAAAACCACCCAGGGAGCAAATGTGCTTTCAAATAGATCTCTGAAGAGAACATTGTATTGAAGATCAAAAAGAGAGAAGAAGTCATCTAGCTACTAACTACGGACCCATAGGTCTGTGGTAAACTACTCACGCATCATCGAAGGAGCACCAATGAGGATGATGAACCCATCCGTGATCATGTTCCTCTCTGGCGGAGTACCGGAAAAGGCCTCTAGATTGGATCTCGTGGTTCTACAACTTGCGACCGCTAAAACAACTTTCCATTGACTCCCCTAGGGTTTCTGGAATATTAGGGTATTTATGGAGCTGAAATTCGGTGGAGGGGACTCCCGTGGGATCCACAAGGCATCAGGGCACACATGGGCCTTCTAGCATGCCCTGGTGTCTTGTGGGCCCCCACAGGGCCCCTCTGGTGCACCTCCTGGGCCTTCTGGATCTCTTCTGGGTAGAAAACTCTCCAAAAAGTTTTGTGGCATTTGGACTCCGTTTTGTATTGATATTTTGCAAAGTAAAAAACAAGCAAAAAACAGCAACATGCACTGGGCACTATGTCAATAGGTTAGTCCCAAAAAATGATATAAAGTTGCTAGAAAATGTATGTAAAACATCCTAGATTAATACTATAACAGCATGGAACAATCAAAAATTATAGATACATTGGAGACGTATCAACCAACACAAATTATGTGCCGTGTTAGGAAAAGTGGCTAATGGGTGGGCCCTCTATTAAAACTAACAGTCAACAAACATAGTTGACAATTTTGTGCCATGTTAGTATTTACAGCGGGCCCGGACTGTAAGAAATTAGATTAGATCGCCCCAATTCGTTCATCGGTGTTTATTGAGAAAAATAGCAAGGAAACTGGTAGATTATGGGGCACCCAAGGAATGTTGTAGCAAATTCGGATTTTGGACTTGAAATGTGTTGGTTTTTTGCAATTAACTCGAGATGGAAAGAAAAGCTTTTATCAGAAACCATAAAAGAGATTATGATCAAGGTCGTGGCTTAGGCAATCCCAACATTTCGCTCCTTCGAGAGCACCCACACGGTGGGAAGGGGCATGGAGTCGAATCCCTTCCTCTTGGCTTTGGGGACAGTCACATGAGTAGTCGGCCACCACTCCACAACGGCGTCGTCAGCTTCAGGAATTTGTTGATCAATACTGCGTCGAAGGAGGGCATAGTGCCACATCTCTCTAGAGAACACACACCCCAACACAAGGTGATCAGTTGTCTCATTATCCTGGTCACATAGTGGGCAGATGACATGGGATTGTAAAAGATGCCTCATGTGTCGATCAGCTGAGCAAATTCGTCGCCGCATCGCCAACCAGAAGAGCAGCTTGAATTTGGCCGGAGCCCAAACCTTGCAGTGCGCCTTATCGTGTGGCAATCGCTCCAGGCCGGCAAAGAATACCTGGTACGTAGAGCTGACAGAGTACACCTCCGATGACGTCCACTTCATCTTGGTGTGAGGTTCACCTCGAACAACAATTATGTGTCAAGTAGGCGATATGTGATAACTCAGACCGTAAGCACGCTGGTGATGTCCGAGATCCATGCACGTTCGACCAATGAGTCATGGACAGTGTGCGAGCGCCTCGCGTCGCCATTCACCGCACGGTGGAGACCTGGAGCCCTGAACTGGATAGAGCACCCCTGCAACCAGAAATCAGACTAGAACATGGCATTGTTGATATCCCCTAGCTCAACCCTGATGGAGGAGTCAAATATTGCTTGCACCTTAGGCTCAACTTGTTGGGGAACGTAGTATTTTAAAATTTTCCTACGATCACGCAAGATCTATCTACCAGATGCATAGCAACGAGAGGGGAGAGTGTGTCTACGTACCCTCGTAGACCGGGAGCGGAAGCGTCAAGTGACGCGGTTGATGTTGTCAAACTTCTTCGCGATCCAACCGATCAAGCACCGAACGTACGGCACCTCCGCGTTCAGCACACGTTCAGCTTGATGACGTCCCACGAGCTCTTGATCCAGTTGAGCTTCACGAGAGAGTTTCGTCAGCACGACGGCGTGGTGACGGATATGATGTGTTCACCGGCGCAGGGCTTCGCCTAAGCTCCGCGACGGTATGACCGAGGTGTGATTCTGTGGAGGGGGGCATCGCACACGGCTAAAACAATTCAAACTTGTGTGTCTTTGGGTGCCCCCCTGCCCCCGTATATAAAGGAGCAGGGGAGGGAGGCCGGCCAACCTCTCTTGGTGCGGCTAGGGAGGGAGTCCTACTAGGAATAGGATTGCAATCCTATTCCTAGTAGGATTCACCGAAAGGAAGAAGGGGGAAAGGAATAGGAGAGGTGGCGCCCCCCCAATCCTAGTCCAACTAGGATTCCTAGGTGGGGGCGCCGGCCAGCCCTATGGGCTGCCTCTCTCTCACCCTTTAGGCCCACTATGGACCATCCCCTCTCGTAGGGGGTTCCGGTAACCCCCTCCGGCATTCCCGATAAATCCGAAATTTTTCCGGTATACTTCCGGTGTCCGAATATAGCCGTCCAATATATCAATCTTTATGTCTCGGACATTCCGAGACTCCTCGTCATGTCCGTGATCTCATCCGGGACTCTGAACTACCTTCGATACATCAATACTCAAAAACTCATAATACCGATCGTCATCAAACGTTAAGCGTGCGGACCCTACGGGTTCGAGAACTATGTAGACATGACCGAGACTCATCTCTGGTCAATAACCAATAGCGGAACCTGGATGTTCATATTGGCTCCTACATATTCTACGAAGATCTTTTATCGGTCAGAACCGCATAACAACATACGTTGTTCCTTTTGTCAAACGGTATGTTACTTGCCCGAGATTCGATCGTCGGTATCTCTATACCTAGTTCAATCTCATTACCGGCAAGTCTCTTTACTCGTTCCGTAGCACATCATCTCGTGACTAACTCATTAGTCTTTTGCTTGCAAGGCTTATTGTGATGTGTGTTACCGAGAGGGCCCAGAGATACCTCTCCGACACTCGGAGTGACAAATCCTAATCTTGATCTATGCCAACACCACGAATACTTTCGGAGACACCTGTAGAGCATCTTTATGATCACCCAGTTACGTTGTGACGTTTGATAGCACACAAGGTGTTCCTACGGTATTCGGGAGTTGCATAATCTCATAGTCATAGGAACATGTATAAGTCATGAAGAAAGCAATAGCAGTTAAACTAAACGATCATAGTGCTATGCTAACGGATGGGTCTTGTCCATCACATCATTCTCCTAATGATGTGATCCCGTTGATCAAATGACAACTCATGTCTATGGCTAGGAAACATAACCATCTTTGATCAATGAGCTAGTCTAGTAGAGGCATACTAGGGACATACTGTTTTGTCTATGTATTCACACATGTACTAAGTTTCCGGTTAATACAATTCTAGCATGAATAAAAGACATTTATCATGATATAAGGAAATACAAATAACATCTTTATTATTGCCTCTAGGGCATATATCCTTCAGTCTCCCACTTGAACTAGAGTCAATAATCTAGCTCACATCGCCATGTGATTTAATACCGATGGTTCACATCGTTATGTGAATAACACCCATAGTTCACATCACCATGTGACCAACACCCAAAGGGTTTACTAGAGTCAATAATCTAGTTCACATCGCTATGTGATTAATACCCAAGAGTAATGAGGTGTGATCATGTTTTGCTTGTGAGAGAAGTTTAGTCAACGGGTCTGTCATATACAGATCCCTATGTATTTCGCAAATTTCTATGTCTACAATGCTCTGCATGGAGCTACTCTAGCTAATTGCTCCCACTTTCAATACGCATCCAGATTGATACTTAGAGTCATCTGGATTTAGTGTCAAAGCTTGCATCGGCGTAACCCTTTACGACGAACTCTTTATCACCTCCATAATCGAGAAATATTTCCTTAGTCATCCAATTACTAAGGATAATTTTGACCGCTGTACAGTGATCTTCTCCTGGATCACTATTGTACCTCCCTGTCAAACTCTTGGCAAGGTACACAACGTGTTTTGTACACAGCATGGCATACTTTATAGAACCTATGGCTGAGGCATAGGGAATGACTTTCATTCTCTCTATATTTTTCTGCCGTGGTCTGGCTTTGAGTCTTACTCAACTTCACACCTTACATATCAGGCAAGAACTTCTTCTTTGACTGATCCATTTTGAACTACTTCAAAATCTTATCAAGGTATGTACTCATCGAAAGTCTTATCAAGCGTCTTGATCTATCTATGTAGATTCTTGATGCTCAATATGTAAGCAGCTTCACCGAGGTCTTTCTTTAAAAAACTCCTTTCAAACACTCCTTTATGCTTTCCAGAAAATTCTACATCATTTCCAATCGACAATATGTCATTCACATATACTTATCAGAAAGGTTGTAGTGCTCCCACTCACTTCTTGTAAATACAGGCTTCTCCAAAAGTCTGTATAAAACCATATGCTTTGATCACCTCATCAAAGCGTATATTCCAACTCCGAGATGCTTGCACCAGTCCATAGATGGATCGCTGGAGCTTGCATAATTTGTTAGCACCTTTTGGATCGACAAAACCTTCTGGTTGTATCATATACAACTCTTCTTTGAGATATCCATTCAGGAATGTAGTTTTGACATCCATTTGCCAGATTTCATAATCATAAAATGCGGCAATTGCTAACATGATTCGGACAGACTTAAGCATCGCTACAGGTGAGAAAGTCTCATCGTAGTCAACTCCTTGAACTTGTCGAAAACCTTTCGCAACAAGTCGAGCTTTGTAAACAGTAATATTACCGTCTGCGTCGGTCTTCCTCTTGAAGATCCATTTATTTTCGATGGCTTGCCGATCATCGGGCAAGTCAACCAAAGTCCACACTTTGTTCTCATACATGGATCCCATCTCAAATTTCATGGCTTCAAGCCATTTTGTGGAATCTGGGCTCATCATTGCTTCCTCATAGTTCGTAGGTTCATCATGGTCTAGTAACATGATTTCCAGAACTGGGTTGCCGTACCACTCTGGTGCGGAACGTACTCTGGTTGATCTACGACGTTCAGCAGAAACTTGATCCTGAAGTTTCATGATCATTATCATTAACTTCCTCACTAATTGGTGTAGGAATCACTGGAACAATTTCCTGTGATGTACTACTTTCCAATCCGGGAGAAGGTACAATTACCTCATCAAGTTCTACTTTCCTCCCACTCACTTCTTTCGAGAGAAACTCCTTCTCTAGAAAGGATCCATTCTTAGCAACGAATATCTTGCCTTCGGATCTGTGATAGAAGGTGTACCCAACAGTTTCTTTTGGGTATCTTATGAAGATTTACTTTTCCGGTTTGGGTTCGAGCTTATCATGTTGAAACTTTTTCACATAGGTATCGCAGTCCCAAACTTTAAGAAACAACAACTTTGGTTTCTTGCCAAACCACAGTTCTTAAGGCGTTGTCTCTACGGATTCAGATGAGGCCCTTATTTAACGTGAATGCAGCTGTCTTTAATGCATGACCCAAAACGATAGTGATAAATCGGTAAGAGACATCATAGATCGCACCATATCCAATAAAGTACGGTTATGACGTTCGGACACACCATTACGCTGTGGTGTTCCAGGTGGCGTGAGTTGTGAAACTATTCCACATTGTTTCAAATGAAGACCAAACCCGTAACTCAAATATTCTCCTCCACGATGAGATCGTAGAAACTTTATTTTCTTGTTACGATGATTCTCTACTTCACTCTGAAATTCTTTGAACTTTTCAAATGTTTCAGACTTGTGTTTCATTAAGTAGATATACCCATATCTGCTTAAATCATCAGAGAAGGTCAGAAAATAACGATACCCGCCGCGTGCTTCAACACTCATTGGTCCGCATACATCAGTATGTATGATTTCCAACAAATCCGTTGCTCGCTCCATAGTTCCGGAGAACGGAGTTTTAGTCATCTTGCCCATGAGGCATGGTTCGCAAGCACCAAGTGATTCATAATCAAGTGATTCCAAAAGTCCATCATTATGGAGTTTCTTCATGCGTTTTACACCAATATGACCTAAACGGCAGTGCCACAAATAAGTTTCACTATCATTATTAACCTTGCATCTTTTGGCTTCAATATTATGAATATGTGTATCACACGATCGAGATCCAACAAACTATTTTCATTGGGTGTATGACCATAGAAGGTTTTATTCATGTAAACAGAACAACAATTATTCTCTAACTTACATGAATAACCGTATTGCAATAAACATGATCAAATCATATTCATGCTCAACACAAACACCAAATAACACTTATTTAGGTTCAACACTAATCCCGAAAGTATAGGGAGTGTGCGATGATGATCATATCAATCTTGGAACTATTTCCAATACACATCGTCACTTCATCCTTTAACTAGTTTCTATTCATTATGCAATTCCCATTTCGAGTTACTACTTTTTAGCAACTAAATCAGTATCAAATACCGAGGGGTTGCTATGAACACTAGTAAAATACACATCAATAATCTGTATATCAAATATACCTTTGTTCACTTTGCCATCCTTCTTATCCGCCAAGTATCTAGGGCAGTTCCACTTCCAGTGACCATTTCCTTTGCAGTATAAGCACTTGTTTCAGGCTTGAGTTTAGCTTTGGGTTTCTTCACGGGAGTGACAACTTGCTTGTCATTCTTCTTGAAGTTCCCCTTCTATCCCTTTGCCCTTTACATGAAACAAGTGGTCTTGTTAACCATCAACACTTGATGCTTTTTCATGATTTCTACCTTCGCCGATTTCAGCATCGTGAAGAGCTCGGGAATTACACTCGTCATCCCTTGCATATTATAGTTCATCACGAAGTTCTACTAACTTGGTGATAGTGTCTAGAGAACTTTGTCAATTACTATCTCATCTGGAAGATTAACTCCCATTTGATTAAAGCAATTGTACTACCCAGACAATCTGAGCACATGCTCATTGGTTGAGCTATTCTCCTCCATCTTGTAGGCAAAGTACTGTCAGAGGTCTCATACCTCTTGACACGGGCATGAGTATGAAATACTAATTTCAACTCTTGGAACATCTCATATGCTCCGTGGCATTTCAAAACGTTTTTGAAGTCCCGGTTATAAGCCGTAAAGCATGGTGCACTAAACTATCAAGTAGTCATCATATCGAGCTTTTGTCAAAACGTTCATAACGTCTACATCTGCTCCTGCAATAGGTCTGTCACCTAGCGGTGCATCAAGGACATAATTCTTCTGTGCAGCAATGAGGATAATCCTCAGATCACGGAACAATTCCGCATCATTGCTACTAACATCTTTCAATCTTGGTTTTCTCTAGGAACATATGAAAAATAAACGGGGAGCAACATTGCGAGCTATTGATCTACAACATAGATATGCTAATACTACCAGGACTAAATTCATGATAAATTAAAGTTCAATTTAATCATATTAATTTAAAGAACTCCCACTTAGATAGACATCCCTCTGGTCATCTAAATGATCACATGATCCAAATCAACTAAACCATGTCCGATCATCACGTGAGATGGAGTAGTTTCAATGGTGAACATCTTATGTTGATCATATCTACTATATGATTCACGCTCGACCTTTCGGTCTCGAGTGTTCCGAGGCCATATCTGTATATGCTAGGCTCGTCAAGTTTAACCCGAGTATTCTGCGTGTGCAAAACTGGCTTACACCCGTTGTATTTGAACGTAGAGCTTATCACACCCGATCATCACGTGGTGTCTCGGCACGACGAACTTTCGCAACGGTGCATACTCAGGGAGAACACTTATACCTTGAAATTTAGTAAGGGATCATCGTATAATGCTACCGTCGTTCTAAGCAAAATAAGAAGCATAATAAGATAAACATCACATGCAATCAAAATATGTGACATGATATGGCCATCATCATCTTGTGCTTTTGATCTCCATCTCCAAAGCACCGTCATGATCACCTTCACAAAACATGATCATCTCATACAAAAACCGTATAACTCATCATGTCTTGACCATATCACATCACAACATGCCCTGCAAAAACAAGTTAGACGTCCTCTACTTTGTTGTTGCAAGTTTTACGTGGCTGCTACGGGGTTTAGCAAGAACCGTTCTTACCTACGCATACAAAACCACAACGATGTTTCGTCAAGTATGTGTTGTTTTAACCTTCACAAGGACCGGGAGTAGCCACACTTGATTCAGCTAAAGTGAGAGAGACAGACACCCGCCAGTCACCTTTAAGCAACGAGTGCTCGTCACGGTGAAACCAGTCTCGCGTAAGCGTACGCGTAATGTCGGTCCGGGCCGCTTCATCTCACAATACCGCCGAAGCAAAGTATGACATGCTGGTAAGCAGTATGACTAGTATCGTCCACAATCTCATTGTGTTCTACTCGTGCATATCATCTACGCATAGACCTGGCTCATGATGCCACTGTTGGGGAACGTAGTATTTTAAAATTTTCCTACGATCACGCAAGATCTATCTACCAGATGCATAGCAACGAGAGGGGAGAGTGTGTCTACGTACCCTCGTAGACCGGGAGCGGAAGCGTCAAGTGACGCGGTTGATGTTGTCGAACTTCTTCGCGATCCAACCGATCAAGCACCGAACGTACGGCACCTCCGCGTTCAGCACACGTTCAGCTTGATGACGTCCGACGAGCTCTTGACCCAGTTGAGCTTCACGAGAGAGTTTCGTCAGCACGACGCCGTGGTGACGGATATGATGTGTTCACCGGCGCAGGGCTTCGCCTAAGCTCCGCGACGGTATGACCGAGGTGTGATTCTGTGGTGGGGGGGCACCGCACACGGCTAAAACAATTCAACTTGTGTGTCTTTGGGTGCCCCCTGCCCCCGTATATAAAGGAGCAGGGGAGGGAGGCCGGCCAACCTCTCCTAGTGCGGCTAGGGAGGGAGTCCTACTAGGAATAGGATTGCAATCCTATTCCTAGTAGGATTCACCGAAAGGAAGAAGGGGGAAAGGAATAGGAGAGGTGGCGCCCCCCCCAATCCTAGTCCAACTAGGATTCCTAGGTGGGGGCGCCGGCCAGCCCTATGGGCTGCCTCTCTCTCACCCTTTAGGCCCACTATGGACCATCCCCTCTTGTAGGGGGTTCCGGTAACCCCCTCCGGCATTCCCGATAAATCCAAAACTTTTCCGGTATACTTCCGGTGTCCGAATATAGCCGTCCAATATATCAATCTTTATGTCTCGGACATTCCGAGACTCCTCGTCATGTCCGTGATCTCATCCGGGACTCCGAACTACCTTCGGTACATCAATACTCAAAAACTCATAATACCGATCGTCATCAAACGTTAAGCGTGCGGACCCTACGGGTTCGAGAACTATGTAGACATGACCGAGACTCATCTCTGGTCAATAACCAATAGCGGAACCTGGATGTTCATATTGGCTCCTACATATTCTATGAAGATCTTTTATCGGTCAGAACCGCATAACAACATACGTTGTTCCTTTTGTCAAACGGTATGTTACTTGCCCGAGATTCGATCGTCGGTATCTCTATACCTAGTTCAATCTCGTTACCGGCAAGTCTCTTTACTCGTTCCGTAGCACATCATCTCGTGACTAACTCATTAGTCTTTTGCTTGCAAGGCTTATTGTGATGTGTGTTACCGAGAGGGCCCAGAGATACATCTCCGACACTCGGAGTGACAAATCCTAATCTTGATCTATGCCAACACCACGAATACTTTCGGAGACACCTGTAGAGCATCTTTATGATCACCCAGTTACGTTGTGACGTTTGATAGCACACAAGGTGTTCCTACGGTATTCGGGAGTTGCATAATCTCATAGTCATAGGAACATGTATAAGTCATGAAGAAAGCAATAGCAGTTAAACTAAACGATCATAGTGCTATGCTAACGGATGGGTGTTGTCCATCACATCATTCTCCTAATGATGTGATCCCGTTGATCAAATGACAACTCATGTCTATGGCTAGGAAACATAACCATCTTTGATCAATGAGCTAGTGTAGTAGAGGCATACTAGGGACATACTGTTTTTTCTATGTATTCACACATGTACTAAGTTTCCTGTTAATACAATTCTAGCATGAATAAAAGACATTTATCATGATATAAGGAAATACAAATAACATCTTTATTATTGCCTCTAGGGCATATTTCCTTCACAACTGGCAAGTGAAGACCGGACCAGCCATAGCTGCGCACGAAAAGCGTAGCCTAGTAGCTTGAGGTTCACTACAACAGAAACCCACTTCAGCAATGCATCGATGCGTTGTTGTATGTCCATATATACGTTGCTAAGGTCTACACCAACGGATTATTATGTGTTGTCGTAGGAGGCGTTGCAAGGGTATACACCAATGTATATGCATTCGTTGGTAAATAGTGTATATGAGCATTGGTAGATAGCAACATATGGAGATATAGCTCAACAACACTACATATGTGTTGCTGGCGACCCTGGAAAATTTGATTTTCAAATGTTTACAAAATAGATCAAGTTTCACTAACTATCATGAACAATTACTGATATTTTATATATTGCCAGCGAGAATTATTAGATCAATGATGATGCTGCATAGGAGCCACAATAAAATAAGCAGAAAGGTCTCATATATCAATATAATAAACAGAAAGGTCTCATATATTGAATCGACAATGTTGCATTATAAAGGACATGATCCAGAGATTACAATATGTGAAACTATCTAGAGTAGCCCAAATCTTGACCTTGTAGTCAAGTATAATGTTTTGATCTTAATAATTGCAATCTAATTAGCCTGTAGTAGCCCCATTCATAACCTTGCAATCGACATCTTCAATGAACACCTGAGCCATTCATCATCAATTTATCTTGGTGACCTACAACAACAACAACAATACGAGATGAGTAAATTACACTATAGAAAATCAAGTTGATAGAGAACTAAAATTTAAAGGAGTACCATACAAATGTGATTTACCAAGACTTAGATTTATATAGATCTGGGGATAATTAATAATGTGAATAGAAAAACTTTGTCAATACGAATTTATTAAATGGCATCTCAACTAATGCAACCTATATTCGTATACTAATTGTTTTGAATCTTTGCATCAACTCAAAACTATATGAACTAGTATTATATTTTTAGTGGTCCAGTCTATTTTCTCTATAAAAAATGACCAAACTATGAATTACAATTACTTGCAATGCTAGCACCATCACTCTTTAATGAAATAACAATAAAACACACTAGCAAAAGGGCCATCACCATGTTATGAAGTACAAACACATATACTTTGATTCTTCAGCCATTTTGTGATGTACTACTTTCCAATTTCGGAGAAGGTATAATTATCTCATCAAGTTCTACTTTCCTCCCACTCACTTCTTTCGAGAGAAACTCCTTCCCTAGAAAGGATCCATTCTTAGCAACGAAAATCTTGCCTTCGAATCTGTGATAGAAGGTGTACCCAACAGTCTCTTTTGGGTATCCTATGAAGACACATTTCTCCGACTTGGGTTCGAGCTTATCAGGTTGAAGCTTTTTCACATAAGCATCGCAGCTCCAAACTTTAAGAAACGACAACTTTGGTTTCTTGCCAAACCACAGTTCATAAGGCGTCGTCTCAATGGATTTAGATGGTGCCCTATTTAACGTGAATGCAGCTGTCTCTAAAGCATAACCCCAAAACGATAGTGGTAAATCGGTAAGAGATATCATAGACCGCACCTTATCTAATAAAGTACGGTTACGACGTTCGGACACACCATTACGTTGTGGTGTTCCGGGTGGCGTGAATTGTGAAACTATTCCACATTGTTTCAAATGTAGACCAAACTCGTAACTCAAATATTCACCTCCACGATCAGACCGTAGGAACTTCATTTTCTTGTTACGATGATTCTCTACTTCACTCTGAAATTCTTTGAACTTTTCAAATGTTTCAGACTTGTGTTTCATTAAGTAGATATACCCATATCTGCTCAAATCATCAGTGAAGGTCAGAAAATAACGATACCCGCCGCGAGCTTCAACACTCATCGGTCCACATACATCAGTATGTATGATTTCCATCAAATATGTTGCTCGCTGCATTGTTCCGGAGAACGGAGTTTTAGTCATCTTGCCCATGAGGCATGGTTCGCAAGCACCAAGTTATTCATAATCAAGTAATTCCAAAAGTCCATCACTATGGAGTTTCTTCATGCGCTTTACACCAATATGACCTAAACGGCAGTGCCACAAATAAGTTGCACTATCATTATTAACCTTGCATCTTTTGGCTTCAATATTATGAATATGTGTACCACTACAATCGAGATCCAACAAGAATAGACCACTCTTCAAGGGTGCATGACCATAAAAGATATTATTCATAAAAATAGAACAACCATTATTCTCATATTTAAATGAATAACCGTCTCGCAATAAACAAGATCCAGATATAATGTTCATGCTTAACGCTGGCACCAAATAACAATTATTCAGGTCTAAAACTAATCCCGAAGGTAGATGTAGAGGTAGCGTGCCGACGGCGATCACATCGACTTTGGAACCATTTCCCACGCACATCGTCACCTCGTCCTTAGTTAACCTTCGTTTAATCCATAGTCCCTGTTTCGAGTTACAAATATTAGCAACCGAATCGGTATCAAATACCCAGGTACTACTACGAGCATTAGTAAGGTACACATCAATAACATGCATATCACATATACCTTTGTTCACCTTGCCGTCCTTCTTATCCGCCAAATACTTGGGGCAGTTCCGCTTCGATTGTCCAGTCCCTTTGCAGTAGAAGCACTCAGTTTTAGGCTTGGCTCCAGGCCTGGGTTTCTTCGTGGGAGTAGCAACTGTCTTGCTATTCTTCTTGAAGTTCCCCTTCTTTCCCTTGCCCTTTTTCTTGAAACTAGTGGTCTTGTTAACCATCAACACTTGATGCTCCTTATTGATTTCTACCTCCGCAGCCTTGAGCATAGCGAAGAGCACGAGAATTGTCTTTTGCATCCCTTGGATATTATAGTTCATCACGAAGCCTTTATAGCTTGGTGGCAGTGATTGAAGAACTCTATCAATAACACTATCCTCGTCAACTTTGCAACCAAGTTGAGTCATATGATTGTAGTACCCAGACATTCTGAGCAAGTGTTCACTGATAGAACTATTATCCTCCATCTTGCAGCTATAGAACTTATTGGAAATCTCATATTTCTTAATCCAGGCATTTGCATAAAATATTAACTTCAACTCCTGGAACATCTCATATGGTGCATGACGTTCAGAACGTCGTTGAAGTCCCGGTTCTAAGCCGTAGAGCATGGCACACTGAACTATCGTGTAGTCATCAGACCGCGTCTGCCAGACGTTCAAAGCGTCTACATTAGCAGGAGGGGGCTTGTCACCTAGCGGTGCTTCAAAGACATAATTCTTCTGTGCAGCAATGAGGATAATCCTCAAGTTACGGACCCAGTCCGTGTAATTGCTACCATCATCTTTCAACTTACCTTTCTCTAGGAATGCATTAAAATTCAAAGGAACGGTAGCATGGGCCATTGATCTACAACAACATAGATATGCAAAAAACTATCAGGACTAAGTTCATGATAAGTTAAAGTTCAATTAATCATATTACTTAAAGAACTCCCACTTAGATAGACATCCCTCTAGTCATCTAAATGAGCACGTGATCGAAATCAAGTAAACCATGTCCGATCATCACGTGAGATGGAGTAGTTTTCAATGGTGAACATCTTATGTTGATAATATCTACTATATGATTCGCGCTCGACCTTTCGGTCTCCAGCGTTCCGAGGCCATATCTGCCTATGCTAGGCTCATCAAGTTTAACACAAGTATTCTGCATGTGCAAAACTGGCTTACACCCGTTGTATGTGACGTAGAGCTTATCACACCCGATCATTACGTGGTGTCTCGGCACGACGAACTTTGGCAGCGGTGCATACTCAGGGAGAACACTTATACCTTGAAATTTTGTAAGGGATCATCTTATAATGCTACCGCCGTACTAAGCAAAATAAGAAGCATAATAAGATAAACACCACATGCAATCAAAATATGTGACATGATATGTCCATCATCATCTTGTGCTTTTGATCTCCATCTCCAAAGCACCGTCACGATCACCTTCGACACCGGCGCGACACCTTGATCTCCATCGTAGCATCGTTGTCGTCTCGCCAACTATTGCTTCCACGACTATCGCTACCGCTTAGTGACAAAGTAAAGAAATTACATGGCGACTGTATTTCATACAATAAAATGACAACCATATGGCTCCTGCCAGTTGCCGATAACTTTACAAAACATGATCATCTCATACAATAACGTATAACTAATCATGTCTTGACCATATCACATCACAACATGCCCTGCAAAAACAAGTTAGACGTCCTCTACTTTGTTGTTGCAAGTTTTACGTGGCTGCTACGGGCTTAGCAAGAACCGTTCTTACCTACGCATACAAAACCACAATGATATTTCGTCAATCATGTGATGTTTTAACCTTCACAAGGACCGGGCGTAGTCACACTCGATTCAGCTAAAGTGAGAACGACAGACACCCGCTAGTCACCTTTAAGCAACGAGTGCTCATAACGGTGAAACCAAAGTAATGTCGGTCCGGGCCGCTTCATCTCACAATAAGGCCAAACCAAAGTATGACATGCTGGTAAGCAGTATGACTAGTATCGTTCACAACTCACTTGTGTTCTACTCGTGCATATCATCTACACATAGACCTGGCTCATGATGCCACTGTTGGGGAACGTAGTATTTAAAAAAATTCCTACGATCACGCAAGATCTATCTACCAGATGCATAGCAACGAGAGGGGAGGGTGTGTCTACGTACCCTCATAGACCGAAAGCGGAAGCGTCTAGTGACGGGGTTGATGTAGTCGAACTTCTTCGCGATCCAACCGATCAAGCACTGAACGTACGGAGCCTCCGTGTTCAGCACACGTTCAGCTTGATGACATCCCACGAGATCTTGATCCAGTAGAACCTCGCGGGAGAGTTTCGTCAGCACGACGGCGTGGTGACAGAGATGATGAAGTTACCGACGCAGGGCTTCACCTAAGCACTGCAACGGTATGACCGAGGTGTGTTTCTGTGGAAGGGGGCACCGCCCACGGCTGGAGAGATCAACTTGTGTGTCTAGAGGTGCCCCATGCCCCTGTATATAAAGGATCAAGGGGGAGGCTGGCCGTCCGCCTATGGCGCACCCTAGAGAGGCAATCCTACTTGGAATAGGATTGCAATCCTATTCCTAGTAGGAATTCACCAAGAGGGAGAGAGGGGGAAGGAAGGAGAGGGGGCGGGAGAAGGAAAGGGGCGCCGCCCCCTCCTGCTTTCCTTGTCCAATTCGGACCTAGGGGGAGGGGCGCGCGGCCAAGCCCTGGCCGGCCCTCTCTCTTTCCACTAAAGCGCATTAGGGCCCATAACTTCCCCGGGGGGTTCGGTAACCCCTCCGGTACTCCGGTTTATTCCGAAACTTTCCGGAACACTTCCGGTGTCCGAATATAGTCGTCCAATATATCAATCTTTACGTCTCGGACATTCCAAGACTCCTCGTCATGTCCGTGATCTCATCCGGGACTCCGAACTACCTTCGGTACATAAAAACTCATAAACTCATAATATCGATCGTCGTCAAACGTTAAGCGTGCGGACCCTACGGGTTCGAGAACTATGTAGACATGACCGAGACTCATCTCCGGTCAATAACCAATAGCGGAACCTGGATGCTCATATTGGCTCCTACATATTCTACGAAGATCTTTATCGGTCAAACCCATAAAAACATACGTTGTTCGTTTTGAAATCGGTATGTTACTTGCCCGAGATTCGATCGTCGGTATCTCAATACCTAGTTCAATCTCGTTACTGGCAAGTCTATTTACTTGTTCTGTAATACATCATCCCGTGACTAACTCATTAGTCATTTGCTTGCAAGGTTTATTATGATGTGTATTACCAAGAGGGCCCAGAGATACCTCTCCGACACTCAGAGTGACAAATCCTATTCTTGATCTATGCTAACACCACGAACACCTTCGGAGACACCTGTAGAGCATCTTTATAATCACCCGGTTACGTTGTGACGTTTGATAGCACACAAGGTGTTCTTCCGGTATATGAGAGTTGCATAATCTCTTAGTCATAGGAACATGTATAAGTGATGAAGAAAGCAATAGCAGTAAAACTAAACGATCATAGTGCTAAGCTAACGGATGGGTCATGTCCATCACATCATTCTCCTAATGATGTGATCTCATTGATCAAATGACAACTCATGTCTATGGCTAGGAAACATAACCATCTTTGATCCATGAGCTAGTCTAGTAGAGGCATACTAGGGACATAATGTTTTGTCTATGTGTTCACACATGTACTAAGTTTCCGGTTAATACAATTCAAGCATGAATAAAAGACATTTATCATGATATAAGGAAATACAAATAACATCTTTATTATTGCCTCTAGGGCATATTTCCTTCAGACATGATGTAGACAAGATCTATTCATGTAGGAATAGACCCCATCTTTTTATCCTTAATAGCAGCAATACATGTGTGTCATGTCTCCTTCTGTCAGTGAGATTGAGCACCGCGAAATTGAACCATTACAAAGCACCTCTTCCAATTGCAAGATAAATCAATCAAGTTGGCCAAACAAAACCAAAATATCGAAGAAAAAATACGAGGCTATAGTAAACATGTATGGATATGAATAGATCTTATCATAAACTCACAATTCATCGGATCCCAACAAACACACCGCAAAAAGAATTACATCGAATAGATCTCTGAAGAGAAAATTCTATTGAAGATCAAAAAAAGAGAAGAAGCCATCTAGCTACTAACTACGGACCTGTAGGTCTGTGGTAAACTACTCATGTATCATCGGAGGAGCACCAATGAGGATGATGAACCCATCTGTGACCATGTTCCTCTCCGTCGGAGTGCCGGAAAGGGACTCTAGATTGGATCTCGTGGTTCTGGAACTTGCGACGGCTGAAACAACTTTTCATTGACTCCCCTAGGGTTTCTGGAATATTAGGGTATTTATGGAGCTGAAATTCGGTGGAGGGGACTCCCGTGGGCTCCACAAGGCATCAGGGCACGCATGGGCCTTCTAGCATGCCCTAGTGTCTTGTGGGCCCCCACAGGGCCCCTCTGGTGCACCTCCTGGGCTTTCTGTATCTCTTCTGGGCAGAAAAAAATCTCCAAAAAGTTTCTAGGCATTTGGACTCCGTTTGGTATTGATATTATGCAAAGTAAAAAAGAAGCAAAAAATAGCAACATGCACTGGGCACTATGTCAATAGGTTAGTCCCAAAAAATGATATAAAGTTGCTAGAAAATGTATGTAAAACATCCTAGATTAATAATATAACAGCATGGAACAATTAAAAATTATAGATACGGTGGAGACGTATCACCCAACACAAATTTTGTGTCGTGTTAGGAAAAGTGGTTGATGGGTGGGCCCTCTGTTAAAGCTAACAGTCAACAAACATGGTTGACAATTTTGTGCCATGTTAGTATTTACAGTGAGCCCGGACTGTAAGAAATTAGATTAAATCGCCCCAAATCGTTCATCAGTGTTTATTGAGAAAAATAGCAAGGAAACTGGTAGATTATGGGGCACGGGAGGAATGTTGTAGCAAATTCGGATTTTGGACTTGAAATGTGTTGGTTTTTTGCAATTAACTCGGGATGGAAAGAAAAGCTTTTATCAGAAACCATAAAGGAGATTATGATCAAGGTCGTGGCTTAGGCAATCCCAACATTTCGCTCCTTCCAGAGCACCCACACGGTGAGAAGGGGCATGGAGTCGAATCCCTTCCTCTTGGCTTTGGGGACAATCGCACGAGTAGTCGGCCACCACTCCACAAGGGCGTCGTCAGCTTCAGGAATTTGTTGATCAATACTGCGTCTAAGGAGGGCATAGTGCCACACCTCTCTAGAGAACACACACCCCAACACAAGGTGATCAGTTGTCTCATTATCCTAGTCACATAGTGGGCAGATGACATGCGATTGTAAAACATGCCTCATGTGTCGATCAGTGGAGCAAATTCGTCGCCGCATCGCCAACCAGAAGTGCGGCTTGAATTTGGCCGGAGCGCAAACCTTTCAGACCGCCTTATCGTGTGGGAATCGCTCTAGGCCGACAAAGAATACCTGGTACGTAGAGCTGACAGAGTACACCTCTGATGACGTCCACTTCATCTCGGTGTGAGGTTCACCTCGAACAAAAATTATGTGTCAAGTAGGAGATGTGTGATAACTCAGACCGTAAGCACACTGGTGATGTCCGAGATCCATGCACGTTCGACCAATGAGTCATGGACAGTGTGCGAGCGCCTCACCAGAGTGAAAAGGGACGAGGAGTAAAAAGAAATCCTACTCTCCGATACTCGCGTGACAATCCAAACAATACTTGTGTGATCCTAAAAAAAATTAGTGAATTTTGAGAGTAGAAGAGATAAGTAATCGTCACGAGTCCTCACCAGAGTGAAAAGGGATGAGGAGTAAAAATAAATCCTACTCTCTGATATATATAGGACTCAAAACATTTTCAAGTGTGTGCGTAGACTCAACCGTCAACGATTCGATTAATCAGTGGGGGCTCCTAGGTCGGCGAAGGCTCTGATTACCAACTTGTAATGCCCAATATGAGATTATACCTCCTACGTGTCGAGGCACGACTTAAAGGTATAAGCTCATACTAGAATTATCTCAAGTATGGTATCTTTGCGTGACTCATGTAAAAGAGGGATGAAATTGCAAAAGAGTAGTTGGCTTACACTCGCCACGTCACACAATACATTACATAAGCAATCATCATCCAAATAACATCACAGTCCGACTACGGACGAAGATCCAAATGAAAGATACCACAAATAAAGCCACAAGGTCCGAATCGCCCCTAGTAGAAGCCACTACTGATCATCGGGATAGTACACGTAGTATCGCCCACACTCTTCATCAAACTCCCAGTATAACTCTATGCCAAAACCTGTGTAGTTTACCATGGTACCTGCATCTGGTGTTGTGTAGAATCTGTGAGCCACGCAGGACTCAGCAATCCCATTCCCGGGTAGCAAAACTATCTAAGCCTTGGGTGTGAAACAAGGCTGAAGAACAAGGTTGCAGCTGCACTAGCACTAGCTTACGTGTTTAGAGCGAGAAGAGAAGTGCCACGAGCATCAAATTGATCACGAAGTGATCCTATCTAAGCACGTCATTCATAAACCCACCATGTTCACTTCCCGAACCCCTTCGGAAAATGACCGTCACGGTTACTCACGCTGGTAGTGTATTCTGAACATGGTGTCAAGTTATCTACAACCGGATATTAACAAATTCCCATCTGCCACATAACCGCGGGCACGGCTTTCGAAAGATCAAAACCCTGCAGGGGTGTCCCAACTTAGCCCATCACAAGCTCACGATCTGCGGAGTCGCAACTCCAAGGTGGGAAGACCCGAGTATTCTCAAAATCCCGTGCTCAAGATATTCCGACATAGGTACAACTAATCCAGCAAGACCTCCCGGCGTGCCGACACCCTGATAGTAGCCGCGTGTATCTCGTCTCAGGCCACGAGCGGATAGGTCAGCCTACAGGTAATACCATATACCTCGGGTTTCCCCAAGGCGCCCCTGCAGTCTGCCCAGTTTGGACCAACACTCATGAGGAGCACTGGCCCGGGTTGTAAAATTAAGTCCTCGGGGTCCGGAAAGTCCCTATGCAAGTTATTTAGTTATGGAAAATGGTAAAACCAAAGTTGGGCCTTGCTGGAAAAGCTTTAGCGCCAAGTGGGTTATCAACGGGGGCCCATAAACCCCAACTGTCTTAGCGACGCAATATCAAGGAACATAACACCGGTTTAAACGGTTCCTAGGGTGGCATGAGTGGAACAAGACACCAAGCAAGAGGCTTAGCCTTCCACTCATTACCAATATATAGATGATTTGCTTTAACTGATTATATATTGTGATATCCCAACAATAACTTCAACATGAAGCAAGAATCTTCAAATGTTCACCTGCAACTAACAACGCTATATGAGGGGCTGAGCGAAGCTTACATAGCCAATCAAAGGTTTGCTAGGTTGGGTGGTTAGAGAGATTCATGGATACAATAGGAGGCTAACAAACAAACATGGGCATCGAGGCAATAAGCTAAAGAGCGAGACATCTAGCAATAGGCAAAGATAGTAATGATATCTGGGTCAGGTCATCTTGCCTATCGAGTCATCGATGGGATCGTAAGACGGTTCCTCGTACTCAACCTCGGTAGGAACCTCGTACTCGGTCTCGGCTCCCGTCTCTACTGAACACAAGAACACAACATGGCACAAAATCAAACACGGTGCAATGCACAATCAACATGATGCAAGTATGATGTGCGTATGCATGTGGAAGCACTTGAGCCTAAGGAGAAGATTATGAAGAAGGCCTCATCTTGGAAAACCAAGCATGCCATTGGATAGAGGGGAAGATTTCGGTTGAAATCGATATAAAGATCGCCGGAAACGGACACACAGTTTGCAAAAGGCACGCAAAACCATATTCACACAAAGCTGCAGTTTACAGCCACATGGAATGTTTGGAGCAAGAAATAATTATGCTACAGCACTCAAACATGGAGACAAAGGGCATGGATATGAAGTAGACATGTTACTTAACAAGCATGAACTTAGAACACACCCAAAAACATACTGGAACATAATTATCCAAGCATGGCAAGTTTCAATAAAATTATCCAGACTTAGTCAAAATCTGGGAAGGCAAAAACATCATCATGATGCTGCCTTAGGAGGCACAAAACAACATGCATATCAACTCCACTAAGTATATAAAGATCATGGACATGTAGTAGACATAGCATACATCAAACAACTCCATTGGAGCAACTCCATAGGAGGCATGGATCAATAGCAACAAGCTACACCAAATTGATCGTGCTGATAAAAACCTGACAGGTATAATTTTAGCAACATGAGAGCAAGAAATAAATAACCTACAGCAGGCCATATGTGCAAGTGAGGGCATGGATGGATAGAGCATAACATGGAAAACAAGGAATGATCATTTGACATACTAAAACATGCATGTATTTGAGTGAGGCATCACGCAAACATAGCATCAGGTTAACAGATTTCCAGACTTAGCAGTTTTTTCACTAAGTATAAAACAGCAACATTGGCATGGCATGTTTACAAGCTTGTTTAAGTCACCTCAAGGCATATCATGGAAAGTGGCTTGCACCACAGCAAAGACCATATGATGGTGCTTCTAAAACATATTGGCATGTGACACGAGGACAAACATATCAATAGCAATGAGCAAGCCAAAACAGCATCTCGCAACAAGTTTCAGCACTTAACAGCCACATGCAGTTTTGCAACAGAGATTAACATGGCAATATGACACCTAACATGAATGCTACAGCAACCATCATGTAGAGCACTTCACAATGAACATTTTGACATATCATATGCTCCATTTGGATAAACATGCGCAAAGTTATCACATCTCAAACATGGCAACAAAATTTACACCGACAACTAGTTACAGCCACATGCACTCTTGCCACGAAGATTAGAGCATCAATATGAACCCAAACAAGTATGCCACAATGGAACAAAATGAAGAGCATATCACCACAATCATTTTGATATATTACACGCCCAAAACGGATCTACGAGCACGAAGTTACAGCCATGCAAAGGAGGCAACAAATTATCAGATCCAGGGGACTTAGCAGAATCTATACCTCACAAAAGGCAACCCGGGACGGGGATGTCCCGGGACGAGAAGATCCGAGCGGAGGCGGGGTGTTTGGTTCGGCGGCTTGGTGGATCTGGTCCCGCCTGGACCAGATCGGGACGAGGGCGTTGGCGGCTCGCCGGAGCAACGCCGGAGAAGACGACCGAGGCGGCGGCTCGGAGGCCGGCTGGCGACGGCGGCGGCGGAACCGGCCGAGGACAGCGGCGGTGGTGGCCGGGGAGGCGCCGGCGGGAGGCGGCCGGGGCGGCGCCGGTGAGAGGCGGACAAGGCGGCGGAGGTCTGCGGCGACGGCGACCGGCGACCGGCGATCGGCGACGGCGGAGAGGCGCGGCCGGCGGCGGGGTAGAGCGCGGCGGCGGCGGGTGGCGGTGGAGCCGGCGCGAGGAGAGGAGAGGCAAGCGGCAAGAGGCGCAGGCGGCGACGGTCGCGCGGGCCGGGCAGGCCGGCCCCGGGCCCCGCGGGCCGCGCGGTGGAGGTGGCGGTCGGACGCCCACGTGGCAATCTGTGATAGGGCGCGGCGTCGGAGATGCTGAGGTGGCGCGCTGCTAGTGGCTGGGGCGATGTGGCTGCAGAGGGGCGGACATGTCCGGCGGGGTCGGATATTTGTGGCGCGGCACGGAGGGAGGAGGGGCTAGGTTTCGTCCGCAAAATGGACGTGAGGGACGTTTTTATAGGCATAGGGACGTTTTCGGTCACACGTTCGTGATCCGACGATCGAGATGATGGGAGGGGTTGAGCTAGGTTAGTGGGCTGTTGTGGAGGGGGTCCTGGGCCAAAAGAAAGAGGTGCTTTTAGCCCACTAGGTTAACCGTTGGGGTATCAAACGAACTCCAAACGCGACGAAACTTGACAGGCGGCCTACACGTACCAAAACAACAACGCACGACAAGTCTCACCTCATTTCGGGAACATTACACGGCCACACACGAAAGAAGTACTCGGGGGTGCCACGACCACGTGTGTGAGTGTCGGAACTCGAAACGGACAACGGGAATAGACGAGTGGGACCGGGTGCAAGTGACAACAAGAATGCAATGCAATGCACATGATAACATGACATGGATGAAATGCACACATGCACGCGACAAAACGAAGTAACCCGAAATGAAAGAAGAGCCCAGAATGGAATTGAAGAAGTCAACGTTTCATATATTGCCATAATTGGAAAGTGTTACATCTGGGGCATTACAAACTCTCCTCTACTACGAAAAGATCTCGTCCCGAGTGTCGGTGTACTAAGATAGGGGTACCTTAGTACCCCAACTTGTGCACGGGCAGTAGCAGCTTCCCGCGGCGGGGCTCACCACGCGCTTGCCGGAGACCTTTCCAATCTTTATTAAGCCATTCAAAAACAAAGTATACAAGTCAGAAGATCGAGACCCCGGCAAGTGGAGCTTGCCGGGAAGGCCGTCCCAGGCCCAAGACTATCACATTAACGCAAGACCCTGGCAAGAGGAGCTTGCCAGGAAGACCAAAAGACTGCATTTCAGAAGACATGCCTCGGCGCACCTTGCGCCCCGGCAGGGCCCGGGGAGCGACAAGCTTCAGGGCCCGGCAAGATCAAGACCCCGGCAAGGTGCTTGCCGGGGGAAGCCTGCACTGCGCTCCAGCCCATCGGCCCACGCGTCGCCCTAGGGCCCTTCCAGGGACGCGTGGCGGATGGCTGTGCAGCCTGGGGGACACGGTGGCACTCCACGGTGACGAGGCTACCGCCGTGGCGAACGGAGACGCATGGGCGGGCGCTTTTGGGGTCGACGGCGACGGGCATTTAATGCCCTTGTCCCCCACTGTCAAAGTAGGTGATGACCACTGTTCATCCACTGTTCATGCACTGTTCCCGCACTGTTACAACTACCACCAAAGTTACGTTTTTACCCTCCTCTACGTTGACACCTGTCGGTGACCCCTTGAGCTATAAAAGGAGGCCCATGTGCAACGTAGAAAAGGTTCGGAACCTAGCCAGCTCTCTCGCTCGGTGTAGCTAGTTCTTCAAGCTCCCGAGCTCCAACACTCAATACAATCTAAGCAGGAGTAGGGTTTTACGCGTCCGTCGCTGCCCGAACCTGGGTAAACTGCCCGCGTGTTCTCGTCGATCTGCTCTTCGTGCTCCCTCCGCTCCCTTACCGCAACGTACAAGGGGCTCCGGTCCCATAGGTGCTCGTGGTGGACAGTTTCCCCCGACATCTTTGGCGCGCCAGGTAGGGGGCGTCGAGGTTGTGCGAACCTGATCCGGCGCTCACGCGGGCGCATTCTTCAT
Source organism: Secale cereale (assembly GCA_902687465.1). Lineage (NCBI taxonomy): Eukaryota > Viridiplantae > Streptophyta > Magnoliopsida > Poales > Poaceae > Secale > Secale cereale. The sequence continues at coordinate 176,967,945 of LR738711.1, forward strand.
CAACATCTCCAGCTACATCAACTTCATCAGCAACAGCATGGCCCCGAAGAAGAAGGCTTCGGAGGTCGCAGGCCCGTCTCCGTCTGTTCCGCCGCCACCAGAACCAACGGTGGGCGGAGGAGACGCCGTCGGAAGGGTGGTCGCCGGCGAGGAAACTCACGGCGCCGCCAAATCCAAGGACAAGACGGACGACCGAGCCTCGGTGGTCGTAGACGCGCCACGTCCATCTCAGCAAACGACAACCCAGCAGCGCCGTGGTACGGGAGGTACCATCCGCTTGCTGGGACAAGGACAGACCGGAGGTTCGCGGGATGCTCCAGGCCACCGTCCTGGCACGAGCAAGGCGCGGTCGCCGGGGCGGGAAACTGCTCCTTCTAACCCCGTTCGGAGTCCGAGCATATCCCGCTCCTCGCACCGCTCGCCCCCGCTCCCCTCCTCTCCAGCAGAAGCTCTCGCAAGAGCGTAACTGCTCCTCGACTTCCCTCCAGCGGCAGACAAGGCCGAAGACTGGAGGGCGACGATCCAAAGCCTCATCGCCTTCGCCAACAACGACATGCCACAGCAGCCGGCGACATCGCGGCCAGGGCAAGTCGAGAAGACGAAGGCCGATGGCGACAAGACCGCCGGGGGTGCAACCACCATGCACTCCCCGCCGCGGAAGCAGAAGACGCCTCCCCGCCGGATCAACATCGACGACGACTCCACGGCGTCGTCGGATCCGCGGGCTCGTCGGGACCAGCGCCAGGTCCTTGACGATCGGCGACAAGAAGATGCTCGGACAACAATCGAGCGCCGCCGAGAAGCCCGACGACAATCAGATCAGCGTGCTGGGACTCCTGTCGACACGCACGCGCCCGGTGAACCGGGCAACTTGCCGTACGCGGCAGGTTGCCCTGCGTTCACCCGCGAGCTGCGACGTGTCCAGTGGCCCAGTATGAAAAACTTCAAGCCCGACGTACCAGAGAAGTACGACGGCAAGACGCACCCTTCGGAGTTCCTCAGCATCTACACCATCGCGGTGCAGGCTGCCGGGGGGCGCGACGAGAAGATACTGGTGAATTACTTCCCGCTGGTGCTTAAGCCGAACGTTCGTTCTTGGCTTATGCACTTGCCGGAAGGCTCTATTTCTTCGTGGGCAGATTTGTGCCATCAGTTTGTTGGCGCCTTCACGGGCGGCCACAAACCCCACGGCCAGGAGAGTGATCTCCACATCTTGGCCCAGAAGGAAGGAGAGTCCCTGCGCAAGTACATCCAGCGATTCAGCCGCGTGCAACACAACATCCCCGACGTCCACCCTGCTGCGGTTATCAGCGCGTTCCATCAGAACGTGCGTAACCGCCGCATGCGAGAAGAGATGGCCATGACCAAGATACGGGATGTCAGCGAGCTCTATGCTCTGGCTGACAAGTGCGCGCGCGCCGAAGAGGGGAGGAGACTCCCCGGGGAGGATGCTGGCGCAGGAGGAAGCGACAGCGAGGATGCCGCCCCGGCAAAGAAGAGCCGGCGGCGGAACAATAGAAAGATGAAAAGCAAGGAGGTGCTGGTTGTCGAGAAGTCCGGCAAGGAGGCTCCCGCCAAGCAAGCGCAGGCTGGCGGCTCCGGCAAGGAGCCTGCCCCTGTAGCGGCAGCCGACAAGCAAGACGGCTCCGACAAGCAATACTGCAAGATCCACCGCACCAAGGGCCACGACCTCTCCAACTGCAAACGAGTCGAGTACCTCGTCGAACAGCAGAAGGCTGAATACGAGCGGCGCGACAAGGAGAAGGCCCAAGGTGGCGGAGGAGAGCCAAGCAAGAAGCGGCCATTCAATGGCCGGGGAGGACGCCGCGGCAAGGCCAAGCAGCGGCAAGGTGATCGACCTCCCCGGGGCCGCGACAAGGATGAAGAAGAAGACGACGACGACGACATGGAGGAAGATGATAACAGCGAACAGGAGTTCCAGAAGGCCACAGAAGTTCTGTGTGTCGACGGAGGCGCCTCTCTGCATACTTCCCACCGCCAGCTCAAGCAGTGGGTGCGGGAAGTGAACGCAGCAGAGCCGCCCGTTGAGTCGCGCAGGCTGCTGAAGTGGTCCAGCACGCCCATCATTTTTGATCTTGAGGATCACCCTGACCGCACCACAGCGGTCGGGTGCTTGCCGATGTTGGTCTCACCAACCATCCGCAACCTCAAGGTCACCAAAATGTTGGTTGACGGCGGGGCCGGCCTGAACTTGATCTCCTCGGCTGTGATCAAGAAATTCCAGATCCCAGATGGCGAGCTCGAAGAGACCGGTTCGTTCCAAGGAATAAACCCGGGAAGGAGCAAGCCCAAGGGGAAGATTACTCTGCCGGTGACCTTTGGCGGGGAGCTTAACTTCAGGACGGAGAGGATAACATTCGATGTTGCCGATATCCCATTGCCATACAATGGGATACTTGGACGTCCTGCCCTCGCCAAGTTCATGGCAGCTTCCCACTACGCCTACAATGTACTCAAGATGCCGGGGCCGATAAGCGTCATCTCTGTCCATGGCGACAAGAAGGACGTGCTTATCTGCGCCGACAAGATCTACCGGGATGCAGCAGCCGCGGCGGAGAGCAGCACACTTGCCGCTGAAGCTCCCGGGGGGAAGAAGACCAAGACCAAGTCTGGCAAGTGCTCTGGGGCCCACTTCGGCAAACGCACCTCTTCGGAGTGCTGCGCTGTCGTTGAGGACGTCCCATCGAGCTCCACCGGCAAGTGCAAGAAGGGGATGGCCGCTCCACCGGCAACCAAGAAGGTGTACGCCAAGGAGGACGGCACTGGTGGTACCTTCACCATCAGTGCTACGCTTGACAGCAAATAGGAAAGCGCGCTCGTTGCCTTCCTGCGGGCGAATGTCGATGTGTTTGCATGGCAACCATCTGACATCCCCGGTGTTCCCAGGAAGGTGATTGAGCACAAGCTTGCTGTTTGTCCTCATGCGCGGCCCGTCAAGCAGAAGGTCAGGAAGCAAGCCGTGGAGCGCCAAGAATTCATTGCCGAAGAGATCAAGAAGCTGGAAGCGGCAGGCCTGGTTAGAGGCGTGATCCATCCGACGTGGTTAGCAAATCCAGTTGTCGTGCGTAAGGCCAACGGGAAGTGGAGACTGTGTATAGACTTCACCGATGTGAATAAAGCATGTCCTAAGGATCCATTTCCCTTGCCGCGCATTGACCAGATTGTTGATTCCACCGCCGGATGTGAGCTGCTCTCTTTCCTTGATGCATATTCAGGCTACCATCAGATTTTCATGGCCAAGGAAGATGAAGAGAAGACTGCATTTATCACTCCATGTGGCACATATTGCTGCATACGCATGCCCTTCGGATTGAAGAATGCAGGATCAACATTTGCAAGGGTAGTATACACTGCTTTTGAGCCACAAATTCACAGAAATGTGGAAGCTTACATGGATGATATCGTGGTCAAAAGCAAGAGCAAAGATACACTGATCCAGGATTTGGAAGAGACATTCGAGAATCTGCGCAAGATCCAGCTTAAGTTGAACCCCGAGAAGTGCGTCTTTGGAGGCCCCTCCGGCAAGCTTCTCGGGTTCTTTGTGTCCCAGAGGGGGATTGAAGCCAACCCCGACAAGATTAAAGCCATTGAGCAGATCGAAGCCCCGAAGCGCGTCAAAGACGTAAGGAGACTTGCAGGTTGTGTGGCAGCCCTCAGTAGGTTCATTTCAAAGTCTGCAGAACGCGCCCTTCCTTTCTTCAAAATCTTGAAGAAGGCAGGTCCTATGAAGTGGACTCCGGAAGCGGAGGCAACGCTGCAAGACTTGAAAGGATACCTATCCTCCACTCCAATACTTGTCGCACCTAGGCCACAAGAGAAGTTGCTGCTATATCTAGCAGCAACCAATCAAGTGGTTAGTGCTGCGTTAGTAGCGGAGAGGGAGGCCGACGAGGAGTCTGCGCCACCGGCAAGCGAATCCAGCGACAAGCAGGGGGCTACTCCGACAAGCTCTGGCCCCGACAAGGACAACTCTGTGCAGGAGCAAGGAGAAGTGCGAAGGAAGATGGTGCAGCGCCCAGTGTATTTTATGAGTTCCCTCTTGCAGGGGGCTAGATCAAGATACTCTGGGGTGCAGAAGTTGCTTTTTGGCCTCCTCATGGCCTCGAGAAAGCTGCGCCATTACTTCCAAGCACACGAGATAACAGTGGTCACTCGCTTTCCGTTGAAGAGGATATTGCACAATCCAGAAGCAACAGGCAGGATCATCGAGTGGGCACTGGAGCTGTCAAGCTTTGGTCTCAAGTTTGAGAGTACTTCAACTATCCAGAGCCGAGCTTTGGTAGAATTCATAGCTGAATGGACCCCAACGCCCGATGAAGAAGTTCCAGAGACAAGCGTCCCCGTACAAGAAGCGAGCAGTGAATGGGTAATGTACTTTGATGGTGCCTTCTCGCTGCAAGGCGCCGGTGCCGGCGTGGTACTCATCGCGCCCACCGCAGAGCACCTCAAGTATGTTATTCAGATGCACTTTCCCAGAGAACAAGCGACAAACAATACTGCTGAGTATGAAGGTCTGCTTGCCGGCCTCAGGATTGCAGCCGAACTTGGGATCAAGAAGATGATTGTGCGGGGAGACTCTCAGTTGGTGGTCCGACAAGTGAACAAGAGTTATCAGAGCCCTTTGATGGAAGCTTATGTAGATGAAGTGAGGAAGCTTGAAGAGCACTTTGAAGGTCTGCAGATGGAGCACATCCCGAGAGCTCAGAATGATATTGCAGATGGCCTTTCAAAGTGTGCTGCAATGAAGTTACCTGTGGAACCAGGGACCTTCCTGCTCAAGCTGACTCAGCCATCCGTTACACCATCAGTTGGGCAAAGCAAGAAGAGAAAGTTGGTCTCCGGCGACTACTTGCCGGCGGATCTCCCCGAGACCGCCGCCAAGGTCCCCAAGATCAACGATCAGAACGCTGAGGAACAGTTTGCTCCTGCAGATCCAAGGGTCTGTACAGTTGAAGCAAGCGTTCCCGACAAGCCTCGCCCCGGCGAGCTTGCCGGGGAACCGTCAGCTCCGGTGGAAACGCAAGTTCTTGCCGTAGAAGCTGAGGTTCCCGCAGCGGCCCTCATGCCTTTAGTCCTTGCCGTTGAGCCTCAGGCTCCGGCATGGGCACAGCAGATCGTCCATTTTCTGCAAATTGGAGAACTTCCCGACGACCCAGCAGAAATAGAGAAAATAACCAGGCAGTCAAGTATGTACCAGTTCGTTGACAATGAACTATACAGAAGAAGGCTCAATGGTGTCAGGTTGAAGTGCATTTCCAGAGAAGATGGACAGAAGCTGTTGGCAGAAATACATGGAGGCATATGTGGCCACCACATTGGCGCAAGGGCACTTGCCGGAAAGGCGTTCCGGCAAGGGTTCTTTTGGCAAGAAGCCCTCCAAGATGCAACTGCACAAGTAACCAAGTGTGAAGCGTGCCAGTTCCATGCCAAACAAATTCACCAGCCAGCTCAAGCTCTCCAGACGATCCCTTTGTCCTGGCCCTTCTCGGTCTGGGGGCTCGATATCCTCGACCCCTTCCCCTGTGCTGTCGGGGGCTTTGAGTACTTGTACATTGCGATCGACAAGTTCACAAAGTGGCCAGAAGTGGAACCAGTGAGAAGGGTGACAGCACAGTCAGCAGTCAGGTTCTTCAGAGCGATTGTTTGCCGTTTCGAAATCCCTAACAGGATCATCACCGACAACGGCACACAGTTCACTAGTCGCACCTTCATGCAGTACGTCCAAGACCTTGGCGCCAAGGTCTGCTTCGCTTCTGTTGCTCACCCGAGGAGCAATGGTCAAGCGGAGAGGGCCAATGCTGAAGTGCTGCGCGGGCTCAAGATAAGAACCTTCGACAGGCTGTGCAAGTGCGGAAGAAACTGGATAGAGGAGTTGCCGGCGGCTCTTTGGTCAATCAGAACGACACCAAGTCGAGCCACCGGACAGACACCCTTTGCCCTTGTCTATGGGGCAGAGGCAGTTCTCCCCACGGAACTCGTATACGGATCTCCTCGAGTGCTCGCTTATGATGAGCTCGAGCAAGAGCAACTGCGACAAGATGATGCATTGCTCCTTGAGGAGGAACGTCTCCAGGCTGTTGTACGAGCTGCTCGATACCAGCAAGCCTTGCGTCGCTACCATAGCCGCAAGGTCAAGGCCAGGAGTCTCGAGGAAGGCGACCTTGTTCTTCGGCGTGTTCAGTCCGCCAAGAATTCCAACAAGTTGACGCCGAAGTGGGAAGGCCCTTATCGGGTGAGACAAGTCACAAGGCCCGGCGCTGTCCGCCTTGAGACCGAAGAAGGCTTACCGGTGAGCAACTCCTGGAACATAGAGCATCTTCGCAAGTTTCACCCATAAGGCGCGGTTGCCGTGATCCGCTCCGGCAACCACCTTTTGTACGAGTTTTGCCGCTGTCGCATGTAAACCTTTGTACAAAGCCGGGCGCAGATCCCGTGCATCAGTAAAGCTTCTGTGTTTTGTACTCTTTGCCATTTCCATGCTTTTCTTCGATATTTGCATGCATTGTTTGGCATTTTTGGGCAACACACATACACGGTAAGCATTAGCACGCCGAAAGGCCCTATACTTGTTTTCCCTCCTCTTTTTCTTTCCCTCTTAAGCAGAAGGAATGTTCCTCGCGCACAAGTTTGCCGGGGGGGAGGAGATGGAGGATGAACCAAGTGCTGTTCAAGAAAGAGAAGCCTTGTCGGGGAAACAAGCAATATATGAAAGCTAAGTTACCAGAATTTGAGCAGTTTCAAATTTTTAAATTTTAGTTATCTTCCTTGAACAACCACACTTTGTATGGAAAACCTGTGCGCGGAGGAACCTACCCGCGGCTAGCCGCACCCTTATCTTGTTTTCGAGTACGCTCAACGACTTAAGTGAGCTGCGACAAGTGTCGCGCCCTTGCTTCGTTTTCGAGTTTGCTCAACAAGCTAAGTGCGTTGCGACTAGCTGCGGCAAGGTTACTTGCTGGTAAGACCTTTGCCAGCAGGCTGCTCAGAGTCCAGCACTAAGCACTCGCGGCAAGGGCCCCTTGCCGGCAAGTCCCCTAGAAGCGTTGGGTTAAAAGCATACAAAGTAAAGGACCAAAGCAAGGGAGATAACACCGCATTGATTGCTCAGAAATAAGATAATATATTACAAGGGATAACTTGTCGCAATGACTAATAGATTCATGTTCATGACACACTTTGCAGCAGTAAAGGAAATAAAAAGAAAAAGGCCTAATCCACGCGATCGCCTTCACGCCTGGAGATCTTGTTCACCTTGGCGATGATGTGGGCGACCTGCGCCTTCAGCGCCTCCTGATCCGCGTCCTCCGGCAAGCTGCGGAGGACGTTGACGAGATTTATGCCAGGGTTGCGGTAGACAATCTTGGTCAGGACGCGCTCCAAGGTACCCGCGTAGAGCTGGCGCGACTCCTCGGCCAGCTGCGCGGGGAGCTTCTCCTGTAGCCGTGCAAGCGCCGGCGCGATTCCCCTGAAGAAAAGACTGAGCTTGGCGCTGTGGGGGAGGTTCGGGTCCGGAGAGTACACAAGATGCTCCACCCTCAGCGCCATTAGCTCCTTGTCGATGTTGGCGGCGGAAGGGACCAACTCCTCCGTCCATTGCTCCACCGCCTGGTTGAAGAGGTTCGCGGAGGTGGCCGTGCTCTCCACCAGCTCACGCTCCTTGCGGAGCTCCTCCTTCAGTTTGGTCTCGCGGTCCCGGGCGGCGTCGAGTGAATCCCTCAGCGTGGAGACCTTCAACTCTAGATCAGCAATTGAGTCCTTGGCGGCTTTAAGCTCGTCGCCCTGCTTGGAGAGGCGTACCTGGAGTTCTGAGTTGGTATGGGCGTCTTTCTCGCGCTCTATGTTGAGCGCGGTGACCCTCTCCGTGCTCGCCTTCAGGTACTCCTCCAACTGCGCCACCTTAGCTTCAAGGTCCTTCTTGGCGGTCTCCGTAGTGGCCGCGGCGGCTTTCGCTTCCTTCAACTCTCCGCCAAGGGCCTGCTCCCGGGCGGTAAGGTCGTCCTCGTGAGCGTCGAGGTCGACCTTCCGCTGGTTGAGCGCTCCTTCTCGCTGGGACAACGCTTCACCGACCAGTCGCTGTTGCTCCTCGGCCTCAGCTTTCTCCAGGAGGAACTCTTGCTGCTCTCCAGCAAGCCTCCCGCGCTCCTCCGCCAAGTCGCGGAGAGCCGCCTGGTTGGCGGCACGGAGCTCTGCGGCGCGTTTCTCCAAATCTGCTCCGGCCTTGGCGGTGAGGGCTTCTCGCGACTCCAGTTTCGCCTGCCTGGCCCGGTAAAGGGCCAGGAGCTGGCGGAGAAGTTTCTCCTCTTCGGGCTCATTGCTCCCGCCAGGCGCCTCAACAATCTTCAGCCCCGCAGAGGCGAGGACCTCTCCATCAAAGGTCTCTCCCTCCACGGGGGCTCGCGACGAAGACCCCCACGGCACTTGTATGAAGACGCCGTTGGGGGCCTCAAGGTAGAAGCCCGACTGCTCCTCGCCGGCGGAGGGGTCGGCGGCCGGCGCAGCGCTCGACGCTCCTACCGCCTCCGGGCCGGCAGTGTGGCCGCCGTCCCCCTCCCCGGCCGCTGCGTCTGCGGTCGGGGCAGTCTCCTCCGCGGCAGGCTCGTCGGTTCCTGCCATGCCCTCAGCGGCAGTGGCGTTGCCGCCGTCGCCTTGCGCACCCTCCTCGCCGGTCGCCTCGGTCTCCATCCGGTCCGGCGCGGGAGGATCTAGAAGAAAAAGACGAAAAGAGAAGATCAAGCAAATATCCAAAAAAGACAAGTCCAAGAAGAAAAAGCTGTAAGACTTACCTTCGCGGACTTCGTCGACGACAGGCTCCCTCGCTGGGGAGTCCTCCCTTGGCGGTGGAGCGGTGGCTCCTGCTGGCGGAGGGCCGCCCGTGCCCTCCCTTGGCGGGGTGGCCACCCTTGACGGGCTGCCCGCCCTTGGCGGGGAGCCCGTCCTTGGCGGAACGTCCTCCCTCGCCGGGGAGTTCGCCCTTGGCGGGGAGGGTGGAATCTGCAGCTCCTCGGGAGTAACTTCCGGTTGCTCCAGCGGCTGCAGCTCCATTTCTGCACAAGACAAACAAAACAAATAAGGCAACAAGATATCAGTACAAAGCAAAAACCTCAAGCGCGCCCGACAAGCCAGAAACTCAAGACCAGACTTACGCTGGGGGCTGCGCTGGGGGCTGCTCCTCGGAGCAGCAGTTGGGTCCGGCAAGTTCGTCGCCGGCGCGTCCCCTGTCGCCGCGATGGGCGAGTCGTCGTCGACCTCTACCACGGGGATCTTGGCCCGCTTCGCCGCCCGCTGGGCCAGAGATCTGAAAACAAAAACAAGATCAGAATCATCAATGAAGGAATCAAGACAGGATTGAAGAAGCCACAAATTACAAGTGCTTACTCCTCTTCCTCGTCGTCGTCGTCGCTCAGGGCGGAGAAGTCGAACTCCACCTGAGGCGCTCCCGCGCGAGGAGCAGGAGGAGAAGGCTCCCTCGGGCGCTTGGCGGTCTCCGGGGCTGGGGGCTGCGAGGACCCAGCCTCCGTTGGCGCCGAGGCCCGAGGAGCAGGCGGAGCAGCTGCTCCACTCTGAGAGGATCCCCCTCCGCTAGGTGCTGGTGCGCGGGGCGCCTCCGTCGCAGCTGGCGCGCGGGGCGCCTCCGCCGCGGCTGGTGCGTTGGGAGCCTCCGTCGCGCCTTGGCTCGCTCTGGTGGCCCGCGCCGCCCGGCGAGCAGGCTGCTGTCGGGGCGCCTGCGTCCTCGTCGCTGTGGGCGCCTTGCGGAGGCGCTTCCCCGGCGCTTGCTTGGGACTTGCCGGAGGTGGGGAGTTCTCCGACGACGAGGAGGCGTCATCGTCGAGCCCTAGAGACCCGCCGGTGTCCTCATCGGCCACGACGTCTTCCTCCTCTTCCCCAGTGGGCCCGCTGGGTCCAGCATCCTGCCCGGCGGCTCCGCTCCCTCCGGCACCTCCGCTCCCTCCGGCACCCCTGCTTCCTCCGGCAACCTCGCCTCTTGCCGCGGCCTCGCTCACGATCCCGGGGATCCCGGCATACCTCAGAGAAGGAACCCCGGCGAGCTCGTCGGGCGGAAGTTTGAGCAGTCTGCGGATCTCTGCCTCCTCGGCTTGGCACGACGCGTCCTCAGCCTCTGCCTCATCGACAGTGAATCCGAAGTCTCCTACCGCTGCAGCGGCGGCGGCCTCTTCCATCCGGGAAGCAATATAAGCTAAATCCCGCTCCGTGGTGTCCCGAGTAAGACCCTTGTTCTCCTCGGAGTTCTTGGGCACCTCGACCAGATTATCAAAGAAACTCATAATTGCATCCGGCGTGGGCACTATCCAGGTGGGGTCGACGCCATGAGAGTCACATGCGGGCATCATTGCGCGCAAGGCGTCCCGGGCAGTGCTGTTACACAGTGGCACTACTCCCCGGGGAGGTCTAAACCACTCCGGATGGGCCGGGTCATGCTTGAAAAGCTCCCGGACCATCCCCTTCAGTTCCAGCGCCGTGAAGTTGTAATTCAATCCCAGGCGTAGCCTCATAATATCCGCCGCATTGCCAAACTCCCATGCTGGCCTTTTCCTCTCCTGTAAAGGGGCAATGCGGCGGCGGAGGAAATCTGTCCCTACCTCTCCGATGGTCAACTTGGCTACCCGGAGACGAAGTATCCTGACGAGGGCGACGTTGAGCTTGACATCATCCGGGGCCAACTCGCTCCAGTTCCTACCGCGCACTATGGATGTTGTGCGCGGCGCAGTGAAAGGCTCCGGCCGGTCCTCCACTATCCAACACCAATCCGCACGCCACTCCTCCCACTTGCCGCGGAGTTCTCCTTTCAGATATGACTCCTTCTTATTCAAGCGGAAGATCCAAGAGATACCCCCGGAGAGGGGAGCGCCGGCCTCTACTCTGGGCATGAAGAAATGCCGAAAGAGCGCTACATTTGGATAGATCCCTATGTAGTTTTCGCACAGATGTGCGAAAACCGCCATCGTAAGGATGGCGTTGGGGGTGAAGTCTAAAAGGTGGAGGTTGTACGTGTTCATGATGTCGCAGAAAAACTCCGAGAATGGAGGACACAGGCCGCAGTGGAAGAAAACAGCGAAGAAGAAATACCCGCCGGGAAGCAGATCTTTGGTGCCGGCGGGGTAGACTCTGGTCCGGGGATGAGCCTTGGTCTCCTTGGCCCATAAGAGGTAGTACTTGTTCCAGAGCTCCCTCGCGCCGAGCCTTGGCGCGAAGACCACATTCCTCTTCCGCAAAAGAGCAAGCTTCGCCGCCTGCTCGGATTTCTCCCTCTTGGCCTTCTCCGCCTTCGCCTTCTCGGTCTTCGGGGCCATGGCGGAGGCGGCGGGGGAAGGGGCGAGGAGTTCGGCGGCGCCGCAGATGCGGAAGACGGCGGAGGAGGTGTGGAGGCGGAGCGCAGCGGAGGATTTCTGGAGATTGAAGAAGCAATGAAGACGAAGGAAGGTAACGGCCCCTGCTTCTCTGCTTTTAAGGGGGAGGTGGGGGACGCTCCGCATTTCCCATTAAAGAACGTGGCCACGATCTCTCCCACGACGCCGCAATCGACGCGTGCCATTAGGGAGGGGCGCGGCGGATGCGGAAGGGGAATTACGGCTCGCCGTGGGCCGCGCGTGCACGTGCACTGTTCTGGGCCTGGCCCAACAGCGCTCGGCACCGTGTGTGGCCCAGGCCCGGGGGCTCCTGTCGGTGTACTAAGATAGGGGTACCTTAGTACCCCAACTTGTGCACGGGCAGTAGCAGCTTCCCGCGGCGGGGCTCACCACGCGCTTGCCGGAGACCTTTCCAATCTTTATTAAGCCGTTCAAAAACAAAGTATACAAGTCAGAAGACCGAGACCCCGGCAAGTGGAGCTTGCCGGGAAGGCCGTCCCAGGCCCAAGACTATCACATTAACGCAAGACCCTGGCAAGAGGAGCTTGCCAGGAAGACCAGAAGACTGCATTTCAGAAGACATGCCTCGGCGCACCTTACGCCCCGGCAGGGCCCGGGGAGCGACAAGCTTCAGGGCCCGGCAAGATCAAGACCCCGGCAAGGTGCTTGCCGGGGGAAGCCTGCACTGCGCTCCAGCCCATCGGCCCACGCGTCGCCCTGGGGCCCTTCCAGGGACGCGTGGCGGATGGCTGTGCAGCCTGGGGGACACGGTGGCACTCCACGGTGACGAGGCTACCGCCGTGGCGAGCGGAGACGCATGGGCGGGCGCTTTTGGGGTCGACGGCGATGGGCATTTAATGCCCTTGTCCCCCACTGTCAAAGTAGGTGATGACCACTATTCATCCACTGTTCATGCACTGTTCCCGCACTGTTACAACTACCACCAAAGTTACGTTTTTACCCTCCTCTACGTTGACACCTGTCGGTGACCCCTTGAGCTATAAAAGGAGGCCCATGCGCAACGTAGAAAAGGTTCGGAACCTAGCCAGCTCTCTCGCTCGATGTAGCTAGTTCTTCAAGCTCCCGAGCTCCAACACTCAATACAATCTAAGTAGGAGTAGGGTTTTACGCGTCTGTCGCGGCCCGAACCTGGGTAAACTGCCCGCGTGTTCTCCTCGATCTGCTCTTCGTGCTCCCTCCGCTCCCTTACCGCAACGTACAAGGGGCTCCGGTCCCATAGGTGCTCGTGGTGGACAGTTTCCCCCGACACCGAGATCTAGGACTGGAAGAAGGAGGGGTACTCGGAATGAAGGTGATCTTCTCGTTCCCACGTAGCTTCTCGGTCGGTATGGTGTGACCACTTCACTTTCAAGAAGTTGATTGACTTGTTGCGGGTTTTGCGCTCAGTTTCCTCAAGAATAGCAACAGGGTGCTCACGGTAAGACAAGTCTTGTTGAAGATCAATCTCCTCGAACGGAATGGTGCGTTCAGGTGTCTTGAAGCACTTGCGGAGTTGAGACACGTGACACACATCATGAACATTAGCAAAGTTGGATGGAAGCTCGAGTTGGTAGGCTAGATCGCCTCTTTTTCCAAGAATCTTGAAAGGGCCCACATACCTAGGAGCAAGCTTTCCTTTGATACCGAGTCTTTGGGTTCCTTTCATAGGAGAAACACGGAGATAGACATGATCCCCAATGTCGAAAGCCAAATCACGATGCTTGCCGCCATAGTAACTCTTTTGATGCGATTGAGCGGCCTTGAGATTCTCACGTATGACTTTGCACATTTCTTCGGCTTCTGAGATCAAGTCATTGCCAAGAAGTTGACGTTCACCAGTCTCAGACCAGTTGAGAGGGGTACGGCACTTTCTGCCATAGAGGATTTCAAAAGGAGCTTTGCCGGCACTTGCTTGGAAACTGTTGTTGTAAGAGAATTCGGCAAACGGGAGACAATCTTCCCACTTCATGCCAAAAGAGATGACACAAGCTCTGAGCATGTCTTCGAGGATCTGGTTCACTCTTTTGACTTGACCACTAGTCTGAGGGTGAAACGCAGTGCTGAAACGGATCTTAGTGCCCATGGCTGACTGAAAGGAGTTCTAGAACTTGGATGTGAACAAACTTCCACGGTCTGAGGAGATAACTTGACGAATGCCATGCAACGAAACAATATGGAAGTGTACAACTCTGCCAACTGAGCTGCGTTGATGGATTCTTTGACGGGAAGGAAGTGAGCTACTTTGGTTAGCTTGTCAATCACAACAAAGATAGCATCATTCCCCTTCTTGGACTTAGGAAACCCAGTGACGAAATCCATTTCATTGTGGTCAAATTTCCACTCGGGAATAGGTAGAGGTTGGAGGAGACCGGCTGGATGTTGATGCTCTGCCTTCACTCTTCTGCAGACATCACATTCATTCACGAATTGGGCAATCCCCCTTTTCATGCGAGTCCGCCAGTAAGATTGCTTGATGTCTTGGTACATCTTGGAACTTCCGGGATGAATCGAGAGGAGGGAGTCATGTCCTTCGTTCATTATGAGCTTCCTGAGATCACCCTTGGGAACCACAATTCTGTCCTCAAAGAACAAGGTGTCTTTCTCATTAACGCGATAGCACTTGTATTTGGGAGTACCCTTAGCAATACCATGTTTCACTTTCTGTACCATAGCATCACTTAGTTGGGCCTCACGGATCTGATCTTCCAAGGTAGGAGCAACTTGAAGGTTTGCAAGAAAGCCTTGTGGAACAACTTGGAGGTTGAGCTTCCTGAATGATTCACAAAGCTCAGGCTGGAACGGCTTGAGAAGGAGACTGTTGCAATATGCCTTTCTGCTCAAGGCATCTGCAATGACATTGGCCTTGCCAGGTGTGTATTCAATGCTTGGATCATCTCAGTCCAATGAGTCTGGCGAAGGTTCAGGTTAGGCTGTGTGAAGATGTACTTCAAGCTCTTGTGATCGGTGAAGATGTCCACTTTTCTGCCCAACAGAAGGTGTCTCCACGTGATCAAGGCATGTACGACTGCTGCTAGCTCGAGATCATGTGTGGGGTAATTCTTCTCATTTGGTTTCAATTGACGAGAAGTGTATGCCACAATCTTGTTGTCTTGCATGAGAATACCACCAAGTCCTTGTAAAGAAGCATCATAGAAGACTTCATAGGGCTTGGACTCATCCGGAGGAGTAAGAATCGGAGCAGAAATGAGCTTCTCTTTGAGTGTTTTGAATGCCACATCACAATCCGGAGTCCAGTTGTACTTGACATTCTTCTGCAGCAAGTTTGAGAGAGGCTTGGCAATCTTGGAGAAGTTCTCAACGAACCTTCTGCAATAGCTAGCAAGACCAAGGAAGCTTTGGAGATGCTTGACGTTCTACGGGGGTTCCTAGTTGACAATAGCTTCAACTTTCTCGGCGTTGACAGAAATACCCTCAGCAGAGATGATATGGCCAAGATATAAGACCTTATCCAGCCAGAATTCACACTTGGAGAACTTCGCATAGAACTTGTGTTCACGGAGCCTGTCCAGGACCAAATGGAGGTGCTTGGCATTGTCTTCTTCATTCTTGGATAATACCAAGATGTCATCCAGATAGACGAGAACAAATTCATTGGTGTAGGGGTTAAATATGAAGTGCATCATCCTTGAGAAGGTGGGTGGAGCATTTGCGAGGCCAAAAGACATGACCGTGTATTCATAGGAGCCGTAGCTTGTTCTGAATGCGGTCTTGTGAATATCTTCTTCACGGATACGGATCTGGTGGTAACCCATCCGGAGATCGAGCTTTGAGAACACCTTTGCTCCTTTGAGCTGCTCGAACAATTCATTGATATTGGGGAGCGGATACTTGTTCTTCATTGTCTTCTTGTTCAATGGCCGGTAATCAACGCAAAGGCGCTTCGTGCCATCCTTCTTCTTGACAAATAGAACACCACAGCCCCAAGGAGAAGTACTAGGCCTGATTAGACCCATACGCTCTTGCTCATCGAGTTGTTTCTTCAGCTCCTTCAACTCATCAGGGCAAAGCTTGTACGGACGCCGGCATGCTGGCTCGGTACCGGGCTCGAGTTCAATGACGAATTCAACTTGACAATGCGGAGGCATGCCTGGAAGCTCTTTAGGGAAAACATCTTCATATGCATTGACCACCAGAATCTGAGAAATGGCATTAATATCGCCCTTTTCATTGAGAGAGAATGGCCTGATTGTGTTATCTCGAGCTGCGAAGATAATCACATCTTCGTCAGGATGAGTAAACTTGACTTCCTTGTTTGCACAATCAATGTTTGCATCATGCTTGGAGAGCCAATCCATCCCAAGAATAAGATCAATGTCGGAGTTGCCGAGAACAACCGGAGAAACCAAGAAACTATAATCACCCATATGAATAGATATGTCCGGAGCAATCAAATTAGAAGTCATGTGCTTGCCCGGAGAAATAATTGATAACTTCTTATCCAAAAAAACCGAAGTGAAATTATGCTTGGTGAAGAATGGTCTTGATATGAAACTGAGTGATGCGCTAGAGTCAAACAAAACTTTTGCAGGAATTGAGTTAACTGGAAGATTACCAATAATCACATCAGAAGAATTCTCTGCTTGAGCTGCATTCATCAGATTCACCCTTGTAGCCCTGGGGTTGTGCTTGACAATAGCATTACCGACAGGTGGAGGAGGCGGAAGGCGCCTTTGAGTACACTTGTTAGCATAGTGACTCTTCTGGCCACACTTGTTGCAAGTCACTTCTGAGAGAGGACGGTGATAAGGACCACTTGACTTCGAAGCTTGAAAGTGATTCTTGGACTGATTGCTTGGGTTGGGTGGGTGGGAGAAACCACGGCCACCCGAGTGCTTGTTGTTGTTGTTGTTGGGAGGTCGGAGCACTGGAGGAGGTGGAAGCCAAAACTTCTGCTGCTTTGCGACCACTTGGGAAGAAGAAGAGGAGTGAACAGCATCTCTGATTCTCTTTTTGGAAACTTCAACCTTGAGCTGGGCTACCTCTTGCTTAAGAGCCATGTTATAGAATTGACCAAATTCATCCTGCTCAAACAAGGTGAGAGCTAGCTGGAGTTCATCCTTCAGACCACCACGGAACTGATAAATCTTGCTCTTGGAATCTGGGATGTCTTGCTTGGCATAGCAGGCAAGGTTCTGGAACTTGACATTGTATTGATAAACGAACATGATGCCTTGCTTCAGGTTGCGGAATTGCTCACGCATGCCTTCGATGACACTAGTTGGAATGTGGTGAGAGCGGAAATCCTTGCAGAAGTCAGTCCACAAGATTTCACGTCCTTCCCTGGAATCTTTGTACTGTTGCCACCAATCAGCGGCTTGGTCCTTGAGTTGGAAGGCGGCAAACTTGACATAATCCTCAGGTATCACGTTACTACACTCGAAATGCTTTTTGATGTCTGTTATCCAGTCTTCAGCATCTAGCGAATCCACACAGTAACTGAACGCCTTCGGTTGGTTTGCCAGGAATTGGTTGAGAGTAGCAAAGTGAGGTTGGTTGAACAAATTGCCTTGGCCTTGGTTCCCATGACCACCTTGATTTGCTTGGTTTGCTTGAATGTTCTGCATCATTTGCATAAGCATCTGGGTGTTCTGGTTTGTCGCTTGCATAATTGCTCTCCAGGCCTCGGACGGAGGAGGATGGGAAGGAGGACGATCAGGAACTTCTTCACCCTCTGAGTTAGCATTGGGAACCTTCTTAGGAGCCATCCTTAATGAGATAACAACTATTAGCCATTGATTGAAATATATAAGCTGAATCAACGGCTAGAACCTGCAAGATAAGTCTTCACAAGAATCATTCGAACAAAATGAACGAATGGAATCCATAGTCCAATGGTACAACAATATTCACGAGAAGCCACTTGGGTGAACAAAAGGTAAATAAAACAACAAGGAGCAGATAGAACAAATACAAGATAGAAGCTTCGTTCGACGTATTCGTGCTGAAAGCTTATGGAACGTGTTACAAAAGGGTTTTGCAATCCCCGGATCAGCATAGCCAAGGACCCTTTAAGATGCAACTCCCAATCGGAACAGCGCCCATAAAACTACTTCACTCAATGTAGAACCCCGAACTCCATATCATGCATTCTTTGGAAGAATGCCTATGAGCTACTAGATGAACCCACCTATTAATTTCCGAAAGTTTCCAGTTATGCAATCAGGTGTTGGGGATACAGGGGAAGCATTGCGCACTCAACTCTAATCCTACATCCAGCTGTATCCATCCTTCAACACATAACCAGTTATTTCCGGAAAATGTTTACCTCAGACCTTCGAAACACATCTGCTATACAAGCTATGGCAATACTCTCGGACTACCTCCCCGGTACTGGATGATGTCGGGGTTATCTTGCCACTAACCGCATAGAAGAGTTTTCGATGTCGGGCGTCTTAAGTATTCCAGAACTGCTGCGATAGATTTGTGACGACAACACCTCGGAGCTCAACTCCCCGGGACACTGCCACAACCCCTAATTGATAGGAGGCATCGAGAACAATGTTCTCGTCACAAAGACATCGGAACAATCCAAACAGTACTCGCGTGATCCTAAAAAAATTTAGTGAATTTTGAGAGTAGAAGAGATAAGTAATCGTCAGGAGTCCTCACCAGAGTGAAATAGGATGAGGAGTAAAAAGAAATCCTACTCTCCGATATATATAGGACTCAAAACATTTTCAAGTGTGTCGTAGACTCGACCGTCAACGATTCGATCAATCAGTGGGGGCTCCTAGGTCGGAGAAGGCTCTGATTACCAACTTGTAATGCCCAGTATAAGATTATAACTCCTACGTGTCGAGGCACGACTTAAAGGTATAAGCTCATACTAGAATGATCTCAAGTATGGTATCTTTGCACGACTCATGTAAAAGAGGGATGAAATTGTAAAAGAGTAGTTGGCTTACACTCGCCACGTCACACAATACATGACATAAGCAATCATCATCCAAATAACATCACAGTCCGACTACGGACGAAGATCCAAATGAAAGATACCACAAATAAAGCCACAAGGTCTGAATCGCCCCTAGTAGAAGCCACTACTGATCATCGGGATAGTACACGTAGTATCGCCCATGCTCTTCAACAAACTCCCAGTATAACTCTGTGCCAACACATGTGTAGTTCACCATGGTACTTGCATCTGGTGTTCTGTAGAATCTGTGAGCCTGGCAGGACTCCGCAATCCCGTTCCCGGGTAGAAAAACTATATAATCCTTGGGTGTGGAACAAGGCTGAAGAACAAGGTTGCAGCTGCACTAGCACTAGCTTACGTGTTTAGAGTGAGAAGAGAAGTGCCACGAGCGTCAAGGTGATCACGAAGTGATCCTATCTAAGCACGTCATTCATAACCCCACCGTGTTCACTTCCCGATCCCCTCCGGAAAATGACTGTCACGGTTACTCACGCTGGTAGTGTATTCTGAACATGGTGTCAAGTTATCTACAACCGGATATTAACAAATTCCCATCTGCCACATAACCGCGGGCACGGCTTTCGAAAGATCAAAACCCTGCAGGGGTGTCCCAACTTAGCCCATCACAAGCTCATGATCTACGGAGTCGCAACTCAAAGGTGGGAAGACCCGAGTATTCTCGGAATCCCGTGCTCAAGATATTCCGACATAGGTACAACTAATCCAGCAAGACCTCCCGGCATGCCGACACCCTAATAGTAGCCGCGCGTATCTTGTCTCAGGCCACGACCGGATAGGTCAGCCTACAGGTAATACCAGATACCTCGGGTTTCCCCAAGGCGCCCCTGCAGTCTGCCCAGTTTGGACCAACACTCATGAGGAGCATTGGCCCGGGTTGTAAAATTAAGTCCTCGGGGTCCGGAAAGTCCCTATGCAAGTTATTTAGTTATAGCAAATGGTAAAACTAAAGCTGGGGCTTGCTGGAAAAGCTTTAGCGCCAAGCGGGTTATCAAGGGGGCCCATAAACCCCAACCGTGTTAGGGACGCAATATCAAGGAACATAACACCGGTTTAAACGGTTCCTAGGTTGGCATGAGTGGAACAAAACACCAAGAAAAAGGCTTAGCCTTCCACCCATTACCAATATATAGATGATTTGGTTTAACAGATAATATATTGTGATATCCCAACAATAACTTCAACATGACGCAAGAATCTTCAATTCTTCACCTGCAACTAACAAAGCTATAAAAGGGGCTGAGCGAAGCTTACGTAGCCAATCAAAGGTTTGCTAGGTTGGGTGGTTACAGAGATTCATGGCTATAATAGGAGGCTGACAAACAAACATGTGCATCGAGGCAATAAGCTAAAGAGCGAGACATCTAGCAATAGGCAAAGATAGTAATGATATCTGGGTCAGGTCATCTTGCCTGTCGAGTTGTCGATGGGATCGTAAGACGGCTCCTCGTACTCAACCTTGGTAGGAACCTCGTACTCGGTCTCGCCTCCCGGCTCTACTCAACACAAGAACAGAACATGGCACAAAATCAAACACGGTGCAATGCACAATCAACATGATGCAAGTATGATGTGTGTATGCATGTGGAAGCACTTGAGCCTAAGGAGAAGATGATGAATAAGGCCTCATCTTGGAAAACCAAGCGTGACATTGGATAGAGGGGAAGATTTCGGTTGAAATCGATATAAAGATCGCCGGAAACGGACACACGGTTTGCAAAAGGCAAGCAAAACAATATTCACACAAAGCTGCAGTTTACAGCCACATGGCATGTTTGGAGCAATAAATAATTATGCTACAACACTTAAACATGGAGACAAAGGGCATGGACATGAAGTAGACATGTTACTTAACAAGCATGAACTTAGAACACACCCAAAAACCTACTGGAACATAATTATCCAAGCATGGCAAGTTGCAATAAAATTATCCAGACTTAGTCAAAATCTGGGAAGGCAAAAACATCATCACGATGCTGCCTTCAGAGGCACAAAACAACATGCATATCAACTCCACTAAGTATATAAATATCATGGACATGTAGTAGACATAGCATACATCAAACAACTCCATTGGAGCAACTCCATAGGAGGCATGGATCAATAGCAACAAGCTACACCAAATTGATCATGCTGATAAAAACCTGACAGGTATAATTTATAGCCACATGAGAGCAAGAAATAAATAAGCTACAGCAGGCCATATGTGCAAGTGAGGGCATGGATGGATAGAGCATAACATGGAAAACAAGGAATGATCATTTGACATACTAAAACATTCATGTATTTGAGTGAGGCATCACGCAAACATAGCATCAAGTTAACAGATTTCTAGACTTAGCAGTTTTTTCACAAAGTATAAAACAGCAACATTGGCATGGCATGTTTACAAGCTTGTTTAAGTCACCTCAAGGCATATCATGGAAAGTGGTTTGCACCACAGCAAAGACCATATGATGGTGCTTCTAAAACATTTTGGCATGTGACATGAGGACAAACACATCAATAGCAATGAGCAAGTCAAAACAGCATCTCACAACAAGTTTCAGCACTTAACAGCCACATACACTTTTGCAACAGAGATTAACATGGCAATATGACACCTAACATGAATGCTACAGCAACCATCATGTAGAGAACTTCAGAATAAACATTCTGACATATCATATGCTCCATTTGGATAAACATGCACAAAGTTATCACATCTCAAACATGGCAACAAAATTTACACTGACAACTAGTTACAACCATATGCACTCTTGCCATGAAGATTAGGGCATCAAGATTAACTCAAACAAGTATGCGGCAATGGAACAAAATGAAGAGCATATCACCACGACCATTTTGATATATTACACGCCCAAAATGGATCTACGAGCACGAAGTTACAGCCATGCAAAGGAGGCAACAAATTATCAGATCCAGGGGAGAATGTATACCTCGCAAAAGTCAACCCGGGACGGGGATGTCCCGGGATGAGGAGATCCGAGCGGAGGCGGGGTGTTTGGTTCGGCGGCTTGGTGGATCTGGTCCCGCCTGGACCAGATCGGCACGAGGGCGTCGGCGGCTCGCCGGAGCAACGCCGGAGAAGACGACCGGGGCGGCGGCTCGGAGGCCGGCCGGCGATGGCGGCAGCGGAGGCGGCCGAGGACAGCGGCGGCGATGGCCGGGGCGTCGCCGTCAGGAGGCGTCTGGGGCGGCACCGGTGAGAGGCGGCCGAGGCGGCGGAGGTCCGCGGCGGCGGCGACCGGCGACCGCCGGCGGCGGAGAGGCGCGGCCGGCGGCGGGGTAGAGCGCGGCAGCGCGGCGGCGCCGGGTGGCGGCGGAGCCGGCGCGAGGCGGGGAGACGCATGCGGCGAGAGGCGCAGGCGGCGGTCGCGCGGGCCGGCCCCGGGCCCCGCGGGCCGCGCTGTGGAGGTGGCGGTCGGACGCCCGCGTGGCGATCTGTGATAGGGCGCGGCGGCGGAGATGCTGAGGTGGCGCGCTACTAGTGGCCGGGGGATGTGGCTGCGGAGAGGAGGACATGTCCGGCCGGGTCGGATATGTCCGGCGCGGCACGGAGGGAGGAGGGGCTAGGTTTCGTCCGCAAAATGGACGTGGGGGACGTTTTTATAGGCATAGGGAGCTAGGAGACTCCAAATGGGGTGCGGTTTTCGGCCACGCGTTCGTGATCCGATGACCGAGATGATGGGAGGGGTTGAGCTGGGTTAGTGGGCTGTTGTGGAGGGGGTCTTGGGCGAAAAGGAAGAGGTGCTTTTAGCCCACTAGGTTAACCGTTGGGGTATCAAACGAACTCCAAACGCGACCAATCTTGACAGGCGGCCTACACGTACCAAAACAACAACGCATGACAAGTCTCACCTCATTCCGGGAACATTACACGGCCACACGCAAAAGAAGTACTCGGGGGTGCCACGGCCACGTGTGTGAGTGTCAGAACTTGAAACGGACAACGGGAAGAGACGAGTGGGGTCGGGTGCAAGTGACAACACGAATGCAATGCAATGCACATGATAACATGACATGGATGAAATGCACAAATGCACACGACAAAACAAAGAAACCCGAAATGAAAGAAGAGCCCAGAATGGAATTGGAGAAGTCAACGTTTCATATATTTCCATAATTGGAAAGTGTTACATCTGGGGCATTACAATCGATGCGTTCTTGTATGTCCATATATACGTTGCTAAGGTCTACACCAACGGATTATTATGTGTTGTCGTAGGCGGCGTTGCAAGGGTATACACCAACGTATATGCATTCGTTGGTAAATAGAGTATATGAGCGTTGGTAGATAGCAACATATGGAGCTAGAGCTCAACAACACTACATATGCGTTGCTGGTGACCCTGGAAAATTTGATTTTCAAATGTTTACATAATACATCAAGTTTCACTAACTATCATGAACAATTACTAATATTTTATATATTGCCAGCGAGAATTATTAGATCAATGATGATGCTGCATAGGAGCCACAATAAAATAAGTAGAAAGGTCTCGTATATCAATATAATAAACAGAAAGGTCTCATATATTGAATCGACAACGTTGCATTATAAAGGACATGATCCAAAGATTACAATACGTGAAACTATCTATAGTAGCCCAAATCTTGACCTTGTAGTCAACTATAATGTTTTGATCCTAATAATTGCAATCTAATTAGCCTGTAGTAGCCCCATTTATAACCTTGCAATCGACATCTGCAATCAACACCTGAGCCATTCATCATCAATTTATCTTGGTGACCTACAACAACAACAACAACAATACGAGATGAGTAAATTACACTATAGAAAATCAAGTTCGTAGAGAACTAAAATTTAAAGGAGTACCATACAAATGTGATTTACCAAGACTTAGATCTATATAGATCTGGGAATAATTAATAATGTGAATAGAAAAACTTTGTCAACACGAATTTATTAAATGGCATCTCAACTAATGCAACCTATATCCATGTACTAATTGTTTTGAATCTTGCATCAACTCAAAACTATATGAACTATTATTATATTTTTAGTGGTCCAGTCTATTTTCTCTATAAAAAATGACCAAAATATGAATTACCATTACTTGTAATGCTAGCACCATCACTTTGTAATGAAATAACAATAAAACACACTAGCGAAAGGGCCATCACCATGTTATGAAGTACAAACACATATACTTCGATTCTTCAGCCATTCTTTGTAAACTGAGGACATTCTATTTATCTTAAATTACCCTACAGATGTTCAAAATATACATAACTCGTTAGATAAGACACTACATAATAAAAACACAGAACACCTTTGACCAATCAGCTCTGGCTGTTCAATGTGGAGAACTATCAGCTTATTTGCACCTAGTAAAATTATCCAAAAACTATATTGTATTAACAATGACATGAATTCAGCAACCAACTTGATGATAAGTGCAGAACTAATAATACTGAATATACTAAATTGAATATGCACTAATTAGCTTTGTCAACATTACACCCATATTATGCTGACTAGAAGAAACTTCAGTGCTAACAAATAATCTACATCACACAGGACATCATAGTTACCTAAGATTTAGGTCACATATTAGAAGTTCCTGATCCATGAACACAACTCTCAGAACCTGCAAAAGAAACAACACAAGAATAAAAATGATCAAGTCATGCGTAGAAAGAAGGTGTGCATAATGAACTAAGAAACATGAAGGGGAAGAGCAGGACAACTACGGAGTATCAAATCCACTTTTGTTCGTCGGCACGCCAACCCGAAGCCCCTGACTTGACCTTAAAGGAATGCAGGATCTAATTAGTACAGACAAGAGTGTGCCAAAATTATGTACAAGAAATGAAATAACAAATAATTCATTAGTTGCTGGGAAAGATGAACCTACTAGACCGAGCCACCATAGGAAGTCTGGTTTCTACATGGGTTTTGCCTTATACTTAATTGGTTGTTTCATGGCTCATAGAGTGGCATTATGTATAATGTAAAAAAAATTGTATTCCAAGTTCATCTGGGGATATCATGACACACATTCTTAACTGAGATGGAACCAAAAACATATCAAGGTTAGATGTAAGTGAATTAGAACCATCATGTAGTACCAAGTAAGAATTGGTTACTCCTGCTCTAACTAGGAGATTGATGGATGGAGGATCAATGCCCTTATTGTTGATCACCACAAAATTATTGTAACTTTCCTGAGCAAACCTGCATGTCATAGGAAGACGTGAGAAAAATGTTTAGAGAGAGAGAGAGCAGGAGGGAACACTCAGGAAAATACTTTACGTTTCAATTAAGTGATCTTCTTGACATGTTCATCAACTTGACATCTCTCTACAGAAACTATCTTTTATCTTTGTTCAAAATGTTAGAATAGAAGAATGATGCATTTATTTCACTGAGAAATTTATGTGTCAGATAAACTGTCTGCTTCAATGATGCATGTTAAACAGAAAATCTAAGGGCACGTTTATCAGCTAATTCTTTTCTTAGTATTTGGAAAATATTGTTGTTTCTAAAACTACTTCAGGATGTTTTAGTGGTGGAGCTACAAATAAATAGATGGGCAGACCAGGCTGAAGGAAAGTTGTCATGCACTCATCCTAACAACAGTGTTTCACCAGATAAAAGTTTTCTTTTGAGGCACTAGATGTAAATTGAATTTGACTCAATAACAATGCATCACTTGACACAGTTTACACTCATATTGATGTCATGCTAACCAGTGCTAACAAGAATTCTTCACTGGATATAAATTAAGCTATAGAATCAGTAATTAGAGGAATAGACTATGTTGTACGTGAAATTTAGGATATTAAAGAATCGGGAATGGCTAGAAATCAGTTGGCTGATTTTTTTAGTTGAGGTCAGTCGATTTCTGGACCATTGGATTCGAAATCAAAGGCCCAGATTGCTTCGTCAACCTCCAGCACTGGAACCGCCAGTCACCACCGGCAGAACCGCCGGCCCCCGCCGCCCCGCCATCCCCGGAACCACTCCCCACCGCCGGTCCGCCGCCGCCCCGGCCATCCCTCTAACCCCCCGCACCAAGCTTTTTCTCCG
>LR738711.1:176993466-177014983 GCA_902687465.1 Secale cereale
CCTCCCCGCCGCTGCGACTAGTTCTTCCTTCCCTCCGGCGAGCTCCCCCACCCCCACAAAAATTGACTGACCCGATGTCAGGATTAGTCGACTGATTTGTAGCTAATTTGTAAAGAATCAAGGGATATTAATTGTGTTGTCTTGCAGGTTCTTTTTCCCTCATAGAACAGTACCTACATCACCTGCAAAATATCAGTGCTCACATCAGTTACAAATAATCTCCCTTAAAAAAGGCAACTTTATCAAGAGTAATGGGCACTGGATACAAATCAATAGCGCAACCCGTAACCAACCATCACAGGGGTTTGGAGAGGTCAAGAGGAGGTGCTCACTTGCTTTGGGATGGGTCGCTGGCTGGCTGCTGTGAGCTACGTGGGTCGATGGGCTGCAGCCAGAAGGCTGTTGTGTGCCGGTGGGAGGCACCGGGAATGAAAAAACAAGGATGGGCGAGGACAGTGGAGAATAGTAAATTTATAGGATACACATCCAAATGGCGAGGAATGGAGTAGGACTTACTAAACTACTGCAGTTGACGAACGACGACCCTAGCTGAGCGTGTGAAGAACGTCGGCCTCTGCATATCCGATCACATAGAGGAACGGCGGCCTCTGCATCACCGGTTGCGCAGAGGAACGGAAGCGGCGACACCTTCCCCACACGAGGAGGATGGGCGACGATGTCATGTGTCCCCGATGTGAGGAGGATGGGCGGCGTGTGTGTCCCCGACGCGCAGAGAAAGTGGCGAGGGAGGCTGGCTCAGCGAAGGAATAGTAGGTGGCGACCGAGGGAAGAGGACGATGGCGGTGGGAACCCTAGCTCTGTTGGGTATATCTCTATTTAAGATAACCTTCATGCATGAGCAGGTACAATGCCAACACTAAGGATACGGAGGAGGTGGAGGTGGGTACGGAGAGGTTAGCGCTACGTGGGGAATGTGGGAGGTTCCACAACAGATATGTTACCCATCGTTACTGGACATGTGTTGCTACATGGGGGTTCTCATTGTAGTGGTTGAGAACACCGAGACCTCCAAACTCCACAGGCTTGCACACCTGCTACCAGGGCATGAGGCTTGATGAGCGGTCATAACACACCCAAAGCATGATTCTCAATAAATGAGAGAAAATCCCAATGCATCACCTTTATTTATTTATTTTGTAAAGAAATAAGTCCCCCGGCCTCTGCATCATAATGATGCATGCGGCCATTTTATTAATACGAAGTAGTGTGATACCAAGTCTGCAATCCAGTACAGCTTGCAAAAGGAGCAACAATCAAATTGAAAAACTAAAAAAATAGCAAGCCACAACCGGCAGATCATAGGACTCGATGACTAAACATCTATGCTATTAGTGGACCGTCATCGAAACTGATTGAAGATATCCTGTGCTACCGTCTCCCACAGGTTGCACCTAGTAACCAAAAGCTCCATGCAGTCCATATGAGTGAGTAACGACCATGTACGGATCCATGCAGTAGAGCTAAAGATGATCTCAAAAAATAGTAAATATTTTTCTATTAAAGATCCTATCTGAAAGATCGTGGATGTCGCCCAGAGGGGGGGTAATAGGTGCTTCAAAATAATTAAGGTTTAGGCTTGAGAAAATGTGGAATAAACCTAGCGGCTAATTTGTCAAGAACAAAATCTACAACAACTAGGGTCACCTATGTGCACCAACATCTTATGCTAAGCAAGATAAACAACTAAGTGATAGCAAGATATATGACAAGAAACAATATGGCTATCACAAAGTAAAGTGCATAAGTAAAGGGCTCGGGTTAGATATAACCGAGGCATGCGGACATGACGATGTATCCCAAAGTTCACACCCTTGCGGATGCTAATCTCCGTTTGGAACGGTGTGGAGGCACAATGCTCCCCAAGAAGCCACTAGGTCCACCGTAATCGCCTCACGCCCTCGAACAATGCAAGATGACGTGATTCCACTAAGGGACCCTTGAGGTCGGTCACCAAACCCGTACAAATGGCAACCCTTGGGGGCGGTCACCGAACCCGTGCACTTTGGCAACCCTTGGGGCGGTCACCAGAACCCGTCAAATTGCTCGGGGCAATCTCCACAACCTAATTGGAGACCCCGACGCTTGCCCGGAGCTTTAGCCACAATGATTGAGCTCCGAACACCACCAACCATCTAGGGCACCAAGGCACCCAAGAGGAACAAGCTCAAGGGTACCAAGCACCCAAGAGTAATAAGCTACTCAACTTCACTTCACGTATCATTGTGGAGAACTCAAACTGATGCACCAAATGCAATGCAAGGGCACACGGAGTGCCCAAGTCCTTCTCTCCCAAATCCCACCAAAGCAACTAATGCTGGGGAGGAAAATGAGAGGAAGAACGAAGAAGAGAACACGAAGAACGACAAGATCTAGATCCAAGGGGTCCCCCTCACATAGAGGAGAAAGTGATTGGTGGAATGTGGATCTAAATCTGCTCCCCCCCCCAAAAAAAAACTAGCAAAAATCCATGGAGGGATTGCGAGATAGCAAGCTCGAAGAAGGTCAACAATGGGGGAAGAACACGAGCTAGAAGGATAAGGTTCAATGGGGAAGAAGACCCCCTTTTATAGGTGGAAAAAAGATCCAACCGTTATGAGGTCAGCCCGCGCACGAGCGGTACTACCACTCCCACGAGCGGTACTACCACTCGGGCAGTAGTAACGGGAAAAAAGTTACGGCTATGAACCTGGGGGCGGTAGTGCCGCCGGAGCGGTACTACGCTCATCCCAGTGGTACTACCGCGAGAGAAGAACAATACGGGAGCAAAGAAGGCAGGGTAGAGCACGGCGGTAGTGCTACTGGAGCGGTACTACCGCCCTACCGGGGCGGTACTAGAGCTTATAGGCAGTACTGCAGTGCCTTACTGCCACCCAACTACTGCTGAACCCGACACAAAAAACAAAACCCCCTGAAAAGCAATGGTAGAGGCCGCGGAACAGGACAGCAGAAGTACCGCTTACAAGCGGTACTACCGCCCGACAAGGACGGTACTACCGCTGCCGAGAGCGTACTGCCACAGGGATGCATTAACTAGACCCCCAAGAAAAATATATGCAGTAAGAAAACAAGAACTGCCATAACATCTTCATATGAGCTCCGAAATGAGCAAACTCAAGATTGTTGGATAGCTGACGACGAGTAGCATCCAACAGCGACATGGGAGGTATGCCTAAGATATAGAAGAGTGAAACCTCCAATAGAGAAGAACCAGCATAACCTCCAACATCGAAAACATCAAAGAAGATGCATGAGTGAACTCCGTTTTCGATGAACTTGAGCTTGTCATGAAGATGACCATAAGCTCTAAAACTCACATAGAGAAAAACCAAACAAGAACCAAGAAAGATGGAGCAAGGATGCAATGGTTTGAGCTCTCTACGAAAGATACGATCAAGCTACTCACTTGAGAGCCCCCCTTGATAGTACGACAATCGATCCTATAACCCGGTCTCCAAACTACCACTATGAGACCGGTAAAATAGAAAACCTATCAAGGGCAAACCTTTGCCTTGCGCATAATCCACTTGGGCTAGATGGTAACGATCTTTTCCTCCTTAAGATGGACCACATTTCTTGATTGTGTTGGCTCGGTGAAGACTAGTAGAGTGCTCCCCCATACTCCACTATGGGTGGGTCACTCTTCGTCACATCTTCACAAGTCCATTGTCACCACAATGGACGGCAAGCTTCAAGCACTTGATCTCTTCGTGATGCTCCACTTGAACTTGCACACCACAAACTTGATGACGATCACCACTTGATGTCATCCTCCATGGGTTTTATGAGATCTTCCTCTTGATGCAAATCCATTGAAACAAACCTAACCCCACATAGAACTCTCACGTAGACCATGGATTAGTACACAAAGCGTAATGGACAATGCTTACCATACCATGTGATCACTTGATCCCTCTCGGTACATATTGTATGCTATGTGTGCTGATTAACTTGATTGACTCTTCGACTTAGTCTTGATCAACCTCTCACATGACCAATCTTTCGATAATTCCTTGAATAGCACCTTGGTCATCACATAAACTCCTTGAAACCAACACATGGACTTCAGGAAATTCCTATGGACAAATCCTTCAAATATAACTCAAGGCAACCATTAGTCCATAGATATTGTCACCAATTACCAAAACCAAACATGGGGGCACTGCATGTTCTTTCAATATCATTTATGTAGTTCCATATAGTCCATAGTAGAGCACATATTCCTATCTAAAAACGTCCCGCGATAATTGGCTCCACACACCAGTTAGCCAAGTCTCAAACAATGTGGCAATGCTAGTTGGAGGGCTAATATTAAAGGCTATATGAATCGTGCACTAGAGGATCTAGGCTATGGGCCAGGCAATGAAGAGATGTTGTATTGTTTCATCATGGTCAAAAACAACATCAAGAATTGTCGACCCTCCGTCGCCTCAGAAGATTGTCCTTAGGAAGAATCACTTCCTTATGGACAAACCACATGAAAATCTTGATTCTCGCAGCCCTTTAATTTTCCATTTATGCATTGCTCTCAGGATTGGGCCATAATTAATTAAATCCAGGTAGATAGACTTCACCGTAAACACACTAGTCTTAGTTAACTTTCATTGAAAGACGCCTTGCTAATCTGGTAGTTGAACATCCATCGACCTTCGCAACAGAAGCAACCAGGAGCTCCAACGTTCCCCCACAAGGGACCTCTTAAATTGAATATTCAATGGAGACGATTGTAATACTATGGCTATGTAAGCCTCCTTACGTGTAAAATATTATATAATCTGGGATACTGAAGAGCTAGAGGCAAATCTCCTAGCCAAGTATCCTACCATAATCTGGTAGTTGTACCGTCTCCGATAACAAATTTCACTCTTTGGAAAAAAGAGACTTTCATTCTCATTAACCCTTTCCAGAATGGCGAGTCTGAAGGCCTTACGGTGACCTGAGCTAGGGATTTAGTCTGAAGATATATGTTACGAAGAATTTGTGCCCACACGCCATCAGATTTGGTAGAAAGCCTATATAGCCATTTGCTAAGCAGGCATTTGTTTTAAATTTCCAAATTCTCAATCCCTAACCATCCTTGGTCTTTGGGGCTTTAAATAATGTCCCATTTGGATAATCTATATTTCATCTTTGCCTCATCACTTTGCCAGAAGAACTGGGATTGATAAAAATCTAACATTTTCCGTGCCCCTACAGGCGCTTCAAAGAAAGATAGAAGGAACATGGGCATACTGGTTAATACCGAATTTATTAACACGAGCCTACCTGTGACACCCCGAGACCGATGCGCCAGATGTCTCCCTCTTATTTGTCATCGTTGCCATGTCATCTGCTTGTGTGTTGCATTTTGCCATGTCATCATGTCATGTCATCAACATGTTTTCAAAACTTACATCCGTTCGTAGTTGCCTGATCTCCAAGTTCTCTCTGTTGTCCGTTCTGACCCCAGACACACTCGCACGTGCCCGCGGCACCCCCGAAATATTATTTTGTAAGTAGCTGAAAAACTTTCTCAAGATGGGGTGAAAGTTGACATGCAGTCTTGTTATAGTGTAGGTAGACCGTCTGTCCAATTTCGTTCCATTTGGAGGTCATTTGATGCCCCAACGGTTAACCGCGTTAACCACCAAAACCCCATTCTCTTTCAGCTCAGCACCCCTCCACAACAGCCCACTAGCCCACCTAAGCCCACTCCATGCTATTCGTCGTTGGATGATGATCGTGTGGGCGAAAACCGCACCTCAATAGCCCTCTCCTAGCTCCATCTACCTATAAACAGCCTCCCCCTCTCATTTTTTGGGTAAAACCCTAGATCAAGTCCCCTCCTCCACGCCGGACACGTCCGTACGCCGCCGGACGCGTCTACCGGCTCCCTCTGCCGCCACGTGGCAGCCCCTCATTCGCCAGCGCCCCGCGCCCACTTCCCCCGCCGCCGCGGTCCGCTGGGACCCGGGTCAGGCTCTCCCAGGCCCGCTCGCCGCCCGAGTGCCCGATCGCCCCGTCGCCAGCGCCTCGCCCCGCCACCACGTTCTCTACCAGCCACCACACCGCCGCCCCTCGCCGCCATCCCCGACGCCACGCCGAGCCCCGTCGGCCACCGCCCGCGCCGCGCACCGCCACCTCCGCGTCGACCGCCGCCTCCGGTGAGCCCACGCAACCGACCACCGTCGCCCCCGGCCTCCGATGAGCCCACCGCCGCCGGACCCGTCCCCGTCCGGATTTGGTCAGGTGGACCAGTTCCACCGGGATCCCAATCAAACATGTCGCCTCCGCGCCGGGATCCCTCTGTCCCGCTTGACCTCGTATAGTTTTTCGAAGGTTGATTTTTCTCAAAGTCCCAGGTTTTCATCGTTATGTGTGCATCTTGTGAGGTCCATCACTCTGTGCTCGTTGCTCCGTTTTGCATGCATAATATGTCAAAATGTTCATCACAGAGTGCTCTACATGTTGGCATTGTTTGCATGAATGTTATGATTCATCTTGATGTCTTAATCTTCATTGCAAAACTGCTAAGTGATGTTACTGTTAAGTATTTGTTATGTGTCAACAGCATGTAGGCATGTTTAACATGGTGTAACTTTGTGCATGGTTCTCCAAATGGAGTGTATGATATGTTAAAATGTTCATATCTCTGTGATCTACATGATGGTTGCATTTGCATACATGTTAGGGTGCATCTTGCCATGTTAATCTCTGTTGCAAAAGTGCTAAGTGATATAAACTGCTGGAATTTGTTATAACTTGCACATTTGTCTTTTTCATGTGAATTAATCCATGTGGCATATGAGCTAGGTGTCAACATGGTTTTGGCTCATTTTTATGTCATCTTGATGCTAGATTTATTTTCATGCCATGATATGCCATGAGTTATGTGCTACAATCTTGTAAACATGCTATGGTGATGTTAAAATCCTGCTAAGTCTGAATCTGTTATATTGTGATGCCCTGTTCGCTTAATTCTACAGTCAAATATCTGCATAGTTGTGGATCTCCAGTGCGCATGATTTGAAATCCATGTTATGTTCTATCCATCCATGCCCTTTTTTCAATTATAGCATGATGTAGCTTGTTGTTTCCTTGCTCTCAACTTGTTTGAAAATGTTTCTGACAGCCTGTCAACAGCATGATTCACTTGGCAAAGCTCATTGTAATCAATCTATGCATCTTATGGAGTTGTACCAATGTAGTTATTTGAAGTATGTCATGCCTGCTACAAGATCGTGACATTTGCATGTTTATTAGAATTGCTATTCTTGTTGTTATGTGCCTCCAAAGTCAGCATCATGATGTTGTTGTTTACATTTCCAGATTTTCACTAAGTCTGAGAATCTACGATTTCATGTTTGCATCTTGTTTTGATGAACGCCATGAACATGTTGCTCGTATGTATATGTCATGTTGTGTTATTTGAGATCCAGGTTATGTACTAGCATGCCATGCTTTGGTTTGCCATTTTCTTGCACTGTAGCTTAATTATTTCTTGCCTCCAACATGCCAACATATTAACTCTGCTCATGTATATGCCCTGTTTTTCACTAAGTCTTAATCTATGATATAAAGTTGCTTGTTGCATTGATCATGTTGGATTAATCTTGATGCCTATGAACCTGAACATTGATGATTCTTGAAGCATGTAATCTGTACTTTGAGTTCATGCCATGCTTGTGCCTATCTTGTACTTGCAACATGTTTTTTTGATGCTTGAAAGATGCCTAGTTGCTGTTCTGGACAGATTGTGTTTCAAACTTGTTGCTTGTGTATGTGTTGAACCGTTGCTCCGTTTTGAGCATGATCTATATGAAACTTACTTGGTTTTGCATGTAGATGCATCACGTCATGTTGCATACATGTTTTGAGCGTTGTGCTTGATGTTTGAATGCATTTTGCATCAAGGTCATGCTTAACTTGTTTTGCTCATATCTTCTAGGCAGTAGCTCCGAATTAAATGAACTTTATATGTAACTTGACTAGAAAATCATGTAGATCATCATGGTGCATGTTAACTTGCTGTTTAACAACTCCAACTTAATGTTTGTTCAGATCTGGACCAACTTCGGAAATTGCATATGAGGACTTACTGAAATTGTATATGTTTTTTCCGGCCTCATTTAAACTTGCTTCGTTGTGTTGTTCTTATATGCATCATCTCTTGCCATGAGTAGCATCATGTAGCCTTGTCATGCATCTTACTTGGTTAACCATCATGTCTTGTTATGTGTTGTGTGTTTACCGTGTTGTTTGCTTCTTTCCGGTAGTTCCTCTTCCTTGCGATAGTGAGGATTTGTTTGACTACGCTTGGTTCGTCTACGTGGCTTCTTCTTCTTCATGGACTCATTCTTCTTCCTAGCGGGATCTCAGGCAAGATGACTGTCACCTTGGATCTCACTACTATCATTGCTATGCTAGTTGTCTAGATGATATTGCTATATGTCGCGCTACCCACCACTTATTTATCAAGCCTCCCAATATGCCATGAAACAACCTCTAGCCTTTTTTACCATCCTAGCAAACCATTGTTTGGCTATGTTACCACTTTGCTCAGCCCCTCTTATAGCGTTGTTAGTTGCAGGTGAAGATGAAGTTGCTCCATGTCAGAACATGTATATCTTGGAATATCACAATATCTCTTATGCTTAATTAATGCACATATATACTTGGTAATGGGTGGAAGACTTGGCCTTTTGCTTGGTGTTTTGTTCCACTCATGCCGCCTTAGGTTCTGGTAAACCGGTGTTATGTTCCTTGATTTTGTGTTCCTAACACGGTTGGGGTTTATGGGCCCCCTCGACAGTTCGCTTTGAATAAAACTCCTCCATCAAGGCCTAACTTTGGTTTTCATTTTCCATCATAATAAAACTATTAATTAATTAGTTAATTTGCATAGGGGGTCACTGATGATGACATATACCTAGGGTAGGGTCATAGGCCTATCCTAGACGTCCTACCCAAGAGCACTTGTCGTGGAATTAACACGTCAGATGTCCGGTTTAACGGACTTAGTCGTGAGGCCGCGCATCTATGTAGTAGCTTGTGAGGGGTTGAGCGGAATCGAGAGACGAGATGCAAGACAAGGGTTTAGACAGCTTCGTGCCCCGGGAAACATCATCCGGAAATAGCCCTACGTGTTGTTTGAGCCTAGGTCTCATTATGATCCCCATGGTGTCGCCGGTAAACCGGCTCTTGGTGTCTAGTCCTAGAAACTTGTGAGAACTTCTCCTCTTTGGGGAGCCCTGCCCCTCCTTATATATGTTGGAGGGGCGGGTTACATGACTAGTCCTAGTAGGACTAGGATTGATCTATTACAAGGAGTCCTACTCTTGCTTCCTTTGTAAGAGAATATTCCTTGTGCTTTCTTCATAAACCGGCCCACTATTAATATGAACCGGCCTTCTGGGCCTTGGGCCTTGTCATCCATGATCCGCCCTTTGGGTTACCAGTGAATCACCAAGTGTAAACCGTCTTAAGTAAACCGCCAAGTCCGGCCGGGTTATAATTCCGGCCGGTTCATACCGCGGGGTATATCCCCGACAGCACTGCTCTAGAGTCAGGGACATTCGAAGATGAACAGAAGATACCGACTGAAGTCACCCTGGAGTGCAATCCACTCGACCATTTATTCCACTCGGATATCCCAGTTCCAGTCGATCATACAAAGAATCACTCGAAGTATAGAAGATCAAAAGACGGCCCAAGACGGCAATAGTCGGGCATTCACTCCATGGTCTTAAAGGTCATTAATTGCCAGTTATGGCAGGCGTTATCAGTAACGGCCCTATCTTAATTTACATTGAACCCATGTGTAACCGAAGGTCGGAGGGGCCTGACGCACTCTATATAAGCCACCCCCCTCCTATGGCACATGGGTTCGGACCCCCTGTAACGCACTCCCGTATTTCAGTTGACAAGCCTCCGGGTACCGAGACGTAGGGCTATTACCTCCTCCGCAAGGGGCCTGAACTCGTAAACTCTTGTGTACAACCTCGCTGTTGCTAGGGCCTTGCCTCCTCCTACGCACCCCCTACTCTTACTGTCAGACTCACTCCCATGACAGTTGGCCCCCACCGTGGGGCAGGTGTCTTAGCGACTTCTGGCGAGGTTGCAATTTTTCTGATCTCCATTAACATGGTTTCCGGCGTCGGTTTTGGCTTTGGGCCACGAGATCCGTCTCGGCACGCTCTTTTTTGTCGCCGACGACTCCGCCTGGCTCCAAGAAGCTACCCTCGATGTCGAGGCCCTACCCATCCGAGGGGCAGCACATTTTTGCGTGAGTGCCTGCGGCGTCCTTCTGCGGCAGTCCTCGGCCAAGTATCGATCGGCCCCCGCATCGTCTGCTCTCCCCGCTGCACGCCGATGCAAGCGGTCCGGTCGGTCGATGCTCCAGCGGTGGGTGAGGCATGCGGTGGCACGCCAGTCGGCCACCTTTCAAGTTGCAGCCATCGAGCCTGATGAGTCTCTCTACGGGTCGTTCAACCTGTCGACTTGCTCCGTAGACACCCTTTCCAAGTGCGGTAGTAGCGACCCTGCGGCAGATGTTCTCATGGTTGACTCGCCTCGCGGCCCGCCTGGTTTCTATCTCGGTGGCGGCGGCAGCCCGTCGCACGACCATGATGAATATCATCCCTAGGCCCTCATTGCGGAGCGGATGGAGGAGCTGTGTCATCTCAATGATTAGGTGCTCCATACCCCCATCATTGAGGAGACATTCGAGGCTCGGGCCTTGCAAGCTACGCGCCTAGCGACCTTGGCTGAGCGCACGCGGCTTAAGAATCTCCAATATTCACTCGACCAGCGCGCCCGTCAGCAGGTCCCTGAGTCCAATTGATGACCACGGTGGTTGTTTCAGCCCAAAACTCAGGTATATCGCACTCCGGTTTAGAATCTTGCAGCGGCTGCGCGAATAGCGGAGTCAATTCAACCATCCCAGTCAGAAGTTGGCAGAGGTTTGTTGCAGATCAAAGCGCTGCTCCGAGCAGCAGGAGAACAAAACTCGGTTGTTTCTCAATCACGCAATAGGATCCATAGCAGGTCTATGGTTGCAGACACAGTTCTTTCGGCGCATAGTCCAAGATCACCTCTGCGGCGTGAGGATCGTGGTCGCCGCCAAGATCAGTTTCTGGGTCGAGGTCATGGGCAGTACGATCATCGGTTTCCCTTTGATGATCATCGTCGAGTGCCTACGCCCCCTCCGAGGGCCGGATCGTACGCGCCCTGACGGTATGATGACAGACGCCCGTATGGCGATGAGCGTAGAGCTCCGATTGACCCTAGAGAGCCTGGATTTGACGCGATGTCAGTTTTGGTCCAGGGTTTAGTTGACAGAGGCAGAGCGCAGAGAGAAGGACAAGATAGAGAACGTCCAATCGGCGGCATGGCATTTGTTTCTGGGCCCGAGTGTTTCAGCAGAGCCATCCGAGCTGCTGAAATCCCTCCAAACTTCAGATTGGCAACGGGGGTGAGTAAGTTCACCGGTGAGTCAAAACCCGACACGTGGTTAGAAGATTACCGAGTGACCGTGCAGATTGGTGGAGGCAACGATGACATAACCATGAAAGACCTCCCCCTGATGCTTGAGGGCTCTGCCAGGGCCTGGTTGAATCAGTTGGCCCCTGGAAGTATTTTCTGTTGGGATGAGTTGGCCCGAGTGTTCATAAAGACATTTGAGGGCACTTGCAAACGACCATCTGGGTTGACCGAACTGCAGCATTGCATCCAGAAACCGAATGAAACTCTGAGAGATTTCATCCAGAGATGGACCACTCTTCATCATAATGTGGAGAATGTGTCGGAACACCAAGCAGTTTGCGCTTTCAAAGAAGGCGTACGATACAGAGAGATTAATCTGAAGTTTGGTCGTTCAGGGGACATGTCTCTAGGTCGAATATTGGAGATTGCCACTCGGTATGCCAAAGGAGAAGAAGAAGATCGACTCCGCAGTGGCAAGGGAAAACCAGCCGGACAAGGTGATGACACTGGAGGTGGAAACTTTGGTCGGAAACAGAAACGTACAGCCAAAGTGGTAGGTCCTGCTGAAGCAGCCGTTCTGAACTAGGGAAAATTCAAAGGAAAACCTAAGGGGTCGTGGATACCCAAAAGAGTGAAAGATCAGCCCGGCAATGATGTTCTGGATTTACCGTGTCACATACACACGAAGAAAGACGAGGAGGGTAATTTGATTCTGCCCAAGCATGCCACTCGACAGTGTTGACTCCTGATTCATTAGTTCCGAGAGACACAACCCCCAGAGAAGGACTCTGATAAGGAAGAAGAGAAAGAAGGATATGATGGTTACCCTAATGTGAGTGCTACTTTGGTGATTTTTGCTGACTTAGAGAGCAAAAGTCGACTGAAAGTCATTAATAGAGAAGTGAACATGGTTGCTCCGGCAACTACAACGTATTTGAAATGGTCAAAAACTCCCATTATATTCAACCAGTCCGACCACCCGGCGCATGTTGCTACCCCCGGGCGGCAAGCGTTGGTGGTCGACCCAGTCGTTGGAGGCATGCGACTGACCAAGGTTCTCATGGATGGTGGCAGTGGATTGAACATTCTGTATGTTGAGACCCTCCGAGGGATGGTCATTCCGATGTCTAAAATCAGCAAGAGCAACATGCGATTCCATGGAGCCATCCCAGGAAAGAAAGCGGATTCACTCGGTCAGATCACTCTTGATGTGGTTTTTGGTGATTCGAAGAATTACCGCAAGGAAAAGTTGACTTTTGAGGTGGTGGATTTTCACAGTGCCTACCATACTATTCTGGGCAGGACCGCATATTCCCGTTTTATGGCTCGACTATGTTACGTATACCTCAAGTTGAAGATGCCTGGTCCTAGAGGCGTGATCACAGTCACAGGAAATCGGCAAAGAGCAGAAGAGTGCCTCCAGAAGGGATCGAAGATCGCCGACGAACAAATGGCAGCAGTGGAAATAGAAGAATATCATAAGAATGTAGATCTGAGTGATTTGTTGCGAGCCAAGAAGCCTACTTCAGAGTCTGCAATTCAGTCGGCCGGAGAGACGAAACCTACACATATTCACCCGATTGATCCCAATGCTGCTCCGACTCACATCTCAACGACACTCGATACCAAATAGGAAGAAGCGCTCATCCAGTTGCTCTGTGAGAACTGGGACATCTTCGCATGGAAACAATCTGACATGCCGGGTGTACCCAGGGATCTCGCTGAGCACCATTTGCGAGTTGACTCAAAACCCGTGAAGGAACACCTCCATCGGTCCGTTGTAGAAAAGAGGAAGGCAATTGGTGAAGAGGTAGCTCGGCTTCTAGAAGCTGAGTTCATCCGCGAGATATACCACTCCGAGTGGCTCGCCAATGTTGTCATGGTCCCCAAGAAAGATAATTCACTCCGTATGTGTATCTATTTCAAGCATATCAATCGTGCCTGCCCGAAAGATCACTTCCCTCTCCCCCACATCGACTAGATTGTCGACTGAACTACGAGATGTGAGCATCTGTGTTTTTCGACGCATATTCCGGGGACCATCAGATCCGACTGTATGGACCCGATGAGATAAAAACGGCCTTCATCACTCCATTCGGGTGCTTTTGTTATGTTACCATGCCCTTCG
This sequence comes from Secale cereale, assembly GCA_902687465.1. Lineage (NCBI taxonomy): Eukaryota > Viridiplantae > Streptophyta > Magnoliopsida > Poales > Poaceae > Secale > Secale cereale. Next base: position 177,007,076 of record LR738711.1, read on the forward strand.
GCCTCAAGAATTATGGTGACACGTTCATGCACAAGATTCAGAAGTGCCTGCTCACTCAAATCAGTCGGAACGTGGAGCCATACATGGACGATATCATGGTCAAGTCACATAAAGGTTCCGACCTACTGACTGACCTCGCTGAGAAGATATGATATCAAGCTCAATCCATCGAAGTGCACATTCGGAGTCCCGGGTGAAAAATTACTTGGGTTTCTCATTTCCAAACAAGGGATCGACACAAACTTCAAAAAGATTGGAGCAATTCTCCGAATGAAACGCCCTGTGCGTGTGCATGATGTTCAGAAGCTTACTGGTTGCTTGGTTGCATTAAGTCGATGCATCTCTCCTCTCGATGAAAAGGCATTGCCTCTTTACCGACTGATGAAGAAATCTGACAAGTTCGAGTGGACTCCCGAAGCCGAAATAGCGTTTGCAGAGCTCAAAGCCCTGCTTTCCACCCAGCCGGTGCTTGCTGCCCAGTCAGCAAAGAGCCTCTATTGTTATATGTCGCGGCCACTTGACAAGTTGTCAGCATAGTGCTTAAAGTCGAGCGGGGAGAAGAAGGCAAAGCCTATAAGGTTCAACGCCCAGTGTATTATATTTATGAAGTCTTGACTCCATCCAAGCAAAGGTGTCTGCATTACCAGAAACTTTTCTACGGGATCTATTTGACCACGAAAAAAGTTGCACACTACTTCACGGACCACTCGGTTTCAGTCGTCAGTGATGCCCCGTTATCAGAAATTATGAACAATCGAGATGCCACCGGTCGAGTGGCCAAATGGGCGATTGAACTTTTTCCTTTAGATATCAAGTTCGAAGAAAAGAAAGCAATCAAATCACAGGCAATAGCAGATTTCCTCGCCGAGTGGATTGAACAGCAGCAACCGACTCAGGTTCACCCAGAACATTCGACCATGTTCTTTGATGGGTCCAAGATGTTTGATGGGTCTGGTGCTGGAGTAGTCCTGGTGTCCCCAAGAGGTGATAAGCTCAGTTATGTCCTTCATATTCACTTCTTTATGGGTTGCGTATGGCCATCTCACTCGGAGTCCGTCGCCTGATGGTCTACGGCGACTCAGATTTTGTGGTCAATCAGGTAATGAAGGAGTGGGACGTGAGGAGCCCTGCCATGACTGGTTACTGCAATGCAGTGAGAAAGTTAGAGAAAAAGTTTGAAGGGTTGCAGCTCCACCACATACCCCAACTCAAGAATCAAGCAGCTGATGATTTGGCAAAGATAGGTTCCACTCGGAAGTCTATCCCCAGTAATGTGTTCTTGGAGCATCTCCATATCCCATCAGTGCAAGAAGACCCCTTTACAGAGGAGCCCCCGCAACCGATAAGTTCAACCGATCCAAGTGAGATTGAAGTTCCAGCGGTAGTCGACTTGATCATGGAGGTTTTAGTGATCACTCCCGACTAGCCGCTGCCATATATTGCATACCTTCTCAGGCAGGAACTCCCAGAGGATGAAGATGAAGCCTGCCAGATCGTCCGCATATGCAAAGCCTTCACTGTGATAAGTGGACAGCTTTACAGAGAAAGTGTTACCGGAATTACTCAGCATTGCATATCTCCAGAAGAGGGTCGACTGATCCTAAATGAAATTCACTCGGGGACCTGTGGTCGCCACGCGTCCTCTTGGACCATCGTGGCCAAAGCATACCTAGTGGGTTTATATTGGATGCGTGCAAATGAGATGGCTAAGGATATAGTCGACAAGTGCGAAGGGTGCCAATTTTACTCAAACATATCTCACAAGCATGCATCCGCCTTGAAAACTATTCCGCTCGTTTGGCCTTTCATAGTTTGGGGGTTGGACATGGTTGGACCCTTCAAGACAGGCAGAAGCGGATGTCATGGTTCTAAGTCTAACAATAAGAGTAGGGGGTACGTAGGAGGAGGCAAGGTCCTACCTACGGTGAGATTGTACACAAGATGTTTACGAGTTCAGGACCTTCTCGGAGGAAGTAAAAGCCCTATGTCTCGGTGCCCAGAGGCGGACGACTGGAATGTATATGTGTGTGTAAGTTACACGGGGTCTGAACCCTTGTACCGGAGGAGGGGGTGGCTTATATAGAGTGCGCCAGGACCCCAGCCATCTCCACGTTACAAAGGGTTCAATGTACATAAAGGCAGGACGTTACTGATAACGCCTGCAATAAAGGGTGATAAAGGCATTCATTACTGCAGAATGAATGCACGACCGTTGCTGGCCTTGCGGGACTTTTGACCCTCGGGGGTCGAGTATTTTTTGTACGGTCGAGTATCCTCATCCTTCCGAGTGGAGTTGAGTCATCTGAGTGGAGGTATGCAGTCGAGTGAAATGTCCTCTTGGGCCGTATCAGTCGACTATTTCTATTGTCTTCGAGTTGCCTCTTGAGCTTCTGGGGTCGTGACCTTGGGTGGGGTATCTAGGTCAGGCCCGTGACCCTACCCTAGGTCTGTGGCATCATCAGTAGCCCCCGAATGGATTGAGGTCCGAGTGGAGGAGAGTGTTGAGGTTGGCTTTGGTCCAAGTTTGATGTCCCTGGGGAATCTCCCTCGAATCTGCGGACCAGGCTGACCCTTCAACCTTGACTTACCCGCCTTAATCGATTCAAGAGCTGTCGAGTGAACTTGCATGTGTAGTCCTTCGAGTGAACTTTTGAGCACAGCCCCGAGGGTCAGCAGGGCGCGCAACTTTCGGCGCGATTGGTTGTTCTCTAACCTCCGGATTTCATGGGATTTGAATTTCGGGGAAGCACGTGGGATGGGGCGTGCCGCAGTAATCGGATCGGATACGCTCGGGCACCTCGATCCCTGCGCCACCTTTTTCGCCGCATATTGGGCGTGCGCCTATTGCGGGATTTGATAGGATAGCTTGGGTCAACCGGTTAGTCACTCTACCATCATGCTATAAATAAGCACCGCAGCCGAGGCGAAGGCACTGTGCGCCCAATCTCTGCTTCTTCTTCCTCTGCTCCTCCGTCGCGCCTTTGCTCTCTGCTCTCCACTGCTCAGCTCGTGCCAGCTCGCCCTCATGGGCAACGACAAGACAGCGGCTCTGGAGCGCTCGAAGAAAGCGGCAGCGATAGGGAAGGGGAAGAGAATCAACCGGGGGTTGTCGTCGAGGTCCGGGCTCCCACCTGGCTGGATCCAGGGGGACTGCATCAAGTCCATGATGCAGCCGGAGGACATGGAGGAGCTGGTGGAGGAGGGTCTGATCGCCTGCGACTCCTGGCGGCTGCCGGAGGACGAGCTCGAGCCCCAGCCACACGAGGGAGAGTGCGTTCTCCTCGCGACTCATGTCGACCGAGGTTTCTCCTTGCCTCCACACCCTTTCTTTCGCGGTTTCCTGGCTTTTTACGGCGCCCAGCTGCACCATTTCACTCCCAAAACCATCACGTACTTGGCCGCCTTTGTTTCGTTGTGCGAGAACTTTCTTGGGTGCCGACAGCATTGGGGCATGTTTAAGCATATTTTCACCTGTCGCTCCCAAACCGTCAAGAAAGCAAACCCGAGTGACGAGAAGACGCACGTTATCCAGATGTGCGGTGGTTTGGGTATCCAGACTAGGGGTAGGAGCACTTTACCTGCCATGGTCCTTCCTGAGTCGGTCCGAGGATGGCAGTTGACTTGGTTTTATTGCAAGGACGTCCCGACTCCCGGCCAGTCCCGGACTCCCTCTGTTTTCTTTAGATCGAGTCGGCCAGCCATCGACGCTGCTTGTGAGTCGGGCCGAGAAGGTAGAGGTGGATATGTTAGTGGAGCGGGTGGTTCAGCTGGTCCGCGACGGGGTCACTGGGATGGATCTGCTAGAGGTGTTCCTCAAGCGGAGGATCCAGCCTCTCCAAGCTCGGGACCATCCGATGTGGATGTACTCGGGCGTCGATGACACTTCTCGGGTCCGCCCAGAGGAAGCCGCCACGAAGACGGTGGAATAGTGCCTGAAGTGCATGACGGGGAACAAGGATAATCCTCGGGGGGACCGGAAGGGTTCACCCGTTCGACGCAGACCATGAACCAGACAAGGTTCGGCCTTAGTTTCCGAGTGGATATTTTGATTCTTTCTTGCGGGTGTTTGATGAATATGACTGGCGTACAATTGTTTCTTGTTTCTGTAGATCTTTACTGAAATGTACTCGGTGTCCAATGGTGAACAGATCCAAGAGGGGGAAGAGGGCATAGGCGAAGCTTCCGACTAGAAGTCCAGCGAGGAGACTGCAGAAGAGAGTGAGGACTCCAGCAGCGGCGAGGAAGTCTAGTCACCGCCCCGCGTCGAGAAGCGTTCCAAGCAGAGCCACGACCCAGAGAACGTGCATGCCAGGATGGGTCCTTTCAGCTCCCAGGTGCAGAAGCGCACTCGGACGTCTACCCCAGATCCGACTGAGAAGGCGCCAAAACAGCCCAAGGTCACCGCCCCCAAGCCTCAGAAGGCCTTGCCAAAGATCAAAGTAGACGTCCCGATTGCCTCCACGTAAGTGTCGCTCTGCTTCGTTCTTCTTTCATCTTAGAAACCAGATTTTCCTTTGTCGACTCACTAGCTCATCTTGTCGATCGTTCCGTGAAATCTTCAGCGCTGCTGCTTCTGTGACCTCAATGGATGTTGATAAGGGTCGTGACGACGAGGAGACCGCAGACGTGGCCATGTCCCATGCAGGTACGGCTTTTTGGCCACGCTTTGGCTTTTGTTATCCGAATTGTCAGTCGACTGAATTTTTTCTCGATTATTATCTGAAGGGCCACACAATGTCATCGAACTTCCTGATGATGAGGAGGAGGAGAAGGAGGACCACGCGGAGGTGTCTCGAAGAGGCATGGGAAGTAGGGGTCGAAAAACACCCTCTGGCTCTGAGGCCCAGCAACAAGGGGACGTGGCTCGGACCACGGTCTCTTTTGTTGTTATCGTGTCAACTGACCGTCCATCTGCGTCGACTGTCCATGTTGCTGACCCTATGACTGCTCCGACTGCTTCACCGTCCGTGCTTTTCGCTACCCATCATGTCCCGGAGGACCCCGTGAGTGCGGCCAAGGAGGTCGTTTGTCAGGTGGGGCTGATGATGGAGCGGACGAAGGCGGCGTACGAGGCTAGCATGGCTGCCTATAATGCCAGTTCAGCTCTTCAAACCAATGTCCATGTTCGTCTTTTCCGACTGACTTGCTATGCTATTGAGGTCTTTATTCTAAAAAATGTCGCTTTGTTCATAAGATGATGTTACTGCTTTGTTCGTAAGATGATGTTACACCCACTGGGTGTTTCTGATCTCCTTGTAGCTTAGCTCTTGTAATCCGATCAGTCTTTCTGTGTCGATTGGACCGGTGGGGGCACGCTGAGTGCACCCACTGGGTGTAGTCCCCGAGGCCATGGTCGACTGAAGTCAGTCGGCTGTGGTCTTAGAATTTGTCTTGTTTACTTGTTTCGAACTCCTTTTACTCGCGCAGGACTGATCTGGCCGAGTGAGAACCAGTGGGGGCACGCTTGGTGCACCCACTTGGTGTATTCCCCGAGGTCGTGGTCGACTGCTGGTAGTCGGCCATAGTCTAAGAACGAAATGCACCTCTCTTTTTTTGAGCTCGGGCAGGACTGATCCGGCCGAGTGAGAACCAGTGGGGGCACGCTTAGTGCACCCATTGGGTGTAGTCCCCGAGGCTACTGTTGAGTATTTGGCTCGGCTGTAGTCTTAGAATTTTGTCTTCTTTTGTTGACCGCGGAAATCTTGTGAGTTTGGAGCCAAATTCGCGGATCTTGAGAAGAAGCAGGCCCAACTCAATCTTGACCTAGAGCTGGCTAGGGAGCATTTGAAGAAAACCACGGACGAAATGTCTGGTAATAAAAGTGCACAGCACGTCAACTGAATTCCAGCGAGTGTATCGTGTGCATCCTTATGTTCATCTGTCTAGTAATGTCCCTTGTAGATCAAATGAGGGCAGCTCTGGAGCAAAAGGACCTTGACCTGGCAACAGCGCAGCAGAAGGCGCAAGAGAAAACTGAACTCGCCAAACAGAAGTTGGCTTCGGTCGGCAAGCTTGAAGAAGAGATCGCCAAACTGAAGGACTCTCTTGGTGAGGCCAACAAGGAGGTAACGCGGCTGAAGAGGGCCAATCTCGCTCTGGACGAGAAGGTAGGGTGCCTTTTGCAGAAGAAGAACGGGTTGGAGACTTATCTGGGTGACCTCACGAAGAAATGGTTCCTCATGCTCGAAGGTATGTTCCTTTGTCCGACTGAATCAAAGCGGTCGACTCATATCCTGCTCGCTAACTCATCGTGTTTTTGCCTATGTAGAATTCTGTCGGAACTTCGAGGAGGAGACTGGGAGGGTCGAGCCGGGTCTGGACCCCGCCAACTCTCTTATCAAGGATGAAGTGGTGATGAACGTCTTGCGACTGGAGTCTCGCCTCACCAGCGCCACTGGTTACCTCACTCGACTGAAGGCGGTGATGTCCCGGATCGACACTGCACTCTTGAGGGGGACGGTGTAAGAGAATGACCTCGAGTCCCTGATGACTCGACTTAATGAGATCCCCAGTTGAGTGCAGGAGTGGAAGAAATCATCTGCCCGGTGTGGTGCTGACATTGCATTGTCTCTGGTCCGTGTGCACTGCAAGGAGGTGAAGGGGAAGTGGCTGGCTGCGCTCAAGGTTTCCAACACGAAGAAGCTCCAGTTCTAGTCATTCATGGAGACTTTCCTGGAAGCTGCTACCCGTATTGCTGATGGGATCGATTTGGATGAGTATGTCGCGCCTGCAGGTCCTCCTCCCCCTGAAGAGTGAACAAACTTTGATACTTCGATTCAATTTGCCTCGGAATGCCGAGTGATTTTGTAACCGTTAAACTCTCACCGATTTGATGCCCGCGTACTTCTGCCCGAATCTTGTGGAGCTTTATCTGCACTTGATTCCCTTTTAGGACGTGCTTGTTTTGCTTCTGATTTCATTCGATCTCTTTTGAATTTGAGTCGGCATCGTGTTTGTGGCGCAACTCGGAGGGTCGAGCCACATTGAGTTTGTGGTGTAGCTCGGAGGACTGGGCCGCATTATACTTGTGGCATAGCTCGGAGGGCCGAGTCATGTTGTATCTGTGGCGTAGCTCGAAGGACTGAGCCACATTGTACTTGTGGCGTAGCTCGGAGGACTGAGCCACATTAACTTGTGGCGTAGCTCGGAGGACTGAGTCACATTATACTTGTGGCGTAGCTCGGAGTGCCGAGTCATGTTGTATCTGTGGCATAGCTCGGAGGACTGAACCACATTATACTTGTGGAGTAGCTTGGAGGGTTGAGCCGCGTTGTATTTGTGGCCTAGCTCAGAGGACTGAGCCACATTGTATTTGTGGCGTAGCTCGGAGGACTGAGCCACATTATACTTGTGGTGTAGCTCGGAGGACTGAGCCACATTATACTTGTGGCGTAGCTCGGAGGGTCGAGCCATGTTGTATTTGTGGCATAGCTCAGAGGACCGGGCCACATTGTAACTTAGGCGATTTACGAGTTCGCAACTAAGCCGTCGAATGAGAGGGTCGCTCTTTGCTCGGAGTGGTTTTTGTAACTTAGGCGATTACGGGGTCGCAACTAAGCCCCCGAGTGAGAGGATTGCCCTTCACTCGGAGTGTTTTTTGTAACTTAGGCGATTACAGGGTCGCAGCTAAGCCCCCCGAGTGAGAGGATTGCTCTTCACTCGGAGTAGTTTTTTGTAACTTAGGTGATTACGAGGTCGCAGCTAAGCCCCCGAGTGAGAGGATTGCTCTTCACTCGGAGTAGTTTTTTGTAACTTAGGCAATTACGGGGTCGCAGCTAAGCCCCCAAGTGAGAGGGTTGCTCTTCACTCCGAGTGTTTTTGTAACTTAGGCGATTACAGGGTTGCACTAAGCCCCCGAGTGAGAGGATTGCTATTCACTCGGAGTAGTTTTTTGTAACTTAGGCGATT
>LR738711.1:177015054-177031964 GCA_902687465.1 Secale cereale
ACTCGGAGTAGTTTTTTGTAACTTAGGTGATTATGGGGTCGCAACTAAGCCCCCGAGTGAGAGGGTTGCTCTTCACTCGGAGTGGTTTTTTTAACTTAGGCGATTACGGGGTCGCAGCTAAGCCCCCGAGTGAGAGGATTGCTCTTCACTCGGAGTGTTTTTGTAACTTAGGAGATTACGGGGTCGCAGCTAAGCCCCCGAGTGAGAGGATTGCTCTTCACTCGGAGTGTTTTTGTAAATTAGGCGATTACGGGGTCGCAGCTAAGCCCCCGAGTGAGAGGGTTGCTCTTCACTCGGAGTGGTTTTTGTTACTTAGGCGAATTGGATTCCCTGCTAAGCACCCACTAGGGGATTTGAGAACAGGCGTCCTTGTAATAGCAAACATTAAGGAATTGTCGCGAACTTTTCTTTGAAAAACAAACTGGAAGGTTCTTATTACAACTCGACTGATCGAGTGCTTCAAGTGTAGAAGCGGCGGAGCAGATCCGCGTTCCATGAACGAGGCTCATCTTTTTTTCTTGGCTACGTTGTAGATGTGGTACGCCCCATTGTGTAGTACCTTGGTGACGATGAAGGGGCCTTCCCAGGCCGGGGCAAGCTTATGCGGTCGCTTCTGACGTACTCGGAGAACCAGGTCCCCTTCCTGGAATGTCCGGCTTCGAACATTGCGGGCATGGAATCGACGTGGGTCTTGTTGGTAAATGGTTGAGCGAATCAGGGCCATCTCGCGTTCTTCCTCCAAAGAGGTTGACTGCATCTTGGCGGGCCTGATCTGCTTCTGCTTCGGAGAAGAGTTCCACTCGAGGGGCGTTGTGCAACAAATCACACGGCCTCAGCACCATAGACCATGAAGAAAGGGGTACGGTCAGTCGACCGGTTCGGAGTTGTCCTCAGCCCCCATAAGACAGACGGTAGTTCAGTCACCCAAGCTCCAGTAGCGTGCTTGAGGTCGCGCATTAGTCACGGTTTTAGGCCTTGAAGGATCAAACCATTTGCTCTTTTTGCTTGTCCATTCGACTGCGGATGCGCTACGGATGCGTAGTCGACCCGAGTACCTTGGGAGGAACAGAACGCTCTGAATTCGTCCGAGTCAAAGATGGAGCCGTTATCCGTGATGATGCTGTGGGGGACTCCGTATCTGAATATCAATTCTCTAATGAAGCTAATGGCGGTGCTCAAGCCGAGGTTCTTGATGGGCTTGGCGTCGATCCACTTGGTAAACTTGTCGACTGCCACGAGCAAGTGAGTGAATCCGCTCATGCCGGTCTTGAAGGGACAGACCATGTCCAATCCCCAAGCGGTGAACAGCCAAACCAACAAGATGGTCTTCAAGGCAGACGCGGGTTTGTGAGACATGTTGGAGTAGAACTGGCAGCCTTCGTACTTGTCTACGATATCCTTTGCCATCTCTTTCGCTCGGGGCCAGTAGAATCCAGCTCGGTATGCCTTGGCCACGATAGTCCGAGAGGAAGCATGGTGGCCACAAGTTCCCGAGTGTATCTCATTTAGAATCATTCGACCTTCTTCAGGGGTGATGCAGCACTGAGCGACTCCCGTGACACTCTCCCTGTAGAGCTGACCCTGTATGACAGTAAAGGCTTTGGATCGACGAACGATCTGACGCGCCTCCTCTTCATCCTCTGGGAGTTCTTGCCTGAGCAAGTACGCTATGTACGGTACAGTCCAGTCGGGCGTGATCACCAGGATCTCCATGATTAAGTCGACCACCACAGGAACTTCAACTTCAGTCGGATTGGATGCACGTATCGGTTGCGGGGGCTCCTCTGTGAAGGGGTCCTCTTTGACTGATGGGGTGTGCAAATGCTCTAAGAACACATTCTTGGGTATAGGTTTCCGAGTGGACCCTATCTTCGCGAGATCGTCAACAAGCTGGTTCTTGATTCTGGGCACTTGGTGGATCTCTAAACCTTCGAATTTCTTTTCCAGCTTCCGCACCGCACAGCAGTAACTGGTCATTGCTGGGCTTCTGATGTCCCACTCCTTCATCACTTGATTGACCACTAAGTCTGAGTCGCCGTATACCATCGGGCAATGGACGCTGAGTTAGATGGCCATACGCAACCCGTATAAAAGCTCCTCGTATACAGCTTCGTTGTTTGAAGAATCGAAGTGGATTTGGAGGACATAACTGAGTTTGTCGCCTCTAGGGGACACCAAAACCACACCTGCACCAGATCCGTTCAACATCTTGGATCCAGCGAAGAACATGGTCTAGTGATCCGACTAGATCTGAGTCGGTTGCTCCTGCTCGGTCCATTCGGCCACAAAATCTGCTATTGCCTGGGAATTGATAGCTTTCTTTGCCTCAAACTTGATATCCAGCGGAAGGAGTTCAATCGCCCATTTGGCCACTCGACCGGTTGCATCTCGATTGTTCAGAATTTCTGATAACGGGGCGTGGCTGACGACTGAAATCGAATGATCCGAGAAGTAATGAGCAACTTGCTTTGCGGTCAAGTAAATCCCATACACAAGCTTCTGTTAATGCGGGTATCTTTGCTTGGAGGGAGTCAATACTTCGGAAATGTAATAGATTGGGCATTGGACTTTGTAGGCTTTGCCTTCTTATTCCCGCTCGACCGTGAGTATAGTGCTGACAACTTGTCTGGTGGCTACGATGTACAGTAAAAGAGGCTCTTTGCTGACTGGGGCAGCAAGCACCGGCTGGGTGGAAAGCAGGGCTTTGAGCTCCTCAAATGCTGCTTCAGCTTCAGAATTCCACTCGAACTTTTCAGACTTCTTCATCAGTTGGTAGAGAGGTAATGCCTTCTCACCGAGACGAGAAATGAACCGACTCAATGCGGCCAAGCAACCTGTTAGCTTCTGGACGTCGTGTACACGCACTGGGCACTTAATTCGGAGGATGGCACTGACTTTCTCTGGGTTGGCGTCGATTCCTCGTTCAAAAACAAGGAAACTGAGTAACTTGCCGCCTGGGACTCCGAATGTAAATTTTGACGGGTTAAGCTTGATATCATGGCTTCTTAGGTTTGCGAATGTCTCAGCAAGGTCAGTCGGTAGGTCGGAACCTTTACGTGACTTGACCACGATGTCATCCATGTACGCTTCCATGTTCCAAATGATTTTCTTTAGCTGACACTTTTGAATCAGGCGCATGAAGGTAGCGCCGGCATTCTTGAGACCGAAAGGCATGGGGACATAACAAAAACACCTGAATGGGGTGATGAAGGTTGTCTTGATTTCATCGGGTCCAAATAGTCGGATATGATGGTACCCGGAATATGCGTCTAGAAAAGACAAACGCTCGCATCCCACAGTAGAGTCGACTATCTGATCGATGCGGGGGAGAGGGAAATGATCTTTCGGGCAGGCCCGATTGGTATGCTTGAAATCGATGCGCATGCGGAGGGATTTGTCCTTCTTGGGGACCATGACCACATTGGCGAGCCACTCAGAGTGGTAGATCTCGCGGATGAACTCAGCTGCCAGAAACTGAGCCACCTCTTCACTAATTGCTTTCCTTTTCTCCGCAGTGGACCGACGGAGATGTTCCTTCACGGGTTTCACTTTTGGATCGACTCGCAAACGTTGCTTAGCCAGTCCCCTGGGTACACCTGGCATGTCGGATGGTTTCCATGCGAAAATGTCCCAGTTCTCATGGAGGAACTGGATGAGCGCTTTGAAGGAAATATGCCCTAGAGGCAATAATAAAGTTATTATTTATTTCCTTATATCATGATAAATGTTTCTAATTCATGCTAGAATTGTATTAACCGGAAACTTAATACATGTGTGAATACATAGACAAAACAGAGTGTCCCTAGTATGCCTCTACTAGACTAGCTCATTGATCAAAGATGGTTATGTTTCCTAGCCATAGACATGAGTTGCCATTTGATCAACGGGATCACATCATTAGGAGAATGATCTGATGGACAAGACCCATCCGTTAGCTTAGCACTATGATCATTTAAGTTTTACTGCTATTGCTTTCTTCATGACTTATACATGTTCCTATGACTATGAGATTATGCAACTCCCGAATACCGGAGGAACACTTTGTGTGCTACCAAACGTCACAACGTAACTGGGTGATTATAAAGGTACTCTACAGGTGTCTCCGAAGGTACTTGTTGGGTTGGCGTATTTCGAGATTAGGATTTGTCACTCCGATTGTCGAAGAGGTATCTCTGGGCCCACTCGGTAATGCACATCACTATAAGCCTTGCAAGCATTGCAGCTAATGAGTTAGTTGCGGGATGATGTATTACGGAACGAGTAAAGAGACTTGTTGGTAACGAGATTGAACTAGGTATTGAGATACCGACGATCGAATCTCGGGCATGTAACATACCGATGACAAAGGGAACAATGTATATTGTTATGCGGTTTGACCGATAAAGATCTTCGTAGAATATGTGGGAGCCAATATGAGCATCCAGGTTCCGCTGTTGGTTATTGACCGGAGACGTGTCTCGGTCATGTCTACATAGTTCTCGAACCCGTAGGGTCCGCACGCTTAAGGTTTCGATGATATTTTTATTACGAGTTTATGAGTTTTGATGTACCGAAGGAGTTCGGAGTCCCGGATGAGATCGGGGACATGACGAGGAGTCTCAAAATGGTCGATACGTAAAAATCGATATATTGGACGACTATATTCGGACATCGGAAAGGTTCCGACTGATTCGGGTATTTTCGGAGTACCGGGGAGTTACGGGAATAGAGGAGAGAGGCCAAAAGGAAGGAGGCGTGCACCCCCCTTCTGGTCCGAATTGGACAAGGGGTGCAGCCCCCTTTTCCTTCTCCCTCTCCCCCTCTTTCCTTCTCTCCTACTCCGGAAAGGAAAGGGGAATCCTACTAGGACTTGGGAGTCCTAGTAGGACTCCCCACACTTGGTGCGCCCCCTCTAGGGCCGGCCTCTCCCTCCCTCCTTTATATACGGGGGCAGGGGGCACCTCTAGACACAACGATTGATCTCTTGATCTCTTAGCCGTGTGCGGTGCCCCCCTCCACCATAGTTCTCCTCGATAAATATTGTAGCGGTGCTTAGGCGAAGCCCTGCGACGGTAGAACATCAAGATCGTCACCACGCCGTCGTGCTGACGGAACTCTCCCTCGACACTCGGCTAGATCGGAGTTCGAGGGACGTCATCGAGCTGAACGTGTGCTAGAACTCGGAGGTGCCGTAGTTTCGGTGCTTGATCGGTCGGGCCGTGAAGACGTACGACTACATCAACCGCGTTGTTCTAACGCTTCCGCTTTCGGTCTACGAGGGTACGTAGACTCACTCTCCCCTCTCGTTGCTATGCATCTGGTAGATAGATCTTGCGTGATCGTAGGAAAATTTTAAAATACTACGTTCCCCAACAGTGGCATCATGAGCCAGGTCTATGCGTAGATGATATGCACGATAGAACACAATGAGTTGTGGGCGATACTAGTCATACTGCTTACCAGCATGTCATACTTTGCTTCAGCGGTATTGTGAGATGAAGCGGCCCGGACCGACATTACACGTATGCTTACGCGAGACTGGTTTCACCGTTATGAGCACTCGTTGCTTAAAGGTGACTGGCGGGTGTCTGTCTCTCTCACTTTAGCTGAATCAAGTGTGGCTACGCCCGGTCCTTGTGAAGGTTAAAACAGCACATACTTGACGAAACATCGTTGTGGTTTTTGTATGCGTAGGTAAGAACGGTTCTTGCTAAGCCCGTAGCAGCCACGTAAAACTTGCAACAACAAAGTAGAGGACGTCTAACTTGTTTTTGCAGGGCATGTTGTGATGTGATATGGTCAAGACATGATGAGTTATACGGTTTTGTATGAGATGATCATGTTTTGTAAGTTATCGGCAACTGGCAGGAGCCATATGGTTGTCGCTTTATTGTATGAAATGCAATCGCCATGTAATTGCTTTACTTTATCACTAAGCGGTAGCGATAGTCGTAGAAGCAATAGTTGGCGAGACGACAACGATGCTACGATGGAGATCAAGGTGTCGCGCCGGTGACGAAGGTGATCATGACGGTGCTTTGGAGATGGAGATCAAAAGCACAAGATGATGATGGCCATATCATGTCACATATTTTGATTGCATGTGATGTTTATCTTATTATGCTTCTTATTTTGCTTAGTTCGACGGTAGCATTATAAGATGATCCCTTACTAAATTTCAAGGTATAAGTGTTCTCCCTGAGTATGCACCGTTGCGAAAGTTCGTCGTGCCGAGACACCACGTGATGATCGGGTGTGATAAGCTCTACGTTCAAATACAACGGGTGTAAGCCAGTTTTGCACACGCAGAATACTCGGTAAACTTGACGAGCCTAGCATATGCAGATATGGCCTCGGAACACTGGAGACCGAAAGGTCGAGCGTGAATCATATAGTAGATATGATCAACATAAGATGTTCACCATTGAAACTACTCCATCTCACGTGATGATCGGACATGGTTTAGTTGATTTGGATCACGTGATCATTTAGATGACTAGAGGGATGTCTATCTAAGTGGGAGTTCTTAAGTAATATGATTAATTTGAACTTTAATTTATCATGAACTTAGTCCTCGTAGTATTAGCATATCTATGTTGTAGATCAATAGCTCGCGATGTTGCTCCCCGTTTATTTTTTATAAGTTCCTAGAGAAAACTAAGTTGAAAGATGTTAGTAACAATGATGCGGAATTGTTCCGTGATCTGAGGATTATCCTCATTGCTGCACAGAGAATTATGTCCTTGATGCACCGCTAGGTGACATACCTATTGCAGGAGCAGATGTAGATGTTATGAACGTTTTGACAAAAGCTCGGTATGATGACTACTTGATAGTTTAAGTGCACCATGCTTTACGGCTTAGAACCGGGACTTCAAAAATGTTTTGAACGCCACGGAGCATATAAGATGTTCCAAGAGTTGAAATTAGTATTTCATACTCATCCCCGTGTCGAGAGGTATAAGACTTCTGACAGTACTTTGCCTACAAGATGGAGGAGAATAGCTCAACCAGTGAGCATGTGCTCAGATTGTCTGGGTACTACAATTACTTGAATCAAGTGGGAGTTAATCTTCCAGATAAGATAGTAATTGACAAAGTTCTCTAGTCACTATCACCAAGTTAGTAGAACTTCGTGATGAACTATAATATGCAAGGGATGACGAAAGGAATTCCCGAGCTCTTCGCGATGCTGAAGTCGGCGAAGGTAGAAATCATGAAAAAGCATCAAGTGTTGATGGTTAACAAGACCACTTGTTTCAAGTAAAGGGCAAAGGGATAGAAGGGGAACTTCAAGAAGAATGACAAGCAAGTTGTCACTCCTGCGAAGAAACCCAAAGCTAAAACTCAAGCCTGAAACTAAGTGCTTCTACTGCAAAGGAAATGGTCACTGGAAGTGGAACTGCCCTAGATACTTGGCGGATAAGAAGGATGGCAAAGTGAACAAAGGTATATTTTGATATACAGATTATTGATGTGTACTTTACTAGTGTTCATAGCAACCCCTGGGTATTTGATACCGGTTCAGTTGCCAAAATTAGTAACTCGAAACGAGAATTGCAGAATGAACAGAGACTAGTTAAAGGTGAAGTGACGATGTGTGTTGGAAGTGGTTCCAAGATTGATATGATCATCATCGCACACTCCCTATACTTTCGGGATTAGTGTAAAACCTAAATAAATGTTATTTGGCATTTGCGTTGAGCATGAATATGATTTGATCATATTTGTTGCAATACGGTTATTCATTTAAAGTCATAGAATAATTGTTATTCTATTTACATGAATAAAACCTTCGATGGTCATACACCCAATGAAAATAATTTATTGGATCTCGATCGTGGTGATACACATATTCATAATATTGAAGCCAAAAGATGCAAGGTTAATAATGATAGTGCAACTTATTTGTGGCACTGCTGTTTAGGTCATAATGGTGTAAAGCGCATGAAGAAACTCCATAGTGATGTACTTTTGGAATCACTTGATTATGAATCACTTGGTGCTTGCGAACCATGCCTCATGGGCAAGATGACTAAAACTCCGTTCTCCGGAACAATGGAGCGAGCAACAGATTTGTTGGAGATCATACATACAGATGTATGTGGACCAATGAGTGTTGAAGCTCGCGGCGGGTATCGTTATTTTCTGACCTTCACTGATGATTTGAGCAGATATGGGTATATCTACTTAATGAAGCACAAGTCTAAAACATTTGAAAAGTTCAAAGAATTTCAGAGTGAAGTGGAGAATCATCGTAACAAGAAAATAAGAGTTTCTACAATATGATCGTAGAGGTAAAGTATTTGAGTTAGCGAGTTTGGCCTTCAGTAAAAACAATGTGAAATAGTTTCACTACTCACGCCACCTGGAACACCATAGTGTAATGGTGTGTCCGAACGTCATAACCGTACTTTATTAGATATGGTGCGATCGATGATGTCTCTTACCGATCTACCACTATCGCTTTTGGGGTTATGCATTAGAGACAGATACATTCACGTTAAATAGGGCACCATCTAAATCCGTGGAGATGACACCGTATGAACTGTGGTTTGACGAGAAACCTAAGCTGTCATTTCTTTAAGTTTGGGACTGCGATGCTTATGTGAAAAAGTTTCAACATGATAAGCTCGAACCCAAATCGGAGAAGTAAATCTTCATAGGATACCCAAAAGAAACTGTTGGGTACACCTTCTATCACAGATCCGAAGGCAAGGTCTTTGTTGCTAAGAGTGGATCCTTTCTAGAGAAGGAGTTTCTCTCGAAAGAAGTGAGTGGAAGGAAAGTGGAACTTGATGAGGTAATTGTACCTTCTCCCGAATTGGATAGTAGTACATCACAGAAACTGGTTCCAGTGATTCCTACACCAATTAGTGAGGAAGCTAATGATGATGATCATGAAACTTCGGATCAAGTTACTGCTGAACTTCGTAGATCAACCAGAGTACGTTCCGCACCAGAGTGGTACGGCAACCCGGTTCTGGAAGTCATGTTACTGGACCATGATGAACCTACGAACTATGAGGAAGCGATGATGAGCCCAGATTCCGCAAAATGGCTTGAGACCATGAAATCTGAGATGGGATCCATGTATGAGAACAAAGTGTGGACTTTGGTTGACTTGCCCTATGGTCGGCAAGCCATCGAAAATAAATGGATCTTCAAGAGGAAGACAGACGCTGACAGTAATGTTACTGTTTACAAAGCTCGACTTGTTGCGAAAGTTTTTCAACAAGTTCAAGGAGTTGACTACGATGAGACTTTCTCACCCGTAGCGATGCTTAAGTCTGTCCGAATCATGTTAGCAATTGCCGCATTTTATGAAATCTGGCAAATGGATAACAAAACTGCATTCTTTAATGGATTTATTAAATAAGACTTGTATATGATGCAACCAGAAGGTTTTGTCAATCCTAAAGGTGCTAACAAAATGTGCAAGCTCCAGCGATCCATCTATGGACTGGTGCAAGCATCTCAGAGTTGGAATATACGCTTTGATAAGTTGATCAAAGCATATAGATTTATACAGACTTGCGGTGAAGCCTGTATTTACAAGAAGTGAGTGGGAGCACTACAACCTTTCTGATAAGTATATGTGAATGACATATTGTCGATCGGAAATGATGTAGAATTTTCTGGAAAGCATAAAGGAGTGTTTGAAAGGAGTTTTTCAAAGAAAGACCTTGGTGAAGCTGCTTACATATTGGGCATCAAGATCTATAGAGATAGATCAAGACACTTGATAAGACTTTCGATGAGTACATACCTTGATATGATTTTGAAGTAGTTCAAAATGGATCAGTCAAAGAAGGAGTTCTTACCTGACTTGTAAGGTGTGAAGTTGAGTAAGACTCAAAGCCAGACCACGGCAGAAAAATATAGAGAGAATGAAAGTCATTCCCTATGCCTCAGCCATAGGTTCTATAAAGTATGCCATGATGTGTACCAAACATGTTGTGTACCTTGCCATGAGTTTGTCAAGAGGGTACAATAGTGATCCAGGAGTAGATCACTGTACAGCGGTCAAAATTATCCTTAGTAACTGGATGACTAAGGAAATGTTTCTCGATTATGGAGGTGATAAAGAGTTCGTCGTAAAGGGTTACGCCGATGCAAGCTTTGACACTAAATCCAGCTGACTCTAAGTATCAATCTGAATGCGTATTGAAAGTGGGAGCAATTAGCTAGAGTAGCTCCATGCAGAGCATTGTAGACACATAGACATTTGCGAAATACATACGGATCTGAATATGACAGACCCGTTGACTAAACTTCTCTCACGAAGCAAAACATGATCACACCTTAGTACTCTTTGGGTGTTAATCACATAGCGATGTGAACTAGATTATTGACTCTAGTAAACCCTTTGGGTGTTAATCACATGACGATGTGAACTATCGGTGTTAAATCACATGGCGATGTGAACTAGATTATTGACTCTAGTGCAAGTGGGAGACTGAAGGAAATATGCCCTAGAGGCAATAATAAAGTTATTATTTATTTCCTTATATCATGATAAATGTTTATTATTCATGCTAGAATTGTATTAACCGGAAACTTAATACATGTGTGAATACATAGACAAAATAGAGTGTCCCTAGTATGCCTCTACTAGACTAGCTCATTCATCAAAGATGGTTATGTTTCCTAGCCATAGACATGAGTTGTCATTTGATCAACGGGACCACATCATTAGGAGAATGATCTGATGGACAAGACCCATCCGTTAGCTTAGCACTATGATCGTTTAAGTTTTACTGCTATTGCTTTCTTCATGACTTATACATGTTCCTATGACTATGAGATTATGCAACTCCCGAATACCGGAGGAACACTTTGTGTGCTACCAAACGTCACAACATAACTGGGTGATTATAAAGGTACTCTACAGGTGTCTCCGAAGGTACTTGTTGGGTTGGCGTATTTCGAGATTAGGATTTGTCACTCCGATTGTCGGAGAGGTATCTCTGGGCCCACTCGGTAATGCACATCACTATAAGCCTTGCAAGCATTGCAGCTAATGAGTTAGTTGCGGGATGATGTATTACGGAATGAGTAAAGAGACTTGTTGGTAACGAGATTGAACTAGGTATTGAGATACCGACGATCGAATCTCGGGCATGTAACATACCGATGACAAAGGGAACAATGTATATTGTTATGCGGTTTGACCGATAAAGATCTTCGTAGAATATGTGGGAGCCAATATGAGCATCCAGGTTCCGCTATTGGTTATTGACCGGAGACGTGTCTCGGTCATGTCTACATAGTTCTCGAACCCGTAGGGTCCGCACGCTTAAGGTTTCGATGATAGTTTTATTATGAGTTTATGAGTTTTGATGTACCGAAGGAGTTCGGAGTACCGGATGAGATCGGGGACATGACGAGGAGTCTCAAAATGGTCGAGACGTAAAAATCGATATATTGGACGACTATATTCGGACATCGGAAAGGTTCCGAGTGATTCGGGTATTTTCGGAGTACCGGGGAGTTACGGGAATAGAGGAGAGAGGCCAAAAGGAAGGAGGCGTGCACCCCCCTTCTGGTCCGAATTGGACAAGGGGTGCAGCCCCCTTTTCCTTCTCCCTCTCCCCCTCTTTCCTTCTCTCCTACTCCGGAAAGGAAAGGGGAATCCTACTAGGACTTGGGAGTCCTAGTAGGACTCCCCACACTTGGTGCGCCCCCTCTAGGGCCGGCCTCTCCCTCCCTCCTTTATATACGGGGGCAGGGGGGCACCTCTAGACACAACAATTGATCTCTTGATCTCTTAGCCGTGTGCGGTTCCCCCCTCCACCATAGTTCTCCTCGATAAATATTGTAGCGGTGTTTAGGCGAAGCCCTGCGACGGTAGAACATCAAGATCGTCACCACGCCGTCGTGCTGACGGAACTCTCCCTCGACACTCGGCTAGATCGGAGTTCGAGGGACGTCATCGAGCTGAACGTGTGCTAGAACTCGGAGGTGCCGTAGTTTCTGTGCTTGATCGGTCGGGCCGTGAAGACGTACGACTACATCAATCGCGTTGTTCTAACGCTTCCGCTTTCGGTCTACGAGGGTACGTAGACTCACTCTCCCCTCTCGTTGCTATGCATCTGGTAGATAGATCTTGCGTGATCGTAGGAAAATTTTAAAATACTACGTTCCCCAACATGCTTCTTCCTATTTGCTGTCGAGTGTAGTTGAGATGTGGGTCAAAGCTGCGTTGGGGTCGGTGGGGTGAATGTGCACAGGCTTTGTCTCTCCCGCTGACTGGAACATTGACTCAGAAGCTGGCTTCTTAGCACGCAACAAATCACTCGGATCCACATTCTTTTGGTACTCCTCCATCTCCACTGCCGCCATCTGCTCGTCAGCAATTTTCGAGCCTTTCTAGAAGCACTCTTCTGCCTTCTGCCGGTTCCATGTGACGGTTATCATGCCTTTTGGCCCCGGCATCTTCAGTTTGAGGTACACATAACACAGTCGAGCCATAAAGCGGGTGTAGGCGGGCCTGCCCAGAATGGCATGATAGGCGCTGTGGAAGTCCACCACCTCAAACGTCAGCTTCTCTTTGCGGAAGTGTTTCGAATCGCCAAAAACCACGTCGAGGGAAATCTGACCAAGTGAGTCGGCTTTATTTCCGGGGATGACCCCGTGAAATCTCATGTTGCTCTCACTTAGCTTGGACATCGGAATGCCCATCCCTTGGAGGGTTTCAGCGTACCGTATATTCAGGCCACTTCCGCCATCCATCAGAACTTTGGCTAATCGAGTACCATCGACAACTGGGTCGACCACCAACGCCTTCCGCTCAGGGCTTGCAATGTGCGTGGGGTGGTCGGACTGGTCAAACGTAATGGGAGTCTGGGACCACTTTAGGTACGTCGTTGTTGCCGGAGCAACCATGTTGACTTCTCTGTTGATAACTTTCAGTCGACTCTTGCTTTCGACATCAGCGAAAATCATCAAGGTGGAGTTGATCTGGGGGTAACCTCCATCCTCTTCTTTGTCCTCGGTCCCCTTCGATTCCTTCTCTTTCTCAGTGGGTTGATCTTTCTGGAAATTCTGACTCAGGAGCCGACACTGTCGAGTGGTATGCTTGGGGTAAACCAAGTTCCCCTCTTTGTCTTTCTTCGTGTGGGTAGGACACGATAGGTCGAGCACGTCATTCCCTGCTTGATCGTTCACTTTCTTGGGGATCCACGGGCCTTTAGGCTTTCCTTTGCCTTTCCCTTGGGTATGGCTGCAGCTTCACCTGGAACTGCTGGTTCTGCTTTGCGCTTCAGCTTTCGATTGGAATTCTGGTCATCTTAGTCGACTGTTTTCTTGCCGCTACGGAGTCGATCGGCCTCTTCTCCCTTAGCATACCGACTGGCTATATCCATCATCCGAGTCAGGGACATATCTCCTGTCCGACCAAACTTCAGGTTCAGCTCTCTGTACCGCACGCCCTCCTTGAAGGCGCAGACTGCTTCATGCTCGGACACGTCCACCATGTGATGCAAGGTGGTCCACCTTTGGATGTAATCTCTCAGGGTTTCGTTCAGCTTCTGAACACAAATCTGTAACTCCGCCAGCCCAGCCGGTCATTTGCAGGTGCCCTTGAAGGTCCTGACAAACACTCGGGCCAATTCTTCCCAACTGTAAATGCTCCCTGGGCCAATTGATTTAGCCATGCCCGGGCCGAGCCACATAACATCAGAGGGAGATGCTTCATAGCCACATCATCATTGCCGCCACCGATCTGCACAGCAATACGATAATCCTCTAGCCAAGTGTCCGGCTTTGACTCGCCAGTGAACTTGCTCACTCCAGCCGCCAATCTGAAGTTGGGGGGAATCTCAGCACCCCTGATAGAACTGCTGAAACACTCAGGCCCAGAGACAGACGCTCGGCTGCCACTCGGATGATCTCTGCCTTGTTCTTCTCTGTATGCTCGGTTCCTGTCGACTAGGCCTTGCACGAGAATCGATCTTGTGTCAAAACCGGACCTTCTGGGATCTGGGGGATCCTCCGCTCGTCGTCATGAAGATGCCTGCCGTCGTGTTGCCTGGGCGAGTACGCTCCGCTTCCTGGAGGAGGCGTAGGCACTCGGCAGCGATCGTTGTGACCGAGTCGACGATCATACTATTCATCATTCCGACCCAAATGTTGTTCTTGGCGAGGTCCATGGCCCTCGCGCCTCGGAGGCGATCATGGGCTGTGAGCCGACTAGACGGTGTCTGCCGCCACCGAACTGCTATGAATTATGTCACGTGACTGAGAGACGGCCGTGTTTTTCTCTCTTGCTGTCCGGAGCAGCGCCCGGATCTGCTGCAAGCATCTCCCAGCCTCCGACTGAGATGGCTGGATAGAATATGTGATGCGAGCCGCACCTGCGAGGTTCTGGATCAGCGTTTAGAATACGTGAGGTTCGCGCAGGAACGATTGTCGCGACCGTCGACTGGATTCGGGAATCATTCGGCGGGCCCTATCGTCGAGTGAACGCTGGAGATTTTCCAGTCATGTGCGCTCAGCCACGGTGGCTGGGCACGTGGTTTCCAGAGCCCGAGCCTCTGGAGAGTCCCCACGATAGGGGTGTAAAGTGTGTCTTCATTGCGGCGGCAGAGCTCTTCCCTTTGCTCGGCAGTGAGGGGCTGGGGTATGTACCCGTCATGGTCATACGATTGACCGTCGTTGTTGCCGCCGTTTCCGCCGTGAGGGTACCCCGGCGGACTGCGTCGTGAGTCAACCATGAGTTCTTCAGTTGCGGGGTCGCTGCTCCCGCACTTGGAAAGCGTGTCTACGGATCCAGTCGACGGATCGGCCGGCCCGTAGTGGTATTCGTCAGGCTCGATGGCCGCTACTTGAAGGGTGGCCGTCTAGCGAGCCACCACATGCTTCACCCATCGCTGGAGCCGCGACCGACCGGATTGCTTGCGGCGGCGCCCAATGGGGACGACAGACGACGAAGGAGCCGGCCGATACTGAGTCGACGGCTGCCGAAGAAGGACGCCACAGGCGCTGGCACGGAGGTGCGCGGCCCCATGTACGGGTAGCGCCTCGATGTCGATGGGGGCCTCCTGGAGCCAAGTGGAATCGTCGGCGACGAATACGAGCGCACCGAGTTGGATCTCGCGGCCCAGCGCCAAACCACCGCCGGAAACCATGATGATGGAGGTCGGAGAAAAAAGCTTGCAACCTCACCGGAAGTCACTAAGACACCTGCCCCACGGTGGGCGCCAAGTGTCGTGGTTCTAAGTCTGACAGTAAGAGTAGGGGGTACGTAGGAGGAGGCGAGGTCCTAGCTACGGTGAGATTGTACACAAGATGTTTACAAGTTCAGGCCCTTCTCAGAGGAATTAAAAGCCCTACGTCTCAGTGACCGGAGGCGGTCGACTGGAATGTATATGTGTGTGTAAGTTACAGGGGGTGCGAACCCTTGTACCGGAGGAGGGGGTGGCTTATATAGAGTGCGCCATGACCCCAGCCATCCCCACGTTACAAAGGGTTCAATGTACATAAAGGCAGGACGTTACTGATAACGCTTGCAATAAAGGGTGATAAAGGCATTCATTACTGCGGAATGAATGCACGACCGTTGCTGGCCTTACGGGACTTTTGACCTTTGGGGGTCGAGTGTTTTTTGTATGGTCGAGTGTCCTCATCCTTCCGAGTGGAGTTGAGTCATCTGAGTGGAGGTATGCATTCGAGTGAAATGTCTTCTTCGGCCGTATTAGTCGACTGTTTCTGTTGTCTTCGACTTGCCTCTTAAGCTTCTGGGGTAGTGACCTTGGGTGGGGTATCTAGGTCAGGCTCGTGACCCTACCCTAGGTCTGTGGCATCATAAGTGGATTCACTTGCTCGTAGCAGTCCATAAGTTCACCAAGTGGATCGAAGCCAAGCCTATCAAGAATCTCGACTCAAGCATCGCCATCAGTTTCGTCAGAGAGTTAGTATTCTGATATGGAGTCCCTCATAGCATTATCACAGACAACAGCTCCAACTTTTACTCTGATGAGTTCAGAGCATTTTGTGCTTCCGAAGGCACTCTGGTCGATTATGCATCTGTTGCACACCCGTAGTCGAATGGGCAGGCAGAAAGCGTGAATGGTTTGATCTTGCAAGGGTTGATACCCCGATTGATGCGCGGCCTCAAGCACGTGGTTGGAGCTTGGGTAACTGAGTTGCCATCTGTTTTGTGGGGATTTAGAACAACTCCCAATCGGTCGACTGATCAAACTCCTTTTTCATGGTATATGGAGCTGAAGCCGTGCTTTCGAGTGATTTGCTGCACAATGCCCCTTGAGTCGAACTCTTCTCAGAAGCTGAAGCTGAACAAGCACGCCAGGACACCGTTGATCTCCTAGAAGAGGAACAAGAAATGGCTCTGATCCGGTCGACCATCTATCAGCAAGACCTGCGTTGATTCCATGCCCGAATTATCAGAGGTCGGGCATTTCAGGAAGGAGACCTTGTACTCAGAATACACTAGAAACGGCCTCACAAGCTCGCCCCGGCCTGGGAAGGGCCCTTCATCATCACCAAGCTGCTCCGCAACAGAGCGTACCACCTTTACAATGTAGCCAAGAAAGAGGACGAGCCACGCTCGTGGAATGCGGATCTACTCCACCGTTTTTATTCCTAAATAATCAGACTGACGAGTTGTAATAAGAGTCCTTCAGATTGCTTGTCAAAGACATGATTTTCGCAGTGTCATTAATGATCGTTTTCACACAAGCATGGATGTTTAAATCCCCCAGTGGGTGGCTTAGCTGCGACCCTGTACTCGCCTAAGTTTCAAAAAACACTCCGAGTAAAGAGCAACCCTCTCACTCGGGGGCTTAGCTGCGACCCTCTACTCGCCTAAGTTTCAAATACACTCCGAGTGAAGAGCAACCCTCTCACTCGGGGGCTTAGCTGTGACCCCAAACTCGCCTAAGTTTCAAAAACCCTCTGATTGAAGAGCA
>LR738711.1:177032264-177071614 GCA_902687465.1 Secale cereale
CCTCTCACTCGGGGGCTTAGCTGCGACCCCGCACTCGCCTAAGTTTCAAATACACTCTGAGTGAAGAGCAGCCCTCTCACTCGGGGGCTTAGCTGCGACCCGAAGTCGCCTAAGTTTCAAAAACCCTTCGAATGAAGAGCAACCCTATCACTCGGGGGCTTAGCTGCGACCCCGTACTCGCCTAAGTTTCAAATACACTCTGAGTGAAGAGCAACCCTCTCACTCGGGGGCTTAGTTGCGACCCCGTACTCGCCTAAGTTTCAAAAACCCTCTGAATGAAGAGCAACCCTCTCAGTCGAGGGCTTAGCTGCGATCATGTACTCGCCTAAGTTTCAAAAACACTCCAAGTGAAGAGCAACCCTCTTACTCAGAAGTATGGGTGCACTCCGAGCTGCGCCACAAGTATACGAGCTGCGCCATAAGTACAATGTATGGTTGCACTCTGAGCTACGCCACAAGTACAACGTATGGTTGCACTCCGAGCTGCGCCACAAGTACAACATATGGTTGCACTCGGAGCTACGCCACAAGTACAATGTATGGTTGTACTCCGAGCTACGCCACAAGTACAACGTATGGTTGCGCTCTGAGCTGTGCCACAAGTACAACGTCAGCTCCGACTTTAAGGCAATCCTTTTAATCGGAGATTCACCCATAGTCTTAGATCCACCTAAGTCGAAAATACAATCTCTAAAGGCAATACGGACAAAGCAACTGCATCCAAATAGAGCAACCAAGTTTGGATAATCCATGAAGGTTCAAAACCACCAGTAGAAGTACTCGGGCGTCAAGCCCGAAAGAGTTTAACGATTACATAATCACTCGGCATTCCGAGGCAAATAAAGTCAAGTTATTAAGTGTTTCACTCGGCAGGAAGAGGACTTGCCGACTCAACAAAGCTGTCCAAGTCGATACCATCTGCAATGCGAGTAGAAGCGTTGATGGAGGTCTCCATGAAGGACTGGAATTGAAGCTTTTTGGTGTTGACGACCTTTAGAGCCGCCAACTTCTCTTCTTTGACTTCCTTGAAGTGGACGTAGACGAGTGACAAAGCTACATCTGCACCACGGAGGGCGGCTGACTTCTTCCACGCCAGCACTCGGTCCGGGATGTTGTAAAGTCGAGTCATCAGAGACTCGAGGTCGCTCAGAAGCACATCCTCTGGCCATAACTCCTTGTCGATCAGGGATAGGGCGACTTTTAGTCGGGCGATGTAATCCAACACACTGGCAAGGCGAGATTCCATTCGCAACACATTCATGACAGCTTCATCATTGATGGGAGAGTTGATGGGGTCAAGACATGCCTCAATCCGAAAAGTCTCTTCCTCGAAGTTCTGACAGAATTCTGCACGCACAAAAAGGTGTTGAAGCGACAGTGACATAATGGAAAAGTTTTTTTGCAGACAGTCGTATAAAGAAAAATACCTTCAAGCATAAGGAACATCTTCTTTGCAAGACCCCCCCAGATAAGTTTCCAGTTCACCTCTCTTCCGAGTGAGAACGTCAACTTTGTCTGTCAGGGCTACCTTCTCCTCCCTCAACTGCACGTTTTCCCTCTTCGCTTCATCAACAGTGGCTTTCAACCTGGTGTTCTCTTCTTCTAACTTCCCGACTGAAGCCAGCTTCTGATTGGCAAGTTCAGTCTTCTCCCGCGTCGTCTTCTGCGCCGCTGCAAGGTCGAGGTCCTTCCGCTCCAGAGCCTGCTTCATTTTGTCTAAAGAAATAGCATTCCTCAGACGAGCTTGGAGTTGACACTTTTCACTATGCACATCTGTTCGAGTGAAGGCACTCGGTTCAAAGGTTGGAATGAAAAATTGACAAGGCGAATAGTCGACAAGTTGTTACCTCCCAAGATAGCTGCTTCGCTTTGAGCTCTCTTCAAGTTCTTCTTTGCCAATTCCAGATCAAGATTGAGCTGAATATATTTCTTCTCCAAATCAGCAAACTTGGACCCAAGTTCACAAGCTTTCTGCAATCAACAAATAAGACTCTTCAATCGACAGAGTCAAAGATCAGTCGCTTCCAAGTGAAAAGTTACAAGGCCAGATTATTATAACAAAAAGAGTTCTAAGACTACCGCCGAATCAAACATTCAACGGTAGTCTCGGGGACTACACCTAGTGGGTGCACTTGGTGTGCCCCCACTGGTTCGATTTCCCACTCGGCATAGTCTGCCTAGCGTGAGTGGATGGAGCAAAAAAAAGAGGAGAGCAGAGTTCTAAGACCACCGCCGACTGCCAGCAGTCGACGACGACCTCCGGGACTACACCCACTGGGTGCACTTGGCGTGCCCTGATACATCTCCAATGTATCTATAATTTTTGATTGTTCCATGCTATTATATTATCATTCTTGGATGTTTTATAATCATTTTATAGTCATTTTAGATCATTTTTTGGTACTAATCTATTGACATAGTGCCAAGTGCCAGTTGTTGTTTTCTGCATGTTTTTTACATCACAGGAAATCAATATCAAACGGAGCCCAAATGCTGCGAAACTTTTTGGAGATTTTTTTTGGGCCAGAAGGAACACTATGGGCCCTAGTGGCACCCGGGGGGGTCCCGAGGAGGAGACAACCCACCAAGGCGCGCCTTGGTGGGTTGTGCCCACCTCGGGTGCCCCCGGACCGCCTCTTTGCTCTATAAATTTCCCAATATTCCAGAAACCCTAGGAGAGTCAACGAAATATTCATCCAGCCGCCGCAGAGTCCAGAAATGCCAGATCCAATCTAGACACCATCACGAAGGGGTTCACCACTTCCATTGGTGCCTCCGATGATGCGTGAGTAGTTCTTTGTAGACCTACGGGTCCGTAGTTAGTAGCTAGATGGCTTTCTCTCTCTCTCTCTCTCTCTCTCTCTCTCTCTCTCTCTCTCTCTCTATTGATTATCAATACAATGGTCTCTTGGAGATCCATATGATGCAACTCTTTTTGCGGTGTGTTTGTTGGGATCCGATGAACTTTGAGTTTATGATCAGATCTATCTTTTTATATCCATGAAAGTTATTTGAGTTTCTTTGATCTCTTATATGCATTATTTCTTATAGCCTTGTATTTCTTCTCCGATATTGGGTTTTGTTTGGCCAACTTGATCTATTTATCTTGCAATGGGAAGAGGTGCCCGGTAGTGGGTTTGATCTTACGGTACTTGATCCCATTGACAGAAAGGGAACCGACACGTATGTATCGTTGCCACTAAGGATAAAATGACGAGATCCATATCTACCGCCATAGATAAATGGATCTTGTCTACATCATGTCATCGTTCTTAACGCATTATTCCGTTTTTCTATGAACTTAATACACTAGATGCTTGCTGGATAGCAGTCGATGTGTGGAGTAATAGTAGTAGATGCAGGCAGGAGTCGGTCTACTAATCTTGGACGTGATGCCTATGTAATGATCATTGCCTGGATATCGTCATGATTATTTGAAGTTCTATCAATTTCCCAACAGTAATTTGTTCACCCACCGTTGTTATTTTTCTCGAGAGAAGCCACTAGTGAAACCTACAGCCCCCGGGGTCTTCTTCCTCATATATTTGCCTTTGAGATCTATTTGTCTTTGCTTTTATTTTCAGAACTACTAAACCAAAAACCCAAAAATACCTTGCTGCAATTTATCTTATTTGTCAACCAATCTACCAATATTTATAGATCTCTCACGTTCGTCACCCGAAAGGGATTGACAACCCCTTTAACACGCCAGGTTGCGAGGTGTTGTTATTTGTGTGCAGGTGATGTTTACGTTGTGTTGCTTGGTTCTCCTACTGGTTCGATAACCTTGGTTTCACATCTGAGGGAAATACATACCGCCGCTATGCTGCATCATCCCTTCCTCTTTGGGGAAAAATCGACGTCGCTTTAAGCGACATCAAAAGGAATTTTTGGCGCCGTTACCGGGGAGCACCTTCAACATATACCAGGTTCCTAATCACAAATCTCATCTCCTCGCAATTACATTATTTGCCATTTTCCTCTCGTTTTCCTCTTCCCGACTTCACCAAAATTTGCCGTTTTATTCGCCTTTCTTTTTCCATCCGTCGTTCTCTCGTCAGATCTATTCTTTGCTTGCAATCATGAGTGATTTCGGTATGGCACCAACAGATGATGGCCTTACTCCTAAAATTGGACGTACAGGCAATCTGGATGCTAAAACTTTTATCTTGGGGCAAGGGAACATTATGGGAAAAGAACGTATTCAAGAATTTTCAATTGTGTTGGAAATCTGAGCCTTGATAATGCTCCTATACTTAAAACTACTAGATCTTATGCGGATGCTATTAAGCACTAGTTCTGAAACTTGAAAGTAAATTTATCCGCACTCATCCTACTTTGCAAAGATTATTTTTTGAGCTTCCCGAAATAAAGAATCCTAGAGCAAACAAGTTAGCTACTCTTGTCCTTATGAATGAATTTGATTACAAAATACGGGAAGCTAGAGAAATCTTTGATTTTTTATGGTATGAATCGTGAAAACCCCGTGATAGATGAAATTATTTACAATATTGATTATGCTTTAAGACATTTTCTTGGGGATAATAGAATCTTTGATGAGAATCTTAAGAAAGAAGTCCTCGTTTTAGATATAATCCAGCAAGTTTTCAATAATGTTAACCAACATTACTCTTGGATTGTTGCTGGAAATCAAAGGGGTTATGATGAAAATCAACTTAGAAATGCTAAGGTGTCTATGGATAATATGTTCTATGTTGTCTTTACAAAACCCCATGATAAGGATACCCCTAAGGAAATTAAAGATAAAGATGACAATACTTGAAATCTTGGTATTATGCCTAGCTAAGGGTGTAAAATGATAGCGCTTGTTGGGAGGCAACCCAATGAATAAAATTTATTTTTGCTTTTTGCTTGCTGTTCTTAAGTGTTTACACAATTATGCTACTGGTATGATTGTGTTTTTGTGTTTTAGTTGGTGTTTGTGCCACGTAGAACCGATAGGATCTTCTTGGGTGATAGTTGTTTGATTTTGCTGAAAAAGACAGAAACTTTGCGCTCACGAGAAAAATTCTCATTTTTAAACAGAAAAGTTCTTTTTAGTTGATTCTTTTTGCAGAAGATTAATATACAAATTGCTCAAGTGGCCCTATTTTTTCAAGATTTTTAGAGTTCCAGAAATTTTCGAAACTTCCAGATTACTACAGACTGTTCTGTTTTTGACAAATTATGTTTTCTTTGTGTTGTGTACTTATTTCAATGGCTCTATGGTTTTATTTGATGAGTTTTTTCCATAGAAAAGTTGGAATATAGTAGATATAATACAAAAACAAAATATGAATTGGTTTGATACAATACTTATAGTAGTGGTTTGCTTTCTTACAGTAACGGATCTCACGAAGGTTTTGTTGAAGTTTTGTGTGATTGAAGTTTTCAAGTTTTCGGTTATCTTACGATGGATGAAGGAAGTATGTAAGAGCCTAAGCTTGGGGATGCCCTGGCATCCCAATCTATTAATCCAAAAATGATCAACCAACTAAGCTTTGGGATGCCCCCGAGTGGCATCCCCGCTTTCTTCCAACAACTATCAGTATTTCACTCGAAACTATATTTTTATTCATCACATGATATGTGTTTTGCTTGGAGCGTCTTGTATGATATGAGTCTTTGCTTGTTTTATTTTTATTTTTAAGTCATCAATCCTTGCTATACACACCTATTTGAGAGAGCCAAAATTATTCCATGACTTGCTAGAATAGCTCTCTATGCTTCACTAAAATCTTTATGAGCTAGGACTTGCTCTAGTGCTTCACGTATATCTTTTTGAGCACGGTGTGCTTAGTATTTTTGAAGAAATACTCTCTTGCTTTACTTAGATTTATTTGAGAGTTAGTAAATTTTAAATAAATTCTCTCTTGCTTCACTTATAGTATTTTGAGAGAAGAAGAAAAATATGCTCATGATCTTCACTTATATTTGTTTGAGCTTATGAAAAGCAACACATGAAAATTAGTCCCAAAGTGATAGATATCCAAGGAGGGTATAATGAAAACTTTCATGAAGATCATTGGACAAAATAAACTTGATTCCTTGTAATAGTTTTGAGACATGAATATGTGAGTTATGTTGATGAGTAATTGTGCTTTAGTAAGAATACTAGTGTTAAAGTTTGTGATTCCCTATGCAAGCATGAAAGTCAATAATTATGAAATGAAATTATATCCTACTTGTGGTGCATTATGCGGTGTTATTTATGCTCAATGTTCGCTTGCGAGATTATTTGTTTAATGGTTGGTCGCTTCCAAGTCTTTTGCTATCCTTCATTTTGCACTAAGTATGATCTCTACTTGTGCATCCAAAATCCTTTATCCTGGTTTTGCCACATGAGTCCACCATACCTACCTATATGCGGTATTTCCTTGCCGTTCTAAGAAAATTTGTATGTGCCATCTCTAATTTTCAAAATAAATTTCCCTTTTTGTGTGCCCGTACCGCTCGCGAGGCGGTGAGGGGTGACGAATATTTTCCATGTTGCATGTGTTATTCTCATGATGAGTATTTATTCACTTTTCATTGCACGAGAGTACGACAAAGGTATTAGGGATGCCCAGTCCCGAAATGAAAATAATTACTTTATGTTGTCAAATAATAAATTCCTTGGAAAGTGTTCGTATGGAAGGCAATCGTGGATTCGGCTAGCCATGGCTTGTGAAACTTTGGTCGAAAATGAATAAACTTAATTTTCTGTTTGGGAACCGCCTATGGTATATCTAGCACGGAAAGTGTTGGGAACCTCAAGTCGTTCTCGTCGGTGGCAAAAGTATACCTCCCAAAAATATTTATCTCTCAATTTAAGCTTTGAGCTCTGGCACCTCTACAAATTCATACTTCCCTCTGCGAAGAGCCTTTATTTTAGTTATGCAATTTTTATTTTTGAATTGGAGTCTACATCTTCTCTTACAAGCACCAACTAGGAAACACTGTGATCGTACTTGAGCATTGGATGTAACTACTACGCGAGTGTGTTTCATGAATGGATCAATGATAGAGCATAATGGGCTAGGGATAACTTATTTTTGCATTGATATTTTGAAAGACATGCTTGCTTGTTGGTATGCTTGAGTATCTAAATTATTATGTCAAAACTAGACTATTGCTTTGAACCGTATAAAAGTCCAAATGTCCATGCTATAAATGAAAGAATATGATATGACATGATAGGCAGCATTCCACATCAAAAAATCTGTTTTTATCACTTACCTACTCGAGGACGAGCAGGAGTTAAGCTTGGGGATGCTGATACATCTCCAACGTATCTATAATTTTTTATTGTTCCATGCTATTATATTATCATTCTTGGATGTTTTATAATCATTTTATAGTCATTTTATATCATTTTTTGGTACTAACCTATTGACATAGTGCCAAGTGCCAGTTGATGTTTTCTGCATGTTTTTTTACATTGCAGGAAATCAATATCAAACGGAGCCTAAACACCGCGAAACTTTTTGGAGATTTTTTTGGGCCAGAAGGAACATTATGGGCCCTAGTGGCACCTGGGGGGAGTCTTGAGGAGGGGACAACCCACCAGGGCGCGCCAGGAGGCCCAGGCGCGCCCTGGTGGGTTGTGCCCACCTCGGGTGCCCCCCGGGCCGCCTCTTTGCTCTATAAATGCCCCAATATTCCAAAAACCCTAGGGGAGTCCATGAAATATTCATCCAGCCGCCACAAAGTCCAGAAACACCAGATCCAATCTAGACACCATCACAGAGGGGTTCACCACTTCCATTGGTGCCTCTCCGATGATGCGTGAGTAGTTCTTTGTAGACCTATGGGTCTGTAGTTAGTAGCTAGATGGCTTCCTCTCTCTCTCTCTCTCTCTCTCTCTCTCTCTCTCTCTCTCTCTCTTGATTATCAATACAATGGTCTCTTGGAGATCCATATGATGTAACTCTTTTTGCGGTCTGTTTGTTGGGATCCGATGAACTTTGAGTTTATGATCAGATCTATCTTTTTATATCCATGAAAGTTATTTGAGTTTCTTTGATCTCTTTTATGCATGATTGCTTATAGCCTCGTATTTCTTCTCCGGTATTGGGTTTTGTTTGGCCAACTTGATCTATTTATCTTGCAATGGGAAGAGGTGCCCGGTAGTGGGTTCGATCTTACGGTGCTTGATCCCAGTGACAGAAGGGGAACCAACACGTATGTATCGTTGCAACTAAGGATAAAACAACGAGATCAATATCTAACGCCATAGATAAACGGATCTTGTCTACATCATGTCATCGTTCTTAATGCATTACTCTATTTTTCCATGAACTTAATACACTAGATGCATGCTGGATAGCGGTCGATGTGTGGAGTAATAGTAGTAGATGCAGGCAGGAGTCGGTCTACTATTCTTGGACGTGATGCCTATGTAATGATCATTGCCTGGATATCGTCATGATTATTTGAAGTTCTATCAATTGCCCAACAGTAATTTGTTCACCCACCGTTGCTATTTTTCTCGAGAAAAGCCACTAGTGAAACCTACGGCCCCCGGGTCTTATTCCTCATATATTTGCCTTTGCGATCTATTTGCCTTTGCTTTTATTTTCAGATCTACTAAACCAAAAACCCAAAAATACCTTGCTGCAATTTATCTTATTTATCAACCAATCTACCAATATTTATAGCTCTCTCACGTTCGCTACCCGAAAGGGATTGACAACCCCTTTAACACGTCGGGTTGCGAGGTGTTGTTGTTTGTGTGCAGGTGATGTTTATGTTGTGTTGCTTGGTTCTCCTACTGGTTCGATAACCTTGGTTTCACATCTGAGGGAAATACTTACCGCCGCTGTGCTGCATCATCCCTTCCTCTTTGGGGAAAAACCGACGTAGCTTTAAGCGACATCATGCCCCCACTGGTTCAATTTCCCACTCGGCATGGTCTGCCCAGCGCGAGTGGATGGAGAAAATACTAGCGCGTCCGAACACCTACAAACAGAAACAAGTTTTAGACCCCCGTCGACTGCCAGCAGTCGACAGTGGCCTCGTGGACTACACCCAGTGGGTGCACTCAGCGTGCCCCCACTGGTTTCGACTTTCCACTCGACACGCCTTGCCCGATATGAGTGGATACAAGACCCATTCGACACAATTCAAGTAGAGGAGCTATACAATCAAACTAAACACCCAGTGGGTGTATAGATAGACTCAAGGTTCAGACCTACAATACATGCACATTAAAGGTCCCAAAACGCTCATCCATGGACATCTAAAAAAGACAAAGCCGAAGCTACGATCGGAAATCAACTTACAGTCCCACTTACTCGGACATTGGCTTGGAGAGAGGAGCTGGCGTCATAAGCAGCTATGCTGGCCTCGTACGCCGTCTTCAGGCGATCCACCATCACTCCAGCTTGGATCATTGCTTCCTTGGAAGCTCCTATCTGGTCCTCAGGGACATGATACAGAGTGAATGGAGGCGGAGCTGACGACAGAGTTGGAGCTGGTGGCTGAGTCGGAGCTTGAGGCACCGCTGACGAGCACGGAACTTGGGGCTGCCCAGTCAGGTCCAATGCATGAACAGTCGGTACATGAGGTCAATCAGTCGACAAAGGATTAGCAAAAGAAACGGAAGACCGAACCGGATCACCAAGCTGCTGAGCGACTGTTTCTGGTGCGGATGTTGAGTGAGACACTTTGCCAGCAGGAACATTCTTGCTCAGAGTCCTTCCCCTCCTCCCAGTACTCCTTAGTGGAACTTCATCATCATCATCGTCTGGAAGTCGAATAACATTCGTTGGCACTGCAAAACACTCGACCATGAGCGTACATTCGACCATCGGTTCAGTTGACAAAGTAAGATCACATTTGTGGAGTTATACCTGCCGAAGAAGTGGACGCATCCGCAGTTTCCGCGTCGTCCTGCACCTTGTCAATGTCCATGGACGTTCCAGAAGCTGTAGCACTGAAATTCCCCAAATTCACCCTGTCAAACAGGAAAAAGAATCCCCGATCAAAACTAAAACAAAGAGAAGAAACACTCACGTTGAGGTGATAGGTACGTTCACCTTGATCCTAGGCAGGGCCTTCCGAGATTTGGGCGCGGCGAGTTTGGCTTGCTTTGGGGCCTTCTCTGATGCCTCGGGAGTAGTTGTCTGAGTGCGCTTCGGAGCTTGCGCACTCGGCAAAGTTGCTTTACCACGCCCACCCGCGGGGTCTTGCGACTGCTTGGAGCAACGCTCAGAGCGAGGCGGCAAGTCAGCTTCCTCACTATAGCGAGAGTCCTCACTCTCTTCGTCACTTTCATCTTCGGATTGCCAGTCAACACTTCCACCTTCACTCTCCACTCCCTCCTGAAGTTGATCCCCGTTTGGCATCGAGTACATCCTGGTATAAACCTGCAAGACACGAATGAACAAATATCAATCTGATCTAAGAGCAGTTGCAGATCGGAAGAAGAAAACACTCGGTATTTTGAACCTGTCCTCTTCTGGCTCGTGGTCGGCATCGAATGGCAGGAGCCTCCTGGTCCCCCTGGGGTTATCCTTGTTCCCAGTGATGCTCCACAGCCACTAAGCCACCGTCTCCTCGGCGACCTCCTCTGGGTGGACCCGAGCAGTGTCTTCGGTGCCCGAGTACATCCACATCGGATGCTTGTGGGCCTGGTGAGGCTGGATGCGTCGACTGAGGAACACCTCCAACAGGTCCATGCCAGTCACGCCTTCCTGGACTAAGTGAACAACCTACTCGACCAAAAGGGATACCTCACCTTTCTCTTCTGGGGTCACAATCAGTGAGGAAGGTTGGTGGAGTCGCTCCATAGTGAAAGGGGGGAGACCAGTCGACTGACCAGGGATCGGAATGTCTTGGTAGTAGAAACAGGTCGACTGCCATCCTCTGACTGACTCGGGAAGGGTCATGGGAGGAAAAGTGCTTCTACCCCTACAATGAATCCCTAAACCTCTGCACATTTGGATCACATGCGTCTTTTCATCAGTCGGATTTGCTTTCTTCACGGACTAAGAATGGCAAGTGAAGATGTGTTTGAATAGGCCCCAATGCGGTTGGCAGCCCAGGAACTTTTTGCACAACGAGATGAACGGAGCAAGAAAGGTGATTGTTTCTGGGGCGAAATGGTGGAACTGAGCCCCGAAAAAGTTCAAGAAACCCCGAAAGAACGGATGCGGGGCAAGAGAAAAACCTCGATCGATGTGAGTGGTGAGGAGGACGCGCTCACCCTCACGCGGCTAGGGCTCGGTTTCCCCTTTCGGCAACCTCCAAGATCCATGAGCAATCATGCCATCCACGGCGAGCTTCTCCAGATCCTCCGGCTCGACGATGGAGCGGATCCAGTCCTCCTGGATCCAACCAGGAGGCAGACCAGACAGCGATGTTGATTCCCGAGCCGTCTTCTTGCCCTTCGCCGCCGCCTTCTTCGCGCGCTCCGCGGCCGCGGTCTTCTCCTTCGCCATGGCGGTGGCGTACGAGCAGGACATGCGAAAGCGTCAAGAGCAGAGAGGAAGGAGATTGAATGAGGCACACTGTACATTACCTCGGCGTCGACGCCTTTTATGGGCATGCTTCCGAGTGGCTGACCTATGGGCCCAAGCGATCTTATCACATCCCGCGACAGGCGCTTGCCCGGTACGTGGCAAAAAAGGTGGTGCGGATATCGAGGCGCCCCTGTCAAATCGCTCTGCTCACAACGGCACGCCCCGTCCCGCCCACTTCTCCAAATTTTCGAATCTTGTGAGATCCTGGAGCCGCAGAGCAGTCAATCGTGCCCAGGATTTTTCATTATGATTCACTCAAAGGTTTACAACATAATTCACTCGACGACCACAGAATCGATCAAGACAACTAAAGCAAGGTTAAGACTCCGGTCTGATTTCCAGACTCTAATGGAATGCCTCTGCGACATCTGATCGAGTCATAAATGGTTTCAACCTTCCTTCACTCGGATCTTAATCCATTCGGGGGCTAATGACGATGACATATACCTAGGGTAGAGTCATAGGCATGTCCTAGACGTCCTATCCAAGAGCACTGCTCTAGAGTCAGAGACATTTGAAAATCAATAGAAGATACTGACTGAAGTCACCCTAGAGTGCAATCCACTCGACCATTTATTCCACTCAGATATCCCAATTCCAGACGACCATACAAAGAATCACTCAAAGTACAGAAGATCAAAAGACGGCCCAAGATGGCAACAGTCGGGCATTCACTTCGTGGTCTTAAAGGTCATTAATAGTCAGTTATGGCAAGCGTTATCAGTAACGGCTTTGTCTTAATTTACATTGAACCCTTGTGTAACTAAGGGCCGGAGGGGCATGGCGCACTCTATATAAGCCACCCCCCCCCTCCTCTGGCACAGGGGTTCGGACCCCCTGTAACTCACTCGCATATTCCAGTCGACAAGCCTCCAGGCACCGAGACGTAGGGCTATTACCTCCTCCGTGAGGGGCCTGGACTCATAAACTCTTGTGTACAACCTCGCCGTAGCTAGGGCCTTGCCACCTCCTACGTACCCCCTACTCTTACTGTTAGACTCACTCCCACGACAGTCGCGTCCTCGAGGATTCTTAATTCCACATACAGGGGGGCCACTGCTGATGGTGTTGGTCCCAAACTGGGCAGCCTGCGGGGCCGCCTCGGGGAAACTCGAGGTATCTGGTTTTACTCGTAGCTTGACCTATCCGGACATGGCCTGAGACGAGATATGCGCGGCTACTATCAGGGTGTTTGCACGTCGGGAGGTCTTGCTGGACTTGTTTTACCATTGTCGAAATGTCTTGTGCACCGGGATTCCGAGTCTGAATGGGTTGTCCCTAAGATAGGAGGTTTTACCTCTGCTGATCCTGAGAGCTTGTGATGGGCTAAGTTTGGACACCCCTGCAGGGTTATGATCCTTCGAAAGTCGTGCCCGCGGTTATGTGGCATATTGGAATTTGTTAATATCTGGTTGTAGAGAACTTGATAGAGGATCCGAAATAAAATACACCAACCGCGTGAGTAACTGTGATCGTCTCTTTTCGAGTAAGTTCGGGAAGAGAACATGGCGGGGTTATGTTTGACTCGTAGGTAGTTCAGGATCACTTAGTGATCATTACTAGTTTGCGACCATTTGTGTAGCTTCTCATATTTCTCTTGAAATCGTAAGTTATCCAACATACAATGCTTAGCCGCTGTTGCAACCTCACCACTTTTCCTTTTTATGCCCATTAAGCTTTGCTAGTCTTGATACCCATGGTAATGGGATTGCCGAGTCCTCGTGGCTCACAGATACTGCAACACCAGTTGCAGGTACAGGTTTCCAATGACTTGACGTGAGAGTGATGTTTACTTGTGTTGGAGTTGTTTCTTCTTCTTCATCGTCAATCTTGGGATAGGTTCCTAGTTGGCAGCCTGGGATAGCAGGATGGATGTCGTTGTGCTTTCATGTGTTTCATCCATAGTCGGATGTCTTGTGTATGATGTGTTATATTCATGTGGCAATTGTATGACTTGTATGTATCCCCATCTATTTATGTAATGGTACGATGTAATGATATCCATCTTGCTAAGCGCCTGAAATGTGGTTGTGCCCCAATCACGAAGTTATCATGTGATCGGGATAGAATCGCATCTTGGGCATGGCACTACCTCCATAAGACAAAAGCTTGCCCTTCCAGCAGCTTAGTTTTTTTTCGAATCGATCCTCAAGACATTTCCATTCTTTATTAGAAAGCCGACTATGGTGAATCAGAATCCCTAGGTAGCGAAATGGCAAGGAACCCATTTCACAACCGAACCATTGTCTATAAGTATCTTGTTCTTCTTTGGCTCATCCAAAGCAAAACAATTCACTTTTATGAAAATTTATTTTTCAACTAGACAATTGTTCGAAAAGGCAAAGGATGAGCTTCATATTTCTGACTTTTGCGAGGTCATGCTCCATGAATATGATAGTGTCATCCGCATATTGTAGGATGGATACGCCCCCATCAACAAGGTGAGGGACGAGTCCACCTACCTGCCCATTATCCTTGGCCCTACCTATCAGGTGTGACGCTCCCGATTTGACCGTACACTAATCATGCACGCAAATGTGTACGACCAAGATCAAGGACTCACTGGAAGATATCACAACACAACTCTAGACACAAATTAAAATAATACAAGCTTTATATTACAAGCCAGGGGCCTCGAGGGCTCGAATACATAAGCTCGAAAACACAAGAGTCAACGGAAGCAATAATATCTGAGTACAGACATAAGTTAAACAAGTTTGCCTTAAGAAGGCTAGCACCAAAGTAGCAACGATCGAAAAGGCAAGGCCTCCTGCCTGGGACCTCCTAACTACTCCTCGAAGCCGATCTTCACGTAGAAACATCCTCGGGATCTTCTGGGTCCGGGAATCCACCATCTGGTTGTGTCATCCGAGAAGAAGGAACAAAAGGGGAAAAGGGGGAGCAAAGCAACCGTGAGTACTCATCCAAAGTACTCGCAAGCAAGGATCTATACTACATATGCAATGGTATATGTGTAAAGGGGCAATATCTCTGGGCTAAACTGCAGAATGCCAGAATGAGAGGGGGATAACTAATCCAATCGAAGACTACGCTTCTCGTAACCTCCATCTTGCAGCAAAAGATGAGGGTAGCTGGAAAGTAACAAGTATCATCGCTTCTCGCAGCCTCCGTCTTGCAGCAGTAGAAGGGAGTAGATGGTAAGTTCATCAAGTAATATCGTATAGCATAATCCTACCCAGTGATCCTCCCCTCGTCGCCCTGTGAGAAAGCGATCACCGAGTTGTATCTGGAACTTGTCTGGGTGTGTTTTATTAAGTATCCAGTTCTAGTTGTCATGAGGTCAGAGTACAACTCCGGGTCGTCCTTTTACCGAGGGACACGGCTATTCGAATAGATTAACTTCCCTGCAGGGGTGCACCACATAACCCAGCATGCTCGATCCCATTTGGCCGGACACACTTTCCATGGTCATGCCCGGCCTCGGAAGATCAACACATCGCGGCCCTACCTAAGCACAACAGAGAGGTCAGCACGCCGGTCTAAGTCCTAGGCGCGCAGGGGTCCGGGCCCATCGCCCAACGCACACCTGCACGTTGCGTACGCGGCCGGTGAGCAGACCTAGCAACCTCCATTACT
The DNA here is from genome assembly GCA_902687465.1 of Secale cereale. NCBI lineage: Eukaryota > Viridiplantae > Streptophyta > Magnoliopsida > Poales > Poaceae > Secale > Secale cereale. The sequence goes on from LR738711.1 coordinate 177,047,366, forward strand.
AAGGAAGTTACGTTACGCGGTCCAACCCGGCGCGCGCCGCTCAGTCGCTGACGTCAAGAAGGCTTCGGCTGATACCACGATGTCGAGAGCCCATAACTATTCCCATGCAGCTGGTTAGTGCGTATAGACCAAATGGCCAGACTCAGATCAAATACCAAGATCTCGATAAGCGTGTTATTATGAAACAACCGCGGACAACGACCAGGGCCAGGCCACCTCTCCACTGGGTGTCTCAACCTGCCCTGTCGCTCCGCCACAAAGATCCACTCGGGGGGCCGTTGGGAACTCAGGCCCATCACTACCTGGATGGAGCCACCTGTCCTTTCAGCCCCCACATCGAATCACTTGCGGGTACTCAATGAGCCGACCCGACTTTAGTCACATCATGTGTCATGTAAAGTATGTGTATAGTATATACCCGTGATCACCACCCGAGGTGATCACGGCCCGATAGTATAGCATGGCAGACGGACAAGGATGTGGGGCCACTGATGGAAAACTAGCATCCTACACTAAGCATTAGGATGGCAGGTACATGTATCAACAGTTGTAGCAGCAATGACAGGCTATGCAACAGAATAGGAGTAACCGAACAGTAACATGCTACACTACTCTAATGCAAGCTGTAGATTGGAGAATACGCGATATCTGGTGATCAAAGGGGGGGGCTTGCCTGGTTGCTCTGGCAAGAAGGAAGGATCGTCGTCGACGCAGTCAAACATCGTGGCACTGTCAGCGGTCTCAGTCCCGGTGTCTATCGGAGAGAAGAGGGGGAAGAAACAATAAATATAAAAGCAAGCATCGCATCACAAAGCATAACATGGCAAAACGTGATGCTACGTGTGACCTAACGCGGTAGGAGGTGATACCGACGAAGAGGAGTAACATCCGGGAAAGTATCCCCGGTGTTAGGTAATTTCCGGCAGATGAAACGAAGGGGAATGTTGCATGTTCGGTATGATAGATATGTGTGGCGGACGGACGGACCGCGTATTCGGATTCGTATCGAAATTCTGAGCAACTTTCATATATAAATTATTTTCATCTGAGTTACGGATTATTTTATATTAATTTTTAAAGTTTTTAAATCATTTTCTAATTTATTAATTATTAAATAAATCAACATTATCCAGAATAGTGCATGCTGACGTCAGCATGATGTCAGCATGACGTCAGCAGTCAACAGGGGTGTTGACTGGGTCAAACTGGCGTGTGGGTCCCGTATGTCATACACTGTTTAGTTTAACTAGGATTTAGGTAATCTAATTACTGTTTAATTAAACTAACTAGTTAATTAGATTAGTTAAACATGATTAATTAAATTAATTAATTCACTAAATAATTAATGATATTTTAATATTATTATTATTTTTTCTATATATATATATTTTTATTCTTTTTTAAAAAAACGTTCTGGGGCCATGGGCCAACCTGGCAGTGGCCCGGGGGGGCCTAACGGGCGGTGGGTAAACGGGCCACAGGCGCTGGGTGCGGGCGTCGGGCACCCGAGCCAGCGCTCGCCCGCGGGTGCGGCAGAACGAGGCCGCCGGGGCAAGGCGAGCCCGCCGGAGTTGGCCGCCGGGGCGGGCGACGGCCGCCGGGGCGCGGCGCGACGCCGGAGTTGGCCGCGGTGAGGCCACGGCAGGTGGCGGGGCTGTGGCGCGGTGGCACTACCGCGGGAGGAGGAGAGGGCGGTACGGCGGGCTAGTGGCCGGAGCGCATGGGCGCCGGCCGGAACCAGGCGGCAGGCCGGAGGGGGGACGGCGACCAGGCGCAGGCCGCGGCGCAGAGGGGCGGAGGGAGGAGGCTGCAGAGGTGGGCGCGGGAGTAGCGATGCGGCATCGGGGCTCGGCCTCGCAGCCGGCGGTGCGAGTCTGGCAGGCGCGCTCGCGGCTCGGTCTAGCACGAGCGGGGCGACGCAGGACACAGTAGGGAGGGCGGCAGCGGTGCCCTGCGCGGGGCCAGCGTTGCCGTGGCGACAGAGCGACCGGTGGAGGCGAGCGTGAGCTCGGCCATGGCGGTGGAGCTAGGGACACGAGAGGCGGCTAGCTACGGGTACGAGCACGGAGCTGCGACACGGCAACAAATCGAAGGGGGAAACAGGGGGAATCGACAGAGGAGCTCACTTCAAATCTCGTAGACGTGGTTTGGAGGCGCGGAGACGACCGGAGACGACGAGCTCGACATTGAGGTGCGACGGCCGTGGCGGGAAACTGGCTCGATGCCGAGCGTACGTTGCCTCCTAGCTTGAATCAGCGGAGGTAGGCGAAGGAGTCGACGACGGCGGAGCTCCTGGACATCTTGGCGCACCGAGGGGCGGTCGATGGCCGCGGGATCGACGCGGCGACGGCGACGGCTACGGTTGTGCGTTGAAGAAAACAAGTAGAGCGAGGCAAGGGGGAAAATGTGCGGGGGCTAGGGTTGACGACGGGGCGCTGGGTCTTGTAGGGCGAGGTCTTAACCACCGGGGGAGCCGCGGGATGGCTGCCACCACGGCCATCGCGCCGTGGATGGCTGCCACGCCTCTCCCTGCCTCCTGTAGCGATAGGTTGAAGGAGCTGGGGGTGGGCTGGGCCTGTCTTACTAAATGGGTCAAGGGGGTCACTAGAATAGATTGTTTTATATGTATGCTCCCCAACTTCTTTCCTGTTTTCTTAGTTACTACTGTTTTGTATTTAGTTTAGGTACTAAAGGATTTTAGTTAGATGTGCAAAGTATCACATAAATTCTAGGCAATATTTTGGGCTATTCCAACAAGTTTTAAATATTTTTTTGGATAGTTTACATATTTATTTAAATTAGATTGTTTCCATAAAAAGCTTATGGGTCAGCTTTAAAATGTTTAGGGGCACTTATATATTTTGGAAAAGTTAATTCTTACATGAAAATTAGCTAGTGAATATTCGCAGCCCTACGTACATTTTTATTTTACCTTTTGAAACTTTTAAATTTTCAAGTTGCATTCGAATTTGAATTTGATCTGGTTTTCAATAAGAGTTGATTAAGCTTAATAAAAAGGGGTGACTTGGCATCATTTGTCAGGGTTTACTGTAGCTTAATTATCGGGGTGTTACAAATCTCCTCCACTACAAGAAATCTCGTCCCGAGATTTAAGAGGTGAAGTAAGGGGAAAGTTCTGGTTACGGAATTCTAACGAGTTTTCTCGGTCTTGGTCGCCCTTTTGAAGAGGTTGATCTCTTTCGTTGATGTCTTCATTTCTCTGCTTCAAGTCATCGTGATCAAGTCGTCATCCTTTCTTCGGGATCTCCATCGTTCTACGAACGTGACCAGGGGAAAACTCCGGAAGAACGCATCTCCACAAAGCTAGGCATCTGACGGTGAACTCAATGGAAAATACACGAGGTACCCCACGAGTTGTATTTCAATGAATTCGTTGAGTGCAATACACGATGGTACTAAAGTTTCAAATGTGTAGGCAATCATTCGATGCCTAGACAGAAGCTGAAACGGGGGCTTGAATAACGGGAATGGCATGGTGTTTGATTCCAGGATGAATTATGGTATAGAATTTAGCTCGTGAATCACATACGAAGCCAGGTGCAAAAGTCACATTAGAATCCGAGTTGTAAAGAAGAGTCAGGTTTCGATCCAGTGGACCTATGGGTTAGGGGCCCACCATGTGGGTTGAAAATAGGAAGGGGGTGACATCTTGCACAGCCGCGACAGGGAGGCATGTCAGTGGATAGCTTGTCGGCTATGTTAGCAACAATGTCGGTACCAAGGGCGGGGGACAAAGAGAACCATTTTCTTGCTCATTCTAACGAGGCGGGCCAATAGGCAAGGTTCTCTTTCACCGGTAGTTAATGGAATGTTACAACAATAGTAACGAGGTCTTACTGACAGAGTTGTACCACAAGGTGTTTACATAAGCAGAGAATTATTACTGCTTAGATTATATGTAGATCAAAGAAGGTTAAACAAACAAATGGAAAGGAAAATTGTGATTACGCACAATTAGTAGGAGTATATCATTCCCATGGACAAGCAGAACATGGCATACAGGGTAGGAGAGCAAGTACCCAACCATTCAGATAAAGAGGCAAGGATTAATCAAGATGTTACCCATACAATGGTGTTTGGATAACTGACCAAGAAACATTTAGCTTTGGGCTCCAAATGCTCTTGTTGAAAATTGAAGTACCACATACATGCTTCGAGATAGCATTGGCATGGTCTTGAAGCAAAGGTCGGACTTGGATGCACAAAGGATTCATCAGGAACAACTTATAGAATAAGTCTTACAATTTCCTCCTGGAAGAATGGTTATCCTTGCAAAAGAGATTATAGTGATAGGTCCTCCAGCCAGGGGTGCTAGGCATGACATCATATTACCGAGTCATCAAAGGACCAATATTATAACTCTTGGAAAGTTGTCCCAACCCTCATAGCCTACCGAGATTTAGATCCAATTGGTTTCATGATACCTCAAACCCAGGATGTTCGAGAAGAAAAGGTGCAACTCAAATCAACGAAATGACATTGTAAGATTCTCGGGAAATGAACTATGGGAGAAGGTCCCCAAAACAATAGTTCATCATTAAACAAAGGAGAGGATGAGGAGGTGGCTAATGGGCTCAGCGACAATTCATCGAGAATTCCAAACGGATGGATTTCCACAATAATGTGAACAAGAAGATGACACTTCTCAAATCAAATGATATAATGTTGTATGCTCGAGGAAAACATACACCATTAATCATTAGTTGAAAGGTGTGCCCGAATCCTTAGGCAGCAAGATCAATGTTAGAGTGACGATTCAATAACCAACAGTCTAAGAACGAACTGTCGATCGTTAACTTCAAAGCAATAGGGTTGCTAGGAGTACAGAACTCAAGCAGCATCGCTAGCATATTGGTATCCGGGTTAAAAACAACACGGGGGCCAAGGAAGAATGGTGATGGTGAGAAGTATCATCATACCGAGAATTTCTAAGAGGTGGAGCAATCCCCACAACATTCTTGACATAAAAGACAGTGATACTTCAATGCAGAACACAACACTAGCTGGAGAGCAAGTTGTATTCATAATGTGGACAAGTTCGTGATGAAAGGAAGTCAAGGGTGTTGTCGATGATAATAAAATCATCGAGGGCAAGGAGAGTATTTCTCTTCATGAACACTGTTGACATCTCGAAAGAAGTCAAAGTGCTGAAGGTGATCCGACACATTTGCCGGGAGGTTTCAAGAGGATGCAATCTAACAACAACGGCAACAAGCAAGAGAATGACGAAGTGGCAAGTTATAAGATCAATATAAAAGATGCAAGATCGGAACCAATGTTGCTTTTCAAGACAAGCAACATGATGTTGAAAGCTCGACGTAAGTCGTGCTCACACACTGAAGAATTCGTGCACCAGAGAAGGACGAGGTAGTACAGTCAAAGATAGCAAGACAAGGATGCAGCCTATAGTCTAGGAATGACCAGATTGAGTTCACAATTTCCTAGTAAAAATACTAGGGGTATTTGATTTGTAGCGCGGAATAATTTCACTAGGCGGTGTCCTCAGTTGACAATAACCTAGAACCCGTAGGGTGATTACGACAAGGAAAGGCATTACTTCAACAAAGTTAGTAAGATGTGGTGCAATGGCAAGACATCTTCGAGATACCAGGGTGTAATACTCAAAGGTAGAACATGATAGAAGTAGAACCGGGTCATTGACCTATGACAGTAGATACTTCAACTTTGCCAAAAATAGACGAGGCACTGGAATGAATTCCCATCGGATATATCAGATCAGGACAGCATGGTCAGAACCATAACTGTAAGGAATCAATTCAAGAATACCGAAAGAATCATACAGTTGGATAATCATTTTGCAAGAAGCTTCTGAGACGGTCTACATCATTTTCATGGGCATGAACACAAATTTCAAGGTCCACTCCCACTTTTTTTATGCATATCATTTCATTCACCTCTCGCTTTGATAAAACTGTAGTGTTGGGATTTTATCTGGTAGAACACCGGAAGGGTATGACTTGTGAAAACTTTTGGGTTCTCATGGATTAGGGGAAGGCATAGGTTCAACCCATCGGGCATCTTAGTAACATATACCACAAGTTTCAAAAGTAAAAACACAAGCTCGAAAGCAGAGCATGGTTGGCCAAGCAGAGGATGCAATTTACCAAAGGCATTATGTATCAGGGGAAGAACTCAAGGTTTTGATATGTCGAAACGGTCGGATAATAATCCACAAAAAGATCTAGCAGACCGCGAGGAATCAGATGTGAGTATCGATACTCAACCAGAAGAAGAAATAATTAAAGGAGATCAGATTATAGAAACAACTGACTAATTCAACCAAATGTAAAGGAATTATGTTTTCCGAATCAAGAGATCAGAAGCAAACGCTCTGATCAAGGATGGATAAGTTGAATATGCTTGGGGATACAATCGATGGCAATTTGATTGGTCGAGATCCAACTAGGTTTAAAATGACGTCTGCATCGGAAGGATGAATTCTAGGATCTGATTGGGGATTGCGAGCATCCGCAACATTTTGAACCAACGGACTCGAAATGATAGTGACAAGGATGGCAATAAGATTACCAGACTTATGGGATTAACCATATAGCACGCAAGCAAGAATTTCAAGATAAATATGTTGTTGAGGATTTTCTAAAGCTCGAATAGGATTTCGAAGACTTTAGTGAAACATATGTGTGAGGATTAATTTATAGGTGTATTCAGTCGACAAGGAACTGCAAGGCAGTGGGCACAAAGGATTCTCGAAACAATGACCAGTATTTCGGGGTATCTTGTAAGAACAAGACCAACTGGGGATGAATGTAAGAATGACAACTGCATTTAGCTATCCATTTAGAGTTGACGATAGAAGGGGAATTGCAATGCGAGGAACCCAAGTTCTCGAGTTAACAGCGGAGAGTATCTTCAGGGTCTTCTGGTGCAGCAGACGATCATCGGTAATAAGGTGCTCTCCGGGTGAAGTGATAACGAGATCCTAATGTTAGATTTTGCAAAATTCATTTATCCCGAATAGAAGAGAGATCAGAGTCCCAGAGTATAGACGAGGAGTAAAAGATCCTAATACCACCCAATGGCGACGTGGGCCCGTAAGCTACACAGCCATGTTAGTAAAAGTTTTTCAATGACTAGACTCAACTTCGGCCAAGGAGTTAGAAAGGGGGATTCCTACAGGCAGTCGGCTCTGATACCAACTTGTGATGCCCCCGATTTGACCGTACACTAATCATGCACGCAAATGTGTACGACCAAGATCAAGGACTCACTGGAAGATATCACAACACAACTCTAGACACAAATTAAAATAATACAAGCTTTATATTACAAGCCAGGGGCCTCGAGGGCTCGAATACATAAGCTCGAAAACACAAGAGTCAACGGAAGCAATAATATCTCAGTACAGACATAAGTTAAACAAGTTTGCCTTAAGAAGGCTAGCACCAAAGTAGCAATGATCGAAAAGGCAAGGCCTCCTGCCTGGGACCTCCTAACTACTCCTCGAAGCCGATCTTCACGTACAAACATCCTCGGGATCTTCTGGGTCCAGGATTCCACCATCTGGTTGCGTCATCCGAGAAGAAGGAACAAAAGGGGAAAAGGGGGAGCAAAGCAACCGTGAGTACTCATCCAAAGTACTCGCAAGCAAGGATCTATACTACATATGCAATGGTATATGTGTAAAGGAGCAATATCTGTGGGCTAAACTGCAGAATGCCAGAATGAGAGGGGGATAACTAATCCAATCGAAGACTACGCTTCTCGTAACCTCCATCTTGCAGCAAAAGATGAGGGTAGCTGGAAAGTAACAAGTATCATCGCTTCTCGCAGCCTCCGTCTTGCAGCAGTAGAAGGGAGTAGATGGTAAGTTCACCAAGTAACATCGTATAGCATAATCCTACCCGGTGATCCTCCCCTCGTCGCCCTGTGAGAAAGCGATCACCGGGTTGTATCTGGAACTTGTCTGGGTGTGTTTTATTAAGTATCCAGTTCTAGTTGTCATGAGGTCAGAGTACAACTCCGGGTCGTCCTTTTACCGAGGGACACGGCTATTCGAATAGATTAACTTCCCTGCAGGGGTGCACCACATAACCCAGCAGGCTCGATCCCATTTGGCCGGACACACTTTCCATGGTCATGCCCGGCCTCGGAAGATCAACACGTCGCAGCCCTACCTAAGCACAACAGAGAGGTGAGCACGCCGGTCTAAGTCCTAGGCGCGCAGGGGTCCGGGCCCATCGCCCAACGCACACATGCACGTTGCGTACGTGGCCGGTGAGCAGACCTAGCAACCTCCATTACTAAGGAAGTTACGTTACGCGGTCCAACCCGGCGCGCGCCGCTCAGTCGCTGATGTCAAGAAGGCTTCGGCTGATACCACGACGTCGAGAGCCCATAACTATTCCCATGCAGCTGGTTAGTGCGTATAGACCAAATGGCCAGACTCAGATCAAATACCAAGATCTTGATAAGCGTGTTATTATGAAACAACCGCGGACAACGACCAGGGCCAGGCCACCTCTCCACTGGGTGTCTCAACCTGCCATGTCGCTCCGCCACAAAGATCCACTCGGGGGGCCGTTGGGAACTCAGGCCCATCACTACCTGGATGGAGCCACCTGTCCTTTCAGCCCCCACATCGAATCACTTGCGGGTACTCAATGAGCCGGCCCGACTTTAGTCACATCATGTGTCATGTAAAGTACTCTCTCCGTTCGAAATTACTTGTCGCATAAATGAATGTATCTAGACGTATTTTAGTTCCAGATACATCCATTTCTAAGACAAGTAATTCCGAACGGAGGGAGTATGTGTATGGTATATACCCGTGATCACCACCCGAGGTGATCACGGCCCGATAGTATAGCATGGCAGACGGACAAGGATGTGGGGCCACTGATGGAAAACTAGCATCCTACACTAAGCATTAGGATGGCAGGTACATGTATCAACAGTTGTAGCAGCAATGACAGGCTATGCAACAGAATAGGAGTAACCGAACAGTAACATGCTACACTACTCTAATGCAAGCAGTAGACAGGAGAATAGGCGATATCTGGTGATCAAAGGGGGGGGGGGCTTGCCTGGTTGCTCTGGCAAGAAGGAAGGGTCGTCGTCGACGTAGTCAAACACCGTGGCACTGTCAGCGGTCTCAGTCCCGGTGTCTATCGAAGAGAAGAGGGGGAAGAAACAATAAATATAAAAGCAAGCATCGCATCACAAAGCATAACATGGCAAAACGTGGTGCTACGTGTGACCTAACGCGGTAGGAGGTGATACCGACGAAGAGGAGTAACATCCGGGAAAGTATCCCCGGTGTTAGGTATTTTCGGGCAGATGAAACAAAGGGGGAATGTTGCATGTTCGGTATGATAGAGATGTGTGGCGGACGAACGGACCGTGTATTCGGATTCGTATCGAAATTCTGAGCAACTTTCATGTATAAATTATTTTCATCCGAGTTACGGATTATTTTATATTAATTTTTAAAGTTTTAAATCATTTTCTAATTTATTAATTATTAATTAAATCAACATTATCCAGAATAGTGCATACTGACGTCAGCATGATGTCAGCATGACGTCAGCAGTCAACAGTGGTGTTGACTGGGTCAAACTGACGTGTGGGTCACGTATGTCATACACTGTTTAGTTTAACTAGGATTTAGGTAATCTAATTACTGTTTAATTAAACTAACTAGTTAATTAGATTAGTTAAACATGATTAATTAAATTAACCAATTCACTAATTAATTAATTATATTTTAATAATATTATTTTTTTCTATATATATATATATATTTATTCTTTAAAAAAACGTTCTGGGGCCATGGGCCCCACCTGGCAGTGGCCCGGGGGGGCCTAACGGGCGGTGGGTGCGGGCGTCGGGCACCCGAGCCAGCGCTCGCCCACGGGTGCGGCGGAACGAGGCCGCCGGGGCTAGGCGAGCCCGTCGGAGTTGGCAGCCGGGGCGCGGCGGGTCGCCGGAGTTGGCCGCGGTGAGGCCACGGCAGGTAGCGGGGCTGTGGCGTGGTGGCACTGCCGCGGGAGGAGGAGAGGGCGGTACGGCGGGCGAGTGGCCGGAGCGCATGGGCGCCGGCCGGAACCAGGCGGCGGGCCGGAAGGGGGACGGCGACCAGGCGAAGGCCGCGACGCAGAGGGGCGGAGGGAGGCGGCTGCAGAGGTGGGCGCGGGAGTGGCGATGCAGCATCGGGGCTCGGCCTCGCAGCTGGCGGTGCGAGCCTGGCGGGCGCGCTCGCGGCTCGGTCTAGCACGAGCGGGGCGACGCAGGACACAGTAGGGAGGGCGACAGCGGTGCCCTGCGCGGGGCCAGCGTTGCCGTGGCGACAGAGCGACCGGTGGAGGCGAGCGTGAGCTCGGCCATGGCGGTGGAGCTAGGGACACGAGAGGCGGCTAGCTACGGGTACGAGCACGGAGCTACGACACGGCAACAAATCGAAGGGGGAAACAGGGGGAATCGACAGAGGAGCTCACTGCAAATCTCGTAGACGTGGTTTGGAGGCGCGGAGACGACCGGAGACAACGAGCTCGACGACGAGGTGCGACGGCCGTGGCGGGAAACCGGCTCGATGCCGAGCGTACGTTGCCTCCTAGCTTGAATCAGCGGAGGTAGGCGAAGGAGTCGACGACGGCGGAGCTCCTGGACATCTTGGCGCACCGAGGGGCGGTCGGTGGCCGCGGGATCGACGCGGCGACGGCGACGGCTATGGTTGTGCGTTGAAGAAAACAAGTAGAGCGAGGCAAGGGGGAAAATGTGCGGGGGCTAGGGTTGACGACGGGGCGCTGGGTCTTGTAGGGCGAGGTCTTAACCACCGGGGGAGCCGCGGGATGGCTGCCACCACGGCCATCGCGCCGTGGATGGCTGCCACGCCTCTCCCTGCCTCCTGTAGCGATAGGTTGAAGGAGCTGGGGGTGGGCTGGGCCTGTCTTACTAAATGGGTCAAGGGGGTCACTAGAATAGATTGTTTTATATGTATGCTCCCCAACTTCTTTCATGTTTTCTTAGTTACTACTGTTTTGTATTTAGTTTAGGTACTAAAGGATTTTAGTTAGATGTGCAAAGTATCACATAAATTCTAGGCAATATTTTGGGCTATTCCAACAAGTTTTAAATATTTTTTTGGATAGTTTACATATTTATTTACATTAGATTGTTTCCATAAAAAGCTTATGGGTCAGCTTTAAAATGTTTTTTTTTACTATAGGTCAGCTTTAAAATGTTTAGGGGCACTTATATATTATGGAAAAGTTAATTCTTACATGAAAATTAGCTAGTGAATATTCGCAGCCCTACGTACATTTTTATTTTACCTTTTGAAACTTTTAAATTTTCAAGTTGCATTCGAATTTGAATTTGATCTGGTTTTCAATAAGAGTTGATTAAGCTTAATAAAAAGGGGTGACTTGGCATCATTTGTCAGGGTTTACTGTAGCTTAATTATCGGGGTGTTACATCAGGACTGCCAACATATCTACCACAATGTTGAACAAGACCGGGGACATCAGATCCCCTTATCTTAAGCCTTTATAGGTTTGGAAGTAATGACCTATGTCGTCATTCACTTTAACCACCATGCTACCTTTCTGTACAAAGGAGTCTACCTGTCTCGGCAAGGATTTGGCAAACCCCTTCATACGCATAGCTTGTTGGAGGAAGGTCCATTTGACCTTATCATAAGATTTTTTTAAAATCCACCTTGAAAATTACTCCATCTAGCTTGTTTGAGTGAATTTCATGCAAAGTTTCATGTTAGACAACAACCCCCTCTAGGATGTGTCTCCCGGGCATGAAATGAGCCTAGCTCGGATGCACCACTGAATGGGCAATCTGCGTCAACCTATTAGTACCGACTTCAGTTAAAAAAATTAAACTCGCATTCAAAAGACTAATCTTCATAAGCTGCTTGATACGCACTGCCTCCTCCTTCTTTGGCAACAATGTAATCATTCCAAAGTTGAGGTGAAAAAGCTGGAGATGGCCATTGAACAAATCATTGAACATCGGTAAGAGGTCACTCCTAATAATGTCCCAACAGTTCTTATAGAACTCTGCTGGGAATCCATCTGGGTCGGGTGCTTTATTGTTCTTCATTTGTGTGACTGCCTCGAACACCTCATTCTCATAAAATGGTGCGGATAAAATCTCATTTTCATCTGTCCGGAGCTGAGGTATGTCCCCAACCGCGAGCTCATCAAGCGACATGAAGGTGTCCTCTAGAGGCCCGAAGAGGGTTTTGTAATAGTTCGATATGTACAGCTTCGTGTTCTCATGCCTAACGACCATACCCTCATCTTGCTCTAGTTGAATGTTTTTTTCTTTCTATGCTTCCATTAGTGATCATGTGGAAAAACTGAGTATTATAATCCCTTGGACCACTTTGAGCACCTTAGTTGTTAGGGCCCACTTCATTTCCTCTTCTCTAAGAGGAACATGACGTTTATGTTCGGCCTCAGTTTTCTCCTCATGCTCATTGACACTGAGCAAAGTCGATTCAGCTTTCAAGTCTAGAGCATTGATTAATTGAATAAGTCTCCCCTTCTCACGCTTGTAAATCCCACTTTCGTTTCTGGCCCAACCCCTTAGAAATTGTCTCAAGTGTCTAATCTTATTATGTCATCGATCACACAGAAATGTCCACCAACCTCTTTGGACCCGAAAGTGCTATTCTGCTCCCGAGCTTAAATGCACCTACATGAACAGTAAAATAGAAAAAAATCAAAAAAAAAACTGATTTTCTTTGGTAACCTTTGATAAACGTTTTGTATGCTTGCAAAATTTTAGCACGAAATGACATTCGTGGAAGGCGTGATGAAAAAAAAAATTAGCACTCCAAAATGTGTTCAAAACTAGCATTTTTGGAACATCGATTTTGTTTTTTTGGCCACGACTTCCACGAATGTTAGTTCGTGCTGAAATTTTGCAAACATGTAAAACATTTGTCAAAGTTTACCCTAAAAAAAAATCAGAATTTATTGATTTTTTTTTACTGTTCATAAGGGAGCATTTGAGCTTGGGGGCATTTACTCCATGTCCCTTTGGACCACTATCTTGCGACGATGCCTAAAAAATACTCCCTCTCAAATCATCCTAGTTCGAAGGAAAATGTATTCTTATTGCCTACATGCGTCACTTCGTCTGAATCGACCAACAAAGTTGTATGATTAGATATTGCACGTTGTAACGCCTGCACGGTTATAAGAGGGAATTTTGTTTCCAAGTCAACACTGGTAAGAACACGATCCACCTTCTCATAGGTTGGATTTGATAGCGAATTCGTCCACGTGAACTGTCTACTCGAATGATCAATCTCAACCTATTAATTTTATGAATTAAACCCGGATAGTTATGTTGCACAACCGCGTGAAGAACCACTGAGCTAAGGCCCTCTTTGCGGTCGGCAACGCGATGCCCTACCGAGTTCTAAGCAGGTACGAAATAGGCGGCCGTGATCAATGTACAAGAGCGCTCAACTTGCTGGAGCTTGCAAATACAGGTGCGTTACTCTGTCGCTCAACTTGCTGAACCTTGCAAACGTAGGTGCGCGCATTAACCCTGTCGGTTCTGCTAATTCGAGCAGGAGTTAGGAGCTAGTCTCTTTGCAATCTGTGTAGTGTAAGATATTGTTTCGATTGCACACACCTCAAATCAAGGAGAAGAACACACCTTTTGTTTTCCAAACGAAAAAAAGAAGACCATTCTCCACGATCCCAGACAGTACCAGCACTTGTACTTTTGAAGAAAATAAAGTTCTCCTACCAAATATACTGTTCCTTTTTTCCTTTTTTGGGGGAAAGCCGAACGCTATTCCTGTTCGTATTCGATAATATTCCAGCGATCCAGTCTGTCCATTAACTCGGCCGCTTGCCTGATAGCGGCGTGGCACCCGCCCGTTTCATCAAAACTGGCTCGCCCACCTGCCTGATGATGATCCCCACCGCGCGCCAACCTCTTCATTCCGTTTGTCACCGAGAAGCTCGGAACAGTCTGGAAACTCCGCACCGCCGCTCGGCGAGCCAAGTGGAACGGCAGCTGCACGCGGCGCGACCAATCCGTACGCGATGATGGCGATCTCGCAGCCATAACCAAGGGCGAATAGTCTGCACTTAGCTCGGTGCTTCTTCAACACAACTCAGAGGCCTCTCTCTCCCAAACCTTGCAAGTTGCAAGCAAACAAGACAGCGCGGGCCTTTTACACCCGTCGGTAGAGCGCCGGCGCGTGGCCCCGAGCAAGCACGGTGCCATCGTCGTGTCGGCGATGGTGACCACCGTGCACGTCGCCGTCGTCGACATGGCGGGGTTCCTGATCAGAGTGTACAGCGGCTGGGGAGTCGAGCTCGCCGCCGTCTCCCTCGCGGCCTTCCTCCTCCGGTACGCCGTGGTGCCCTACGCGAACCACCTGGTCGCCAGCCTGAGCGGCCTGAGCGAGGTGGGCGCCAGCGACGCCGTCGTCGCGAGCTACTGCCGCGCCTCGGGCCTCGACGGCGCCGCCATCTCCCGGCTGCCATGCTTCGTGGCCGTGCGCCGCGCGGTCGGGCCGGGCGGCGCCGTCGCCACCATGGACTGCCCGGTGTGCCTGGGCGCTGTCGAGGAAGGGGAGACGGTACGGGCGCTCCCTGTCTGCCGGCACGCATTCCACGCGCGGTGCGTCGACGCCTGGCTGCGCCTGCGGCCGACCTGCCCCGTTTGCCGAGCGACGTTCAGGTGACGTTGAGACCGACGCGGCGGCCAAGGGGACGCGACACGGTGGAGTGGGTGCTCGTTTGCAGTTAGAGCTCTGTGTTTTTTCGGACACGGCGTTCCTTCCACCGAACGTGTGGGTGGGAAATTCCACGGCCAAAATTGCTGTGTTGTTTCACCGTTATAGCAATCTTTATTTAAATTGTATACTCTCGTTTCCTTTGGATTTGCGGTTACTACCCTGCCTCTATTTGTTCGTATTTGCTACTCGTATTTATCAGTTGTCTAGAAATTAAGTGTGAGATGCGTCCTGTGATGGAGCCAAGATTGAAGCAAACCCGGGGCAAAAAAAACTGCAAGATGGTGGCACTTAACTGCCCAAAAAAAATTCTCAAAGTGTTTTTAAAAAATACCCCGTGCGGCGGCATACAAAATAAAACTCAGTTACTCAATAAGTCTAGAATTCAAACTCAATGATTAACGGTCCTGGCCAGCAGGCAGAGGCGGAGGCAGGGGAAGACGATAGACCCGTCGCAACTGGGGAGCACGACGGCGCCTGGTTGGAGCAGCACGGCGCCCGGGACACGGGGCCGTGGCGCACAAGGCGCCCTCTTAACTGGGCCGGCGTATTTTGCAAATCACATGGTGAAAAAAAAAATCTGAAAAACAATATGTGTGCGCTAGGGATCAAACAAACACTGTGTGCACATGAGAGATCAAACCTCTACTTGTGCTGTCACGTGGCCATTTGAGCTAAGGTAGTTTGGTGAATAAGACTGCCTGTAGTGGGTCGTAATGGATATTATCATAGATTAGAGTCTTAGATGACTTTATTTATTGGCATGCAAGATATATAATATTAGAGTATTTATTATGATGCGGTATCATGATATTATGCTCAACCATCTTTTTCTTCGTAAAACTTTATATCACCTAATCAAAATTGTCTAGTTGGCATGCATGTTACTAGTTATGATAGTCTCATTATGAGTAGCCTAACATGCAGCACGGAACTTTAAGAACTATCAGTACTCACACATCTGACGCATTTTTTAAAACGTCAAAACATTTTTTAACTGGCTATTTTAAAACATGTGAACCTTTTCAAAATTGCGAATAATTCTAAAGCTCAAATAGTTTCAAAAAACAAATTTTTCTAAATCTCAAAAATGTTTGAAAACATGAACATTTCTGAATATTTGAACATTTTTTGGAAAAATGAAACATTTGATGAATTTTTGAAAAAGAAAATGAAAACAGGAATACTTTTTGCAAACAGGGACAATTTTAATGTTTCAATAATTTGTGAAAATAGGAACATTTTTCGATGTATCGGACAAACTTGAAAAGTTGAACATTTTCTAAAACTCCAAAAAAAAATCGAAAGCACAACCAATTTTTTTATTTGTGAACAAAATTTGAAAACATAAACATTTTTTTTAATTAAGCACATAGTTTGAAAACACAAATTATTGTACAAATTAGTGTACATTTAAAATATATTAAAAATACAACATTTCAATTATTTTGAAAAGAAACTGTAATCTTATTTATTTATTTTGAATATTTGGGAAACATTTCTAGAAAAAACTATAAACCAATAAAAATAAAAGAAATAAAATTGATAAATGGAAAATAATTTATAGAAATTGTTGAATAGTTTTGAAACATGGTCATTATTAGAATTTGTGAACAAACAATTATAAACAGGAACATTTTTCTAACTGTGAACAATCCTTTGACACCACAAATATTTTTTTGAAATTGCTTAATATTTTTTAAACGCGAATAATTTTTTAATGTTGAAGAGAAAATTTTGTTTCTAAACTCCGAACAATTTCCAATTTTTTAAAAAAGTTTGAATATAAACAAAAACTTAAAAAATGGACAAAAAACGAATATGGGCCGGCCCACTCAGGCGTACCTGTGCGGAATCCCCGACATTTTGAAGCAAAGGGTGGCATATAAAGTTTTCCAAGCTACATCCCCGCTCGCTCGATCCTCGCTCTCGAACACTAGAATGGTTGACCATCACATTAGGATGCCTTGCTCGCTTGTTCACCACTTGCTACGGTCGCTTACCTTCATTCACATTTTGTTTTGTTTTCCAAAAAAAGATGGGGTATTTTTTTCTCTTCCTGTTGAAACATTAAAAATTGTTAATGAATTTAGATTATTTTTCTTCTCTCATTTATAAAATGATGGCAAATAAAAAAAGTTCATAAATTTATGAAAGTTCACAAATTTCAAAATATGTTTGTGAATTCATAAAAATTACACAAATTCGAAAAACTATGAAATATGTTCAAGAATCAAAATTTTGCGATTTGAACTATGTGTTTTTTGAAGGACGACACTTGGCGAATGTGTGTGGATTACACGGACTTGAACAAGGCTTGCCCAGCTGACCCGTTCGCCCTCCCTTGTATTGATCAGATTATTAATGCTACGGCGGGTTGTGAGCGTTTGAGTTTTTTGGATGCTTATTCCGGTTATCATCAGATCAAGATGGCAGTTAAGGACCAAGAGAAGACAACTTTTATCACTCTGTTTGAAGCCTTCTGCTATGTCTCTATGCCTTTCGGGCTTAAGAGTGCCCATGCGACTTATCAGCAGTGTGTACAGAATTGCCTTCACGGCCAGATCGGGCGTAATGTTCATGCTTATGTGGATGATATTGTGGTTAAATCCAGAAAGAAGGAGACCCTGATCGATGATTTGAAGGAGACGTTTGACAATCTCCAGGTGTACAAGATGAACCCGGCCAAGTGTGTTTTTGGTGTTCCAACAGGCAAGCTTTTGGGTTTTTTGGTTTCTAAGCGAGGCATCGAGGCTAACCCGGAGAAAATCAAGGCTATCACTTTCTTGGCGATGCCAAAGTGTGTCCATGATGTCCAGCGCTTAGCAGGACGGATAGCGGCTTTGAGCCGGTTCATAAGCCGCCAAGGTGAGAAGGCTATCCCTCTATATCAAATGATGAAATTTTGTCTGGAGTGAAGCTGCCAATGAGGCGTTCTAGGCACTTAAGAAGCAATTGGTTGAGCCGTCGGTTCTTGCTGCTCCCATTGACAAGGAGCCTTTGTTGTTATATGTTGCTGCAAATAGCCGGGTTGCCAGTGTGGCCATTGTTGTGGAAAGGAAAGAGGCCGGTAAGGAGTATCCGGTTCAACGGTCGGTTTATTATATCAGCGAGGTACTTATTGAGTCCAAGCAGAGGTATCCTCATTGACAGAAGCTGGTATATGGGGTCTTCATGGCAAGCCGGAAACTCAAGCAATATTTCCTGGGTCATCCTATTACTTTGGTGTGTTCTGCTCCCTTAGGGTATTTCAACCAAAACAGAGAAGCCACAGGTCGGGTAGCCAAGTGGGCCATTGAGCTTGGGCCTCATGGTTTATAATATGTGCCTCGAACGGCCATCAAATCACAAGCGCTCGTGAATTTTATCAATGACTGGACCAAATTGCAAACGCCTAAGGAAAAGCCGGATAACACATATTGGACTATTCACTTTGATGGGTCCAAGCAGTTAGAAGGCTCGGGGGCTGGAGTTGTCTGAACTTCCCAGCGAGGTGATAAATTTTCTTATCTTCTCCGGTTAATGTTCCCTTGTACTAATAATGCAGCTGAATATGAGGCCTTGCTCCACGGTCTTTGGATGGCCAAGGAGATGAACTTAAGCCGGGTAAGATGCTTTGGCAAATCAAATCTGGTAGCCCAGTAGGTTTCTGGCACTTGGGTTTTCAAGGATCCGCTCATGGCGGCTTATCATCGAGAGGTTGATGCTATTGCGGGTCACTTCAAAGGTTACCAAGTTGAGCACATTGATCGGAGGAAGAACGAGGCGGCTGATACCTTAAGCCGGTTAGGATCTCAGCGTAATCCGGTACCGCCCAACACATTTTTTGATGTTTTGATCAACCCGCCTGTCAAGTTACCCACAGAGGAGGACCTTGCTATTCCTAACCCGGAGGCACAGTTGGTGGCGGCTCTTCATGTTATACCTGACTGGGCGGTTCCGTATTTGTCTTACATGACCCGGGGTGAGCTACCTGAGGACGAAATTTTGGCCAGACAAATAACTCGACGGTCTAAGTCAATGATGATTGTCAATGGAGAATTGCACCATCGCAGTGTTACAGGGGCGTTTCAACGTTGCATCTCTCCTAAGGAAGGCTGTGAGATCCTGTGAGAGATCCGTGAAGGAGATTGTGGTCATCACGCTGACTCTAAATCTCTTGTGGCAAAAGCCTTTCGTCATGGGTTCTATTGGTTGACGGCTCATGCTGATGCTGAAGACTTAGTCAGCAGATGTGATGGTTGTGAGAAGTTTTCATGGCGTGCTCATGTTTCGGCTCAAGAGTTAAGGATGATCCCAATAACTTGGTCGTTTGCGACTTGGGGGCTTGATATGGTCGGTCCTTTTAAGAGGTCCAAGGATAAGAAAACCCACCTTTTGGTGGCAGTGGACAAGTTTACCAAGTGGATTGAGGCAGAGCCAGTTAGCAAGTGTGATGCAGAAACATCGGTTCAATTCATCAAGAAGGTGGTTTTATGTTTTGGCTTTCTAATTCCTGCTCGTCCTCGAATAGGTAAATGATAACAAGAATAATTTCTGTGGTGACATGCTATTAACCATATAGGACTTTTTATAGTCATATGACAAAAGCTTACTGAGATAATGATTCTATAGTAATTAAGTTGCCTCATGAGAAAATCACAAAGGGCTGAAAGTTTTACAACATGACATTGAAACATCAAATAGATTTGCAATGAACATGATGTGCAAATATGATAAAGTGATATCTAGCTTGCCCCCTTTAGTGAAGCAAAATATAAATGCAGGGGCACCTTCAAGGTTTAAGTGATGACTAGATACAATGATTTCAAAATAAACGATATCACAATCATGCAAAAGACAATGCTACTTTGGAACAATGCACATTACACTTAGAATGACAACCATGCTCTCAGTAGTTGGTGCTTGAAGAAAGAAGGTGGAGACTCAACATAAAAGTAAAAGAATGGTTATGTGCTAGAGCTTTTTATTTGGAAAACATAGAAGCAATTTTGTCAACGGTAGTAGTACTTCATATGTGTCATGCATAAGACATCCTATAAGTTGCAAGCCTCATGCATCGAATACCAATAGTGCTCGCACCTTGTCCTAATTAGCTCAGATTTCCATGGGTTATCATTGCATTACATATGTTTCAACCAAGTGTCACAAAGGGGTACCTCTATGCCACCTGTACAAAGGTCCAAGGAGATAAATCGCATTTGATTTCTCGTTTTTGATAGATCTCAACTTGAGGACATCCATATCGGGACAACATAGAAAATAGATGATGGACTCCTCTTTAATGCATAAGCATATTCTCATAAGAGATTGAGGATTAATGTCCAAGCTAAAACTTCCACCATGATACATGGCTTTGGTTGGCGGCCCAATGTTCTTCTCTAACAATATGCATACTCATTCAACCCATGGCAAATCACCCTTACTTCAGACAAGACGAACATGCATAGCAACTCACATGATATTCAACAAAAGTGTGACAGTTGATGGCGTCCCCAGAAACATGGTTACCGCTCAGCAAGCAACTTATAAGAAATAAGATACATAAGCAACATATTCTTTACCACAATAGTTTTTAAGCTACTTTCCCATGAGCTATGTATTGCAAAGTTAGTCTGCTTAGTACAGGTGGAGGTTAGCAAAAGACTGGGAGCGACCAACTAAGAGAGCAATGACGGTCATAATCATGCAGAGCGACAAAGCAACATTGAATCAGGCATGGTAGTTATATCGCTACTCAGGAATAAAAGATCATCAAGGCTTGACAGACTTTCTTTACAGTCTTAAATATGCGTGAGCATACGCCAAGTCAATCAAAAT
The DNA here is from genome assembly GCA_902687465.1 of Secale cereale. Lineage (NCBI taxonomy): Eukaryota > Viridiplantae > Streptophyta > Magnoliopsida > Poales > Poaceae > Secale > Secale cereale. The sequence goes on from LR738711.1 coordinate 177,067,965, forward strand.
AAATTCTCGAAGGAAGATATTACTAAACCATACCACATCATAGGCAAACAAATCAAGTTGGTATTCCAATAACACATTGGGAATCCCCCAGCTATTTGAGACTAACCATAAGAAAACCTGAACTACTAAGCGCCATCATGCACGTAGCATCTTTATCATAGACATATTAACCAATGCAACGGAAGCAAACTCTCTTAATAAGGTGAGCATGGTAATTAAAGAGAGTTCAAGCAACCAACTAAACAAAAGCTCTTTGAAAAGATAAGCATGAATACTAAGAGCAGAGCATGATAGTAGCTATTAAAAGACAAAGAACACACACAGCAAAGATAGACATGAAAATTCTATGTTATGTTCTAGGTAGAAGTGGAGCGTGTTTCTCTCCCACATAAAGAACGCTGAGTTCCGACTCGTTATGAAAAACTAAAAACTAAACTAAAAGCAAGACGCTACAAGCATAGCACATAACACATGAAGTGATAAAAATATAGCGGAACGAAAGACGAACTGATAATGTTGATGGAGAAGGGGATGCACGGGGGCATCCCCAAGCTTAGACGCTTGAGTCTCCTTGAATATTTCTTGGGGGTGCACAGGGGCATCCCCAAGCTTGAGCGCTTGACACTCCTGAATCTTTTTATCATCTTCCCTCGCACACTTGAAAACTCCCTTCATACATAACTCATCATAATCTGATTAGCGAGGTTAGTACCCTTAATAAAATAATTGTTCCTTGCTGGAAATAAAGATATTCTTGAAGTTCTACTGTTTCTCAAGATTGCCAAAAGGTTTTTGCAAAGAAAAAGCAAGCTCTTGGTTTGCAAAATGAAGGAAAGGCAAAACAGGACAGAATCTGTGAAAAACAGAACAGCAGGTAGTAAATGATTTGTTCGGGGCACTTCTGCAACTCAAATCAAAAAACTCAGAACAGAAGCACGAAAGACAATTATATAGAGAACGCTGTCGAAAAAATTCAGACCAAAAAGATGATCTGGTGATTTTATACGAATTTTTCTATCCAAGGACAGAATCTGTTTCCTGGACAGCACCTCACAACTTTTGAACTTTCTAGCAATCAGAGGCTATACTTGGCACAAATATGAAAAGCAAAGATACAATGATGATGCTACGGTAGTAACAACATCAAGACACAGCAAAAGAAAAAAAAAATTATTCATGTGGGCTGCCTCCCAAAAGCGCTTTCTTTTATGCCTTTAAGCTAGGCATAATGCATAGAGATCAAGTTTTATCAAGAGTAAAAGAATAGATAGCCCGTACAACGGACTCAAAAGGTAACTTGATCCTCTTTCGAGGGAAGTGTTCCATCCCTTTCTTGAGAGGAAACTGAAATTTTATATTACCCTCTTTCATGTCAATGATAGCACCAACGGTGCGTAAAAAGGGACGTCCCAAAATAATTGGACATGAAGGATCACATTCAATATCCATAATAGTGAAATCAACGGGAACGTAGTTGTCATTGACAACGATAAGAACATCGTCGATCCTCCCCAAAGGTTTCTTTATGGAAGAATCAACGAGACGAACACCAAAAGAACAAGAATCATAAGGTTTCAATTTAAGCATATCATATAGTCTTTTGGGCATAACAGAGGTACTAGCTACAATATCACATAAAGCATAGCATGAGAAGTTGTTTATCTTAATTTTAATCATAGGATCCCAACCATCCTCTAGCTTCCTAGGTATGGAGGCTTCTACTCTAAGTTTCTCCTCTCTAGCTTTGATGAGAGCATTAGTGATATGCTCTGCGAAGGCAAGATTAAGCGTGCTAGTGTGGGGATCTTTGGCCATTCCTTGTAGAAAGGTGACAACTTCTGAAATACTACAATTATCAAAATCAATTTTATCATTATTGGGCAGAATTGTAGTGTCATCCTCTTTGTTTGAATCGCTCTCTATTATAAGAGTTTGAATATCTTCCCAAGTTTGGGGAAGCTTAGGAGCAATTTTAAACTGAGGCTCATACTCTTTTCCTGGAAGACCATGCCATGGGCATAACCCTCCGTCAAGACTAATATAATCACAAGGTTTATTACTTTTGTAGATCCCGACAGTGGTAATTGGGGTAATGGAAGAAGGGGTGTACTCCTCCCATTTAGTGTTTTTGGTAGAACCCATAGTAGCAAGCAAGCAAGATAACTATTTTTGTGATTTTCGATAAAAGGTACTAAAGCAAAAATTGAAAGGTAAACTAACAAGACTAAAAGCAAAGGTAAAAGATAGCATGCAACTCCCCTATCCTGAAGAGTGGAGTCCCCGGCAACGGCGCCAGAAAAACTCCTTGATGGGCCTCTAACCCCTCGTTGGTTACCCCAAGTGGAAGGTGTGAGATGCAGTGTTGTGGAAGTTTTTCCCTTAGCAAAGATGCCAAGGATCGAATCCCCAGAGACTTCTAGGTTCAACAAGTAGGTGTCAACTGCTAACGGCGCCAGATATTATCAATCAACGTGGACCTGCACACAGATACAAATAACTTTGCTCCCAACGAGTACAGAGGTTGTCAATCCCTCCGGCCTTGTAGTTCACAAAGGATTAAACGCAAATGATAGTAGTGATAGATAATGTTTGCAATAGTAAGTAAAAGCGAAAAGTAAATAGCGGATGTGATCAATGATGGTAATATGGACCGGAGTCTCATGATGTTCACTAGTGATGTCTCTCTCCCAAAAGACGATAAAACAGCTATGTGAGGTAAACGAATTACAGCTGGGCAATTGACAGGACCACGAACGCAAACCAATGCTGACTACATTGCAAGAAAGGTTGAGGTTCAAAGCATGGGCAGTACGCCATAGTAAGTAGACCGAAATCCATCAATATCTACTACTAATCATCCACCTTGAGATATCTATCCAGAACATCTCGCTGGTATTAAGTTGCGAGCCCCACCCATAGTGTAAACTCAAAGCAACAGACAACTGCATTAAAAGAACTTTGCGTAAAGTAAACAATCCTTGCACCCGCGGGCACAAGCACCGTTGTTTTCCCCCTTGTGGCAACAGCACATCCCCTAGACTCATGTTTCTGTCACTCAAGCTAGTCATCGAGGGGCATGAACCCACAATCGAGCATAACGTTCCCTCTTGGAGTCACTACCTATTACTTGGCCAAAGCAATAAATAACAACGGAGAACATGCAAGAATTACTTATGAATATAAATATAAAAGAGGTAGATCAAATATATTACTCACTCACAATCTGAACATAATCTCATAATCCATCGGATCCCAGCAAACTCATCATAGCAACAGCATAAGGATTACATATGTGCCTCGATCATGTAGGGCAGCTCACGAGGACTAATTAGTGAAGCACAAGAACGGGAGGAGAACATCACATAGCTACTGGTCATGGACTCATGGTCCAAGGGAGCCTACTCACAACTCATCCGGGAGGCGTCCATGGTGGTGGAGGGGCTCCCGATGGTGATCCTCCCCTCCGGCAGGGTGCCAGGAAGAGTTCTCGTGGTGCTCCCGATCTTGGAAGCGGCGGCGGCGGCGGAACAGAGATGAGATCGCGAAAAAGAGTTCCTGTCCCGAGGGTTTCGAAGGACGCTCTAAATATATGCCAAAGAGGGGCACCAGACGGGGCTCGGGGGGCCCAGGCGCCCCCCCCCCCCGGCGCG
>LR738711.1:177071669-177164097 GCA_902687465.1 Secale cereale
CCCGGCTGTACTTCGGGCGCAAGGTAGGTTCTGGAACGCTGATTTTTTATATAATTTTTCTGGATTTTTCCTGACAGTTCTCGTAATGTGAAAACCTGAAATACAAAAACAGCCGAAAACAGAAATTGGCACTGGGGTGCACTGGATTAGTAGGTTAGTCCAAATATGATCAAAAGTGTATGGAAGTGTATAAATATCATAGCAATATCACCCAAAAGTGGCATGGAGCAAGCAGAAATTATAGATACGTTTTGGACGTATCACTTTCCCCACAGTATCATAACAGATAATGTCACTAATCTATCCAAGGGTGCTATGAGGGAATTTTGTCAACGCGAGCATATTCGACTTGATGTCTCTTCCGTGGCTCACCCACAGTCTAATGGTCAAGCGGAACGGGCTAATCAAGAGATTCTGCGAGGCATCAAGCTCCGGCATATGGTCCCTTTAAAGAGAACGCCGGGTTGTTGGGTGGAGGAGTTACCTTCAGTGTTATGGAGAATCAATACAACACCCAACAGATCTACAGGTTATACACATTTCTTCATGGTCTATGGAGCTAAGGCTGTTCTTCCTAGTGATATCCGTCATGACTCGCCTCGAGTGCCGGCTTACGTTGAAGCTGATAATGAGAAGGCACGTCAGGATGCATTGTATTTGTTGGATGAAGTGCGTGATCTTGCGGTGGCTCGTTCAGCGATCTATCAATAGGATTTACGATAGTATCACAGCCGTCGGGTCAAGACCAGAACCTTTCAAGAGGGCGATTTAGTACTCCGGCTCATCCAAGATCAAACTGGTATGCATAAACTATCTCCGCCTTGGGAAGGACCTTTCGTCATCAGCAAGAATCTGCATAACGGGTCATACTATCTGACTGACGTTCGGGAACACAAGGATTCACGCACATCAAAAGAGGAGACCTGCAGGCCGTGGAATATTACTCATCTCTGGCCTTACTATACTTGAGCCATTGGCTCTCATGATGTACATAGTTTGATGATGTAAATACTAGAACAATATAATAAAGCCGGCATCCCTGATAATTTAGGGCCTCTGTCGTTTTCACTTCCTCAAAGCTGAGTCTTTGTCATCATCCTACATGTTTACTCCAGAGGCTTGACGCCCAAATTGCTGGGACTAAAGAGAGTTGGATGCATAGCACAACTCAAACATAGGTCCTTGATGGGAACAATTCATAGGTATGTCACTTGGGGGCTTCCTGTTCAAACATAGGCGTATTCGACCAAAGAGAACACAACGTTACTACCCATTTGACTGGGTTATGTTCAAACATAGGCGTATTCGACCAAAGAGGACATAACCTGTGGGTCATCCTACCTGTACCCAGCTGCTTCAACTCCATCAGGTCATCCTCATTGACCCGGCGAACTCTTGGCGATCAGTCTTATATGGCGTATTCGACCAAAGACCCGAGCTTGCTAAGGTTCAAACGCCGGCTATCATGCAAGAGCACGGCTTACAGATAGTCAGGATAGATCCAGGCTCAAAATGCTGCCTTCCTTGAAACTTGGATAAATCGGCTTGTGATGCAAGATGCAACTCTGACCCCGCGTACTGTAGACAAGTCTATCTTTAAAGCAAAGACCTGCACTTGTCTAGGTTCAAATGTCGATTGGGTACTGTGAGAACCGGCTCACAGCACGCACGTACCTTCCAGTGGCCAAAAGGCTAGTTTCATTGAAGAAGAATCTTTGCCTTGGCGGCCTGCAAAAGCCTTGGATGTTTTTTGATCTCTTTTTCTTTGGTTCTTTTGTTATTTATGTTTTTTTTCTTTTGAGGTGCGTTTTTTTGCAAGTTTGGCCAAGCTGCGTCTACTTATGGCTCATATTTGAAGCCTCTCCGGGTCTCTGCAACCCGACCTAATGAACGGTTCTAAGCCGCCAGGAAGTAACAGTCTTATGTCTGGAGCGATGGCTCTACAAGACTTTAACTGCATGAAGACTGATAAAGCCGGCAGTTTAAACATACATTACAGGTATGATTATTTTCCGCTAAGATATTAAACATGGTAATTAAGTCGGCCCTGGTTATGGACCATCTGTCCCCAGTGGCACCGGTTGGGCATCATGACCTGCCCTACGGTAAGCCGCCGGGGCATTTGTTATCTGTTTATGTGCAGGATAAGGTTTACTTTGATCTACACAATTCAACACTGTCATAAGCATAAAGTGGTATTTCTGCAACTCGTGAATCAATAGTATTATGCATAGGCAGAATCGTTCACAATGGCACGACAGATTAAAGTTTTACTACCCTATTACAAGACTCCGTGAGCCAATCAAAATAAAGTGTTTTTTCTAAAGGATCAAGTATGCAAACCGCCCGGCGGTTCACTCTTCCTGGCCTTGCTGCTTTGAAGCCTCCGGATTACCCTTCTCCGGTTCTTCGTCCTCCTCTATCTGAAAGTTTTGTGACAACCAATTGACGCCACCCAAAGCTTCAAATTCAACTTCTTCATCTATAAGTTCAAACGGATCAATTTCAAGGGCGAAAGTATGCTTACTGATTGGAGGAATTAGCTCCATCACTTTGTAAGTCGGAGTGGGCATCTTCTGGTTTTCTATGTTGTAAGCCGGCTGATATCTTGACAGATCCGTTTCACTGGCAATACGGCTGGCCAAAGGGTGGATATCTTTAACACAAGCAGCAAAGTATTTTTGATCAAAAGTTGTGCCATCTTCCTTCAGACTTGGATAGCTAGTGGCTAAGTCGGATGGGTCTAACTCTGGTAGCCACGCCTTAGCCCGGCTCAAAGCTGTTACGGCACCGGCTCTCGCAGACGACCGCTTCATCTCATCAATCCTGGCAGGCAGCACAGAAAGTTTCCTCAATATATCTACAAAAAGATTTGGTGCCTGGTTGGACGGAGAGACAGTAGCCAATGCGTGCTGAGCTCCTATGTATAACTGTTCAATAAGTGTGTAAACAGCTTTAAGCTTCACAAGTGGCTCTTTGGCAAGATTACTGCTCCTGCTACATGCATGAGTCATAAATTGGTTAGTGGCGGTTTATGTTACCAAAGGAAAGGTTTAATTTTCAACATGGCGGCTTACCAAAGATAGCTGAAGTCATTTGAGATACACGATGCTTTAAACCGGTGAGCTCAGCGATCACCTTTTCAAGGGTTGCTTCTACTTTTTCGGCTCGTTGTACCAAGGTAGTTCTCTCTTCAGCCCAAGCAAACGTCTCCATTTCAAACTTCGCTTTCAGTTCTTCCATTTAAGTCAGACTAAATTGAAATTTTGATTCAGCCTTCTGGGTCTCAGATTCTTGAAACTTAAGCCGGCCCTTTGCATGATCAAATTGCGATTGCAATTTAGCAGTGGTATCCTATATAAACAAGGGGTTGTGAAATACATCATTATCCGGGTTACAAGAATTTAAGTCTCAAGCCTTTTGCAAGCAACAACACTTGGCACTTGGGGGCTAATGGCCGATGAAGTGTTCTTTCTTTCCTAGTTCATATCAATAAAGTCCCAAGCACTTTGTAAGCAAGAATACTTGGCACTTGGGGGCTAATGGTTGTCGAAACGTTCTCTATTTGCCGGTTCATATCACTAAAGTCCCAAGCACTTTGCAAGCAAGATTACTTGGCACTTGGGGGCTAATGCATATTGCTTCTCTCTTATCACTCATTTATGTTAACTCGGTGGCATTATAGACATTGACCACCGGCTTACGAAGGGTATACATGCAAATTCTAAAGATGCATCACAATGAATAGGACCGAGTCATTCATACTGCTTAAGCCGGCCCTTGGGGGCTACACGTGCAATGTTCATCAAAGTCGGATTTCCTATTAAGATGTGTGCCGACTCTGAAAGGATTCTATGAAAAAAGCCAGTATACTCATGCTATTCTAAGTCTACATCATATTCAATTCTATCATATCCAGTAGACTTGGGGGCTGGAAGGATGTATATGATTTAGTCAAGATTCATACCTAACTTCTTATGCATCTGCTTCACCTTATCAATTTCAAGGTCACGGCTGCTGTGGACTTGACTGAGATATCCGGAAAGCACTTCACTGCTACTCAGCTGTGCATAATGAGTCATATCAAACCTTACTTTTTGTTTCTCAACAAGTTCTTGTTTGGCAGTGTGTTTGGCCAGAACAGTTGGATTGCCCGGCTCTCTAAAGTCGGCGCCCGTAATTGTCACATCTTCAGTCTGCTTCTCTGCCGGCTCAGGTGGAATTGGTGATTCAGCAGTTATAGAGGTGACATTAGCATGGTCAAGAGAGATGTCAGGAACTTCAGGAGGAGTGTTGTGAGTAGATTTCTCCGTTTGCTTTTCAGCATCTGACGCTAAGATTCGCTGCGCCGGCTCAATGGTTTTTGGATCAGTCGCCGGCTTAGTTGCTTTTGCCCTCTTACAGGGTTTGGCTTGGCCACTACACAAGATAAGATAAGTCAGTACAAAGTTATAAAGAGACAAGGAAGAGCAGAACAAGGAATAATTCATACCCAAGGGCAGTCTTAAAAGCCGGCAGCTGAGTTTGAGATGAATCGCCAGACGAAGAGCGAGAGACCTCCTGATAGTTTGAATCGGAAGAGTTCAGTGGTTGGCGAATGAGACTCGCCATCGGGTAAAGAGAGTTTGAGTGCGGAAGGACCTCATTTTGACATTTTCGTCGAGCCGGAGTATTCGGTAAGCCGGAGGACAGTTCTTCGTCTCCGGTGTTCTGAGTCTGACGCCATTTCTCATGTTGATGTTGCTTCAAAAGAAAGTGAGGATTCAAATGAGCTAAAGGGTGTGAAAATCTTACTTTTCGGGTTATTCGTCGAATTTTCTGTCTTGGCAAGGTTTCTGAGCCGGAGGAAATAGTAATTACCTCTTCATCAACAGCCTGCCTGGCCCCCGTGTCATCCTGACAATAATCAGTGTCAATAAGATAATTGAAAAAGGAGCCAAGAGAACCAAGGGCTACCTCCGGCTCAGAGCTATCGATCTGTTCAAACAATTCAGAACTACTTGATTTCTTCTTTGTCTTTTTCACGGCCTTCTTGGCGGCTTTCTTGACAGCTCTGGCCTTTTTGGCAGCCTCGTGCTCATAGGTTTTCTTCCAGAAACTTGATGTAGCGTGTGGAAGTCGGCAAGGTTGAATTGACAAGAGAATCAAATAGTAAAGCAAGAAAGGCTAAAAGCAAGACTCACATCTGGTGCTGGGTTAAGTTTGCAGAAAGGGCTCAGACCCACTTTGCTGCAGTCTCCCAGGCTTTCATTTAAAAGGGTCTTGGTCATTTCTGTGATTGTATCCTCAGTCAAGTCCTTAGGGTTGTGGCGTAATGGATATGTGGTCTCACCAGTATAAGCACACATTAAGCCGGGCCTACGGCTCAAAGCAATGATTCGCCAGGCAATCCAGCACCGGACCAAGTCAATTATGGTTAGCCCATTTCCCAGTAGGGCCCTGACCTTTGCAAAAGTGGGAGCAATTTTTTTGCGTTCCGCGGTGGTAAGTTTCTCAGCAAGAGGATTCTTTGGGTCCAAACGCTGGACACGGTAACCCGGCAGCGGATTCTCATCAGCCGGGGAGGCGTCTTTGCAATAAAACCAGGTTTGATTCCAATCTTTGGGGTGACTCGGCAGACAAGCATAGGGGAAGATAGAATCTCTTCTTCGTTGAATTGAGACGGCTCCAAGTTCCAAGTTGGATCCGTTTGTGAACTCATTTTGGTGGTTTAAATAGAAATACTCTCTGAAGAGCTCGAGACTGGGCTCCTCTTGAAGATACACTTCACAGAAGACTTGGAAGTTGCAGATATTTGACATGGAATTGGGTCCGATATCTTGTGGATGGAGCTGAAAGAAGTGCAGAACGTCCTGGAAGAACTTAGAGCCGGGTGGTGAAAAACCCCGGTTCATGTGATCAGAAAAGACAATAACTTCATCGTCCTTTGGATGAGGTCTCTCTTCGCCCGGTTTAGGGGCGCGGTAATGCATAACGGATTTTTTTGGCAGATACCCAATTTTGACAAAATCAGCAAGTGTAGCCTCGGTGACAACAGAAGGAAACCAGTTGCACGTGGTGACTGTCTTCGGTGGCATTATGAACAGAGAAGCCTAAAAGAAAGAAACATTTTTGCCGGTTCAAAACTGATTCATTAACCCGGAAATCAGACTACAATATATGTTCAACACGGCGGCTTAAATGGGGCCTAATAACATATGGGTAGCTATGAGCCGATGAGATAAGCCACCATGACAAGTACTGATACTCAAGAAAGTAGATTTTACTAAGTAATTGAGATAAACAGTTTTCACAGATTGAAGTTGTAACTTCGGATCTACAGTAGTTCAGAAAATAAAGTAAAAACCTAGATTTGTTGGGGAACGTAGCAGAATTCAAAAAAATTCTACGCTTTCACCAAGATCCAACTAAGGAGACATCTAGCAACGAGCAAATAAGAGTGCATCTACATACCGTTATGTGATCGCGTGCGGAAGCTTTCGAAGAAGCGTGGATGAAGTAGCCGTACTCTTCGCGTTCTTCGTCACCGATGATCTAGCGCCGAACGGACGGCACCTCCGCGTTCAACACACGTCCGGTATAGCAACGTCACCTCCTTCTTGATCCAGCAAGGGGGGAGGAGAGGTCGTCGGAGATCCAGCAGCACGACGGCGTGGTGGTGGATGCAGTGGAGATTCCTGCAGGGCTTCGCTGGCGCCCTGCGGAGGGAGTATGGAGGTGTGACGGGAGTGGGAGAGGCGCCAGGAGCAAGGGTGCGGCTGCCCTCTCCCCCCCCCCCCACATATATATAGGGGGCCAGGGGGTGCGCCGGCCCTACAGATGGGATCTGCAGGGTGGGGCGGCGGCCAGGGGGGAATTCTTGCCCCCCAAGGCAAGGTGGCGCCCCCTCCCCCTTAGGGTTTCAACCCTAGGCGCATGGGGAGGATGGCCCATGTGGTGCGCCAGCCCATTAGGGCTGGCCACTTCCCCCTTGCGGCCTAGGGGCCCCACCGGGATGGGTGGCCCCACCCGATGGACCCCTGGGGCCCCTCCGGTAGTCCCGGGACACTCCCGGTGATCCCCGGAGATCACCCGATGGCCGAAACTAGACTTCCTATATATCATTCTTTACCTCCGGACCATTCCGGAACTCCTCGTGACGTTCGGGATCTCATCCGGGACTCCGAACAAATTTCGGGTTTCCACGTGCATGTATCTCTACGACCCTAGCGTTACCGAACCTTAAGTGTGTAGACCCTACGGGTTCGGGAGACACGTAGACATGACCGAGACGACTCTCCGGTCAATAACCAACAGCGGGATCTGGATACCCATGTTGGTTCCCACGTGTTCCTCGATGATCTTCATCGGATGAACCACCGTGTCAAGGATTCACTCAATCCCGTAGTTATTCCCTTTGTCCATCGGTACGGTACTTGCCCGAGATTTGATCGTCGGTATTCCCAATACCTTGTTCAATCTCGTCATGGCAAGTCTCTTTACTCGATCCGTAATCCATCATCCCGTGACTAACTCCTTAGTCACTTTGAGCTCATTATGATGATGTATTACCGAGTGGGCCCAGAGGTACCTCTCCGTCATACGGAGTGACAATATCCCAGTCTCGGTTCATACCAACCCAACAGACACTTTCAGTGATACCCGATGCGTACCTTTATAGCCACCCAGTTACGTTGTGACGTTTGGCACACCCAAAGTATTCCTACGGCATCCGGGAGCTGTACAACCTCATGGTCTAAGGAATAAATACTTGACACCGAAAAGCTTATGCATTACGAACTATACGATCTCGTGCTATGCTCAGGATTGGGTCTTGTCCATCACATCATTCTCCTAATGATGTGATCCCGTTATCACTAACATCCCATGTCCATGATCAGGAAACCGTGACCATCTGTTGATCAACGAGCTGGCAACTAGAAGATTGCCATGGACTCAATTGTGGTCTATATATTCACACATGTATCGTTGTTTCCGTACAATACAATTCAAGCATGAATAACAAACGATTATCATGAACAAGGAAATATAATAATAATAATTTTATTATTGCCTCTAGGGCATATTTCCCACAGTCTCCCACTTGCACTAGAGTCAATAATCTAGTTACATTGTGATGAATCGAACACCCATAGATTTCTGGTGTTGATCATGTTTTGCCCGTGGAAGGGCTTTAGTCAACGGGTCTGCAACATTCAGATCCGTACGTACTTTACAAATATCTATGTCTCCATCTTGAACATAATTCCGGATGGAGTTGAAACGGCGCTTGATGTGCTTGGTCTTCTTGTGAAACCTGGGCTCTTTGGTAATGGCAATAGCACCAGTGTTGTCACAGAAGAGAGTCATCGGGCTTGACGCGCTTGGAATGACTCCAAGGTCGGTGATGAACTCCTTCATCCAAACTCCTTCCTGTGCTGCTTCGGAAGCAGCTATGTACTCCGCTTCACATGTAGATGCCGCCACGACGCTTTGCTTGCAACTGCACCAGCTGACTGCTCCTCCATTCAAAATATACACGTATCCGGTTTGTGACTTAGAGTCATCCAGATCTGTGTCGAAGCTAGCATCGACGTAACCCTTTACGACGAGCTCTTCGTCACCTCCATAAACGAGAAACATATCCTTAGTCCTCTTCAGGTACTTTAGGATGTTCTTGACCGCTGTCCAGTGTTCCATACCGGGATCACTTTGGTACCTCCCTACCAAACTTATGGCAAGGTTCACATCAGGTCTGGTACACAGCATGGCATACATGATAGAACCTATGGCCGAGGCATAGGGAATGACACTCATCTTTTCTCTATCTTCTGCCGTGGTCGGCGACTGAGCCTTGCTCAATCTCATACCTTGCAAAACAGGCAAGAACCCCTTCTTGGACTGATCCATATTGAACTTTTTCAATATCTTGTCAAGGTATGTGCTTTGTGAAAGACCAATGAGGCGTCTTGATCTATCTCTATAGATTTTGATGCCTAATATGTAAGCAGCTTCTCCAAGGTCCTTCATTGAAAAACTTTTATTCAAGTAGGCCTTTACATTTTCCAAGAATTCTATATCATTTCCCATCAGCAATATGTCATCCACATATAATATGAGAAATGCCACAGAGCTCCCACTCACTTTTTTGTAAATACAGGCTTCTCCATAAGTCTGTATAAAGCCAAACGCTTTGATCACATCATTAAAGCGAATATTCCAACTCCGAGATGCTTGCACCAGCCCGTAAATCGAGCGCTGGAGCTTCCATACCTTGTTAGCGTTCTCTGGATCGACAAAACCTTCCGGTTGCATCATATACAACTCTTCCTTGAGGAAGCCATTAAGGAATGCCGTTTTGACGTCCATTTGCCATATCTCATAATCATAGAATGCGGCAATAGCTAACATGATTCTGACCGACTTCAGCATCGCTACGGGAGAGAAAGTCTCGTCGTAGTCAATCCCTTGAACTTGTCGATAACCCTTAGCGACAAGCCGAGCCTTATAGATGGTCACATTACCATCCGCGTATGTCTTCTTCTTAAATATCCATTTGTTTTCTATGGCGTGCCTGTCATCAGGCAAGTCCACCAGAGTCCATACTTTGTTTTCATACATGGATTCTATCTCGGATTTCATGGCTCCAAGCCATTTATTGGAATCCGGGCCCGCCATCGCTTCTTCATAGTTCGAAGGTTCATCGTTGTCTAATAACATGATTTCCAGGACAGGGTTGCCGTACCACTCTGGTGCGGAACGTGCCCTTGTGGACCTTCAAAGTTCAGTAGTAACTTGATCTGTTTCTTCATGATCATTATCATCAACTTCCTCCCTTGTCGGTGCAGGCACCTTAGGAACAATTTCCTGCGCTGTGCTACTCTCAGGTTCAGGAGGGGTGACTGTCACCTCATCAAGTTCTACTTTCCTCCTACTCACTTCTTTCGAGAGAAACTCTTTCTCCAGAAAGCATCCATTCTTGGCAACAAAGACTTTGCCTTCGGATCTGTGGTAGAAGGTGTACCCAATCGTTTCCTTTGGGTATCCTATGAAGACGCATTTTTCCGATTTGGGTTCGAGCTTTTCAGGTTGAAGTTTCTTGACATAAGCATCGCAACCCCAAACTTTCAGAAACGACAGCTTCGGTTTCTTGCCAAACCAAAGTTCATACGGTGTCGTCTCAACAGATTTCGACGGAGCCCTATTTAAAGTGAATGCGGCAGTCTCTAAAGCATAACCCCAAAAAAGATAGCAGTAAATCGGTGAGGGACATCATAGATCGCACCATGTCCAGCAGAGTACGATTTCGACGTTCGGACACACCGTTACGTTGAGGTGTTCCGGGCGGTGTCAATTGTGAAACAATTCCACAGTTCCTTAGGTGCGTGCCAAATTCATGACTTAAATATTCACCCCCACGATCTGATCGTAAGAACTTTATTTTTCTGTCACGTTGATTCTCAACCTCATTCTGAAATTCTTTGAACTTTTCAAAGGTCTCAGACTTATGTTTCATCAAATAGATATACCCATATCTACTCAAGTCATCTGTGAGGGTGAGAACATAACGATAGCCTCCGCGAGCCTCAACACTCATTGGACCGCACACATCGGTATGTATGATTTCCAACAAGTTGGTTGCTCGCTCCATTGTTCCGGAGAACAGAGTCTTGGTCATCTTGCCCAAGAGGCATGGTTCGCACGTGTCAAATGATTCATAATCAAGAGACTCTAGAAGTCCATCTGAATGGAGCTTCTTCATACGTTTGACACCAATATGACCAAGGCGGCAATGCCACAAGTATGTGGGACTATCATTATCAACTTTACATCTTTTGGCATCTACACTATGAATATGTGTATCATCACGTTCGAGATTCATCAAAAATAAACCATTGACCAGCGGGGCATGACCATAAAACATATCTCTCAAATAAATAGAACAACCATTATTCTCCGATTTGAAAGAGTATCCATCTCGCATAAGACGAGATCCAGATACAATGTTCATGCTCAAAGCTGGTACTAAATAACAATTATTAAGGTTTAAAACTAATCCCGAGGGTAGATGTAGAGGCAGCGTGCCGACGGCGATCACATCGACCTTGGAACCATTCTCGACGCGCATCTTCACCTCATCCTTTGCCAGTCTCCGCTTATTCCGCAGCTCTTGTTTTGAGTTACAAATATGAGCAACCGCACCGGTATCAAATACCCAGGAGCTACTACGAGCGCTGGTAAGATACACATCAATAACAAGTATATCAAATATACCTTTGACGTTGCCGGCCTTCTTGTCTGCTAAATATTTGGGGCAGTTCCGCTTCTAGTGCCCCGTTCCCTTGCAATGAAAACACTCAGCTTCAAGCTTGGATCCATTCTTTGGCTTCTTCCCGGCAACTGGCTTACCGGGCGCGGCAACTCCTTTGCCGTCCTTCTTGAAGTTCTTCTTACCCTTGCCTTTCTTGAACTTAGTGGTTTTATTGACCATCAACACTTGATGTTCTTTCTTGATATCCACCTCCGCTGATTTCAGCATTGAATACACCTCGGGAATGGACCTCTCCATCCCCTGCATATTGAAGTTTAACACGAAGCTCTTGAAGCTAGGTGGGAGCGACTGGAGGATTCTGTCAACGACCGCTTCATCTGGGAGATTCATTCCTAGCTGAGACAAGCGGTTGTGCAATCCAGAAATCTTGAGGATGTGCTCACTGACAGAACTGTTTTCCTCCATCTTACAGTTGTAGAATGCGTCGGAGACGTCATATCTCTCGACTCGGGCATGAGCTTGGAAAACCATTTTCAGCTCTTGGAACATCTCATATGCCCCGTGGTGCTCAAAACGCTTTGGATCCCCGATTCTAAACTGTAAAGCATGCCGCACTGAACCAGGGAGTAATCATCACAACGCGACTGCCAGGCGTTCATAACGTCTTGGGTCGCCGGGAGAACGGGTGCATCACCTAGCGGTGCTTCAAGGACATATGATCTCTTGGCAGCTATGAGGATAATCCTCAGGTTACGGACCCAATCCGTATAGTTGCTACCATCGTCTTTCAGCTTGGTTTTCTCTAGGAACGCGTTGAAGTTGAGGGAAACTTGAGCATGGGCCATTTGATCTACAAGAGATATTGTAAAGAATTTAGACTAAGTTCATCTTAATCAAATTTTAATGAACTCCCACTCAAAATGACATCTCTCTAGTCATCTAAGTGATGCACGATCCGAATCGACTAGCCCGTGTCCGATCATCACGTGAGACGGACTAGTCATCAATGGTGAACATCTTCATGTTGATCGTATCTTCTATACGACTCGTGTTCGACCTTTCGGTCTTCCGTGTTCCGAGGCCATGTCTGTACATTCTAGGCTCGTCAAGTAAACCCTAAGTGTACTGCTTGTCTAAATCTGGCTTACACCCGTTGTATGCGAACGTTAGAACCTATCACACCCGATCATCACGTGGTGCTTCGGAACAACGATACTTAGCAACGGTGCACAGTTAGGGGGAACACAATTCTTGAAATTTTTAGTGAGAGATCATCTTATTTACTACCGTCGTTCTAAGTAAACAAGATGCATAAACATGATAAACATCACATGCAATCAATTAAAGTGACATGATATGGCCAATATCATCTTGCTCCTTCGATCTCCATCTTCGGGGCACCATGATCATCTTGTCACTGGCTCGACACCATGATCTCCATCATCATGATCTTCATCATCGTGTCTCAAAGAAGTCGTCACGCCAACTATTACTCCTACTACTATGGCTAACGTTTAGCAATAAAGTAAAGTAATTACATGGAGTTTATTCAGTGACACGCAGGTCATACAATAATTAAGACAACTCCTATGACTCCTGCCGATTGTCAAGTTCATCGACATGCAAGTCGTGATTCCCTATTACAAGAACATGATCAATCTCATACATCACATATATCATTCATCACATCTTCTTTTGGCCATACCACGTCACATAACACATGCTGCAAAAACAAGTTAGACGTCCTCTAATTGTTGTTGCAAGTTTTACGTGGCTTCTATAGGTTTTCTAGCAAGATCGTTTCTTACCTACGCCAAAACCACAACGTGATTTGTCAATTTCTATTTACCCTTCATAAGGACCCTGTTCTCCGATCCGACTAAAGTAGGAGAGACAGACACCCGCCAGCCACCTTATGCATCTAGTGCATGTCTGTCGGTGGAACCAGTCTCACGTAAGCGTACGTGTAAAGTCGGTCCGGGCCGCTTCATCCCACAATACCGCCGAATCAAGATTGACTAGTAACGGCAAGAAAGTTGAACAAACTCAAACGCCCACAACTGTTTTGTGTTCTACTCGTGCAAGATGCTACGCATAAGACCTAGCTCAGATGCCACTGTTGGGGAACGTAGCAGAATTCAAAAAATTTCTACGCTTTCACCAAGATCCAACTAAGGAGACATCTAGCAACGAGCAAATAAGAGTGCATCTACATACCGTTATGTAGATCGCGTGCGGAAGCTTTCGAAGAAGCGTGGATGAAGTAGTCGTACTCTTCGCGTTCTTCGTCACCGATGATCTAGCGCCAAACGGACGGCACCTCCGCGTTCAACACACGTCCGGTACAGCAATGCCACCTCCTTCTTGATCCAGCAAGGGGGGAGGAGAGGTCGTCGGAGATCCGGCAGCACGACGGCGTGGTGGTGGATGCAGTGGAGATTCCTGCAGGGCTTCGCCGGCGCCCTGCGGAGGGAGTATGGAGGTGTGACGGGAGGGAGAGAGGCGCCAGGAGCAAGGGTGCGGCTGCCCTCTCCCCCCCCACATATATATAGGTGGCCAGGGGGTGCGCCGGCCCTGCAGATGGGATCTGCAGGGTGGGGCGGCGGCCAGGGGGAATCCTTGCCCCCCAAGGCAAGGTGGCGCCCCCTCCCCCTTAGGGTTTCAACCCTAGGCGCATGGGGAGGAGGGACCATGTGGTGCGCCAGCCCATTAGGGCTGGCCACTTCCCCCTTGCGGCCTAGGGGCCCCACCGGGACGGGTGGCCCCACCCGGTGGACCCCCGGGGCCCCTCCGGTGGTCCCGGGACACTCCCGGTGACCCCCGAAGATCACCCGATGGCCAAAACTGGACTTCCTATATATCATTCTTTACCTCTGGACCATTCCGGAACTCCTCGTGACGTCCGAGATCTCATCCGGGACTCCGAACAACTTTCGGGTTTCCACGTGCATGTATCTCTACGACCCTAGCGTTACCGAACCTTAAGTGTGTAGACCCTACGGGTTCGGGAGACACGTAGACATGACCGAGACGACTCTCCGGTCAATAACCAACAGCGGGATCTGGATACCCATGTTGGTTCCCACGTGTTCCTCGATGATCTTCATCGGATGAACCACCGTGTCAAGGATTCACTCAATCCCGTAGTTATTCCCTTTGTCCATCGGTACGGTACTTGCCCGAGATTCGATCGTCGGTATTCCCGATACCTTGTTCAATCTCGTCATGGCAAGTCTCTTTACTCGATCCGTAATCCATCATCCCGTGACTAACTCCTTAGTCACTTTGAGCTCATTATGATGATGTATTACCGAGTGGGCCCAGAGGTACCTCTCTGTCATACGGAGTGACAATATCCCAGTCTCGGTTCGTACCAACCCAACAGACACTTTCGGTGATACCCGATGCGTACCTTTATAGCCACCCAGTTACGTTGTGACGTTTGGCACACCCAAAGTATTCCTACGGCATCCGGGAGTTGTACAACCTCATGGTCTAAGGAATAAATACTTGACACCGAAAAGCTTATGCATTACGAACTATACGATCTCGTGCTATGCTCAGGATTGGGTCTTGTCCATCACATCATTCTCCTAATGATGTGATCCCGTTATCACTGACATCCCATGTCCATGATCAGGAAACCGTGACCATCTGTTGATCAACGAGCTGGCAACTAGAGGATTGCCATGGACTCAATTGTGGTCTATATATTCACACATGTATCGCTGTTTCCGTACAATACAATTCAAGCATGAATAACAGACGATTATCATGAACAAGGAAATATAATAATAGTACTTATATTATTGCCTCTAGGGCATATTTCCAACAGAATTAAGGTGGTGGCAGTGAGAAACAAGAAGGTCCAGATAGGATCTATTACAATGAGGATGTATATTCAAGATCAAGACAAGTGATTAAAGTTGCTACAACACAAGTTCTACAGGCTGATATGATGACCTAGATCTACGGTGCTAAAATGACGAACATGCAGACCTAAAATCAGTACGAAGCAATTCATGGAGTCAGATCGATCCTTTTCGTGTAGATGCGATGTTACAGTATTTACAAAGAGATACTATGAACACCATTGCGCGGAGGAGTATCAAGTTCAAAAGAAAGAATCATAACTGCAGAGGAAGAAGATGAACTCCGGCAAACTTGCAGGAACCCTAATGGATCTAAGGGAGGAAGAAAGAGGAGAACGTACCTGGGCTGATGAATGGCGGCGGTGCGCGGAGGAGATCTGGTCAAGTCAGGTTGATGTTGTGGCCGTTGTTGAGGACGAGACGGAGGACGACGGCGCCGGCGGAGCTCGTGTGCGTGGGCGTCGCAAGGAAGGAGATGAAGACAAAGAGGCAAATGGGGAGAATGGAAAGGGACCCCTCACCCTATTTATAAGGTGAGTGGATAAAAGTCACACGCGGGAATCGAGGAGGCTAAAAAACAGATAAGTAACAGCACAGGCGCCTCGATTGTTGGAGTCGCAATAAATGCGGAGATTTGTTAAGACCTGAGCAATTCAAAAGTAAATAACAGGTGACGTCATGGCGGGTTACCACAACTTCAGGGACTGACGTCATGGCGGGTTACGATATCTCGCGAGAAGATGAAGAAAGATTGACATGAACAAAGTTCAAATCAACCTGGGGCCTAATGTTGGGGATATAACTATTTGATATGACCCGCCCAGGAAGGGCCGGGTTATCCAATGGCGGTTCATGGGTCAAGCCCGGAAGCATGTTGAAGATGGCGGTTCAATAAGAGTAATGTATAAGGGGCCCAAAGCCCAGAGCAGCTTAAAGTCGTAAGTGTAAACCGTCATGTATGTTTAACTTGTACTGTAAGGCATGTAACAGTGAGTCCCCGAGCCGGACATGATTGTATGAGCCGACCGGGACTCCGTAAGCCGCATGAGCATCAACCCGTGTATATAAGACGACGACCCGACATCGGCTTAGGGCAAGAAACAACAGATCGAAAGCCAGGCAAAGCGTATTCGCTCCCTAGCAATCGAAATCCCAGCAATTCCATCTCAAACTGTATTAGGTTTTACGCTCACCGCAAGGGGACGAATCAGTATAAACTTCCCGTATCTCTTGTCTCGTTTTAACCCATTTAAGCTAACCACGCCTCTATGGCTCCACAATTAAGTTCTTTCCTTAGAACATCTGTCGTGACAACTCCACGACACACAGCGTCCCTTCCACCGTTCGTGTGGGTGGGAAATTCCACGGCCAAAATGCTGTGTTGTTTCACCGTTATAGCATTCTTCATTTAAATTGTATACTCTCGTTTACTTTGGACTTGCTAGTTACTACTCTCCCTCTATGTGTTCGCATTTGCTACTCGTATCTATCAGTTGTCTAGAAATTAGGAGTGAAATGCGTCCTGTGATGGAGCGAAGATTGAAGCAAACCCGGGGGCAAACAATTAGCAAGATGGTGGCACTTAACAGCTAAAAAAAAATCTCAAAGTGTTTTTCAAAAATTGCCCCGTGCGACAGCATACAAAATAAAACTTGATTACTCAATAAGTCTAGAATTCAAACTCAATGATTAATGGTCCTCGCCAGCAGGCAGGCGGAGGCAAGGGAAGACAATAGACCCGTCGCAATAGGGCAGCACGACGGCGCCCGGGACACGGGCCGTGGCGCACAAGGCGCCCTCTTGACTGGGCCAGCGCATTTTGCAAATCACACAGTGAAAAAAAAATCTGAAAAACAATATGTGTGCGCTAGGGATCAAACAAACAGTGTGTTCACATGAGAGATCAAACCTGAGATATCCTACTTGTGCTGTCACGTGGCTAGCCATTTGAGCTGAGGTAGTTTGGTGAATAAGACTGCCTGTAGTGGGTCGTAATGCATATTATCATAGATTAGAGTTTTAGATGACCTTATTTATTGGCATGCAAGACATATATTATTAGAGTATTTATTATGATGCGTTATCATGATATTATACTCAACCATCTCTTTATTCGTAAAACTCTATGCCATCTAATCAAAATTATCTAGTTGGCATGCATATTACTAGTTATGATAGTCTTATTATGAGTAGCCTAACATGCAGCACGGAACTTTAAGAACAATTAGTACTCATACATCTGAGGCATTTTTTCAAACGTCAAAACATTTTTTTAACTGGCTATTTTTAAAAATGTGAACCTTTTCAAAATTGTGAATAATTCTAAAGCTCAAATAGTTTCAATTTTTTTTTCTAAATCTCAAATATGTTTGAAAACAAGAATATTTTCGAATATCTGAATATTTTTTGGAAAAATGAAACATTTGACGAATTTTTGAAAAAGAAAATGAAAACAGGAATATTTTTTGCACACAGGGAACAATTTAATATTTCACAAATTTGTGAAAAATAGGAACATTTTTCGAAGTATCGGACAAACTTGAAAAGTTGAACATTTTCTAAAACTCCAAACAAAATTCGAAAGCACAACCAATTTTTTGATTTGTGAACAAAATATGAAAACATAAACATTTTTTTTAAATTAAGCACATAGTTTGAAGACACAAATTATTGTACAAATTAGCGGACATTTAAAAATATATTAAATATACAACATTTCTAATTTTTTTTAAGAAACTGTAATCTTATTTATTTATTTTGAAGAGTTGGGAAACATTTCTAGAAAAAACTAGAAACAAATAAAAATAAAAGAAATAAAATTGATAAATGGCAAATAATTTATAGAAATTGTTGAATAGTTTTGAAACATGATCATTATTAGAATTTGTGAACAAACAATTATAAAAAGGAAAATTTTTTGAAACTGTGAACAATCCTTTGACACCACAAATATTTTTTGAAATTGCTTAATATTTTTTAAACGCGAATATTTTTTTTAATGTTCAAGAGAAATTTTGTTTCTAAACTACGAACAATGTCCAAAATTTTCAATTTTTTTTAATATAAACAAAAAACTTAAAAAATGGACAAAAAATGAATATGGGCCGGCCCACTGAGGCGTACCTGTGCGAAATCCCCGACATTTTGAAGCAAAGGGTGGCATATAAAGTTTTCCAAGCTACATCCCCGCTCGCTCGATCCTCGCTCTATAACACTAGAATGGTTGACCATCACATTAGGATGCCTTGCTCGCTTGTTCACCACTTGCTACGGTCGCTTACCTTCATTCACATTTTGTTTTGTTTTCCAAAAAAAGATGGGGTATTTTTTCTCTTCCTGTTGAAACATAAAAAAATGTTAAGGAATTCATAAAATTCATGAATTTAGATTTTTTTTTCTTTTCTCATTTCTAAAATGTTGGCAAATAAAAAAAGTTCATAAATTTATGAAAGTTGACAAATTTCAAAATATGTTCGTGAATTCATAAAAATTAGACAAATTAGAAAAACTATCAAATATGTTCAAGAATCAAAATTTTGCGATTTGAGCTCTGTGTTTTTTTAAGGACGGCACTTGGCGGATGTGTGTGGATTACACGGACTTGAACAAGGCTTGCTCAGCTAACCCGTTCGCTCTCCCTCGTATTGATCAGATTATTGATGCTACGATGGGTTGTGAGCGTTTGAGTTTTTTGGATGCTTATTCCGGTTATCATCAGATCAAGATGACATCTAAGGACTAGAAAAGACAGCTTTCATCACTTCGTTTGAAGCCTTCTGCTATGTGTCTATGCCTTTCGGGCTTAAGAGTGCCCAGACAACTTACCAACGGTGTGTACAGAATTGCCTTCATGGCTAGATCGGGCGTAATGTTCATGCTGATGTGGATACTATTGTGGTTAAATCCAGAAAGAAGGAGACCTCGATCGACGATTTAAAGGAGATGTTTGACAATCTTCGGGTGTACAAGATGATGCTTAACCCGGCCAAATGTGTTTTTGGTGTTCCAGCAGGCAAGCTTTTGGGTTTTTTGGTTTCTGAGCGAGGCATCGAGGCTAACCCGGAGAAAATCAAGGCTATCACTTTCTTGGCGAGGCCAAAGTGTGTCAATGATGTCCAACGCTTGGCAGGACGGATAGCGGCTTTGAGCTGGTTCATAAGCCGCCTAGGTGAGAAGGCTATCCCTCTGTATCAAATGATGAAAAAGACAGATAATTTTGTCTGGAGTGAAGCTACCAATGAGGCGTTCGAGGCACTCAAGAAGCAATTGGTTGAGCCGTCGGTTCTTGCTGCTCCCATTGATAAGGAGCCTTTGTTGTTATATGTTGTTGCAAATAGCCGGGCTGTCAGTGTGGCCATTGTTGTGGAAAGGAAAGAGGCCGATAAGGAGTATCCGATTCAACGACCGGTTTATTATATCAGCGAGGTACTTATTGAGTCGAAGCAGAGATATCCACATTGACAGAAGCTGGTATATGAGGTCTTCATGGCAAGCGGGCAACTCAAGCAATATTTCCTGGGTCATCCTATTACTGTGGTGAGTTCTGCTCCCTTAGGGGATATCATCCAAAACAGAGAAGCCACATGTCGGGTAGCCAAGTAGGTCATTGAGTTTGAGCCTCATGGTTTAAAATATGTGCTTCAAACGACCATCAAATCACAAGCGCTCGTGGATTTTATCAATGACTGGACCGAATTGCAAACGCGTGAGGAAAAGCCGGATAACACATATTGGACTATTCATTTTGATGGGTCAAGGCAGTTAGAAGGCTCGAAGACTGGAGTTGTCTTAACTTCCCCGCGAGATGATAATTTTTTTTTATGATCTTCGGTTAATGTTCTCTTATACTAATAATGCAGCTGAGTATGAGGCCTTACTCCACGGTCTTCGGATGGCCAAGGAGATGAACTTAAGCCGGGTAAGATGCTTTAGCGATCCAGATCTGGTAGCCCAGCAAGTTTATGGCACTTGGGATTCCAAGGATCCGCTCATGGCTGCTTATCGTCGAGAGGTTGATACTATTGCGGGTCACTTCAAATGTTACCAAGTTGAGCAAATGGGGAATTTTAACATTTCAGTAATTTGTGAAAAATAGGAACATTTTTCGAAGTTTCGAACAAACTTGAAAAGTTGCACATTTTCTAAAATTCTGAACAAAGTTCGAAAGCACAAACGCTTTTTTGTTTTGTGAACAAAATTTGAAAACATGAACATTTTTGAAAATCATGCACGTACTTTGGAAACAAGAATTATACAAATTCGTAAGCATTTTTTAAAATATTAAAAATAGAACATTTCTAAAATGTTTGAAAAGAAACATTATTCCGATTTATTCATTTTGAAGATTTGAGAAATATTTCTAGAAAAAATAGAAATCATTAAATTAAAAGAAACAAAATTTAGAAATTGCAAATAATTTATAGAAAATTCTTGGATATTTTTTGAAACATGATCATGACTAGAATTTTGTGAATAAACAATTATAAACAAGAACATTTTCTGAAACTGTGAACAAACCTTTGACACCGCAAATATTTTTTGAATTCTTAAATATTTTTTAAACGTAATTTTTTAAAAACTGTGAACAAATGTTGGAGCGGGAATTTTGTTTCTAAACTCCGAACAATATCTTAATTTTTCAAAAAAATGAATAGAAACAAAAACTTAAAAAATCGACAAATATCGAAAATGAGCCGGCCCACTCAGGCGTACCTGTGCGGAATCCCCGATAGTTCGAAGCAAAGTGTGGCATATAAGGTTTTCCAAGCTACATCCCCGTTCGCTCCATCCTAGCTGTCGAAAACTAGCAAGGTTTTCCATGCCTTGCTTGCTCGTTCAGCACTTGCTACGGTCACTTACCTTCATCCACATTTTATTTTGTTTTCCAAAAAAAGTTAGGGTATTTTTTCTGTTCCTGTTGAAACAATAAAAATTGTTAATGATTTCATAAAATTCACGAATTTAGATTTTTTTTGCTTTTATTTATAAATGTTCGCAAACGAAACCGGTGGAGACCATCCCGCGTCGCTGCTTACCGTCGGATATTCGTATTGTATCACTGACAAAGAGCATTACATATCACCCGCAAAAAAAAAAGGAGCATTACATATCACCCGCAAAAAAAAAAAGAGCATTACATATCATTGGTGGTTTGAGCTGGCTTGGTCGAAACGATGTGTTCCAAGGGCGTGAGCTATGTTTGGAAAATTGAAGAGTCCTCAAGTCCAAAAGAAAGATGACCTTACCTACCTCGTTTTTAGTAGTTTTTTCTTGAAAAAATATGCTGCTATTTTTTAGAAAAAACAATTCTATTGGAAAAGGCACAAAAGTAACTGATTATGACAAGTGTCATGCAATGCGCCACCTATCACCATCATATGAGGTGGGAGTGACCTTTCCAAGAGGTACTCCATAATTATGGTTTTATACATTCAGATATTCTAAAAAATGTTAAACACAATACAAACGTTGATGCTTATATATACGCATATACACGCACTCATATAAACGCATGCACACACACCCTACCTCTACGAGCCTTGACAACAAATCGTGAGTAGTCTATTGGGCCATGACACTGATTATTTTACATGGTGGCAATGAATTGTCAAACATGGATAAATAGAAGCCCAGTTCTGTCCATTGCTTTCGCGGACGCAAACACAGCACTTTCGAACCGCTTTCACCAACAAGTCCTGAACAGTATTGTGCCAAGTGCTATGCCACTTGTACCCCAGGCACAGCAGCAAGAATCAGATATCTGCATGCGCATAAGCGTAAACCCTCCCGCGATCCCATCCCCAAAAGCACATCAAGAAACCGCGGGCAGAATCCGTTGTTTCTCCCCGAGAAGAAAACCTTTCGACCCGGGAAAAGAAAAGGTGAAAACTCCTGCAGACACCTTTGGGGTCAAGTCAAGTCTCAATTCACACCTTCCTTCCATGTCAAAATCATCGCTCGCAGAGGATGCTCGATTTGAAATATCGCATCAGAATCACCCGCCCTGTCCCCTGTGTGCGTGCGGCTTAAGTTGTCATTGGTGCCTGGTCAGGCATCTGAACTTTTGAGGACGGCCAGGAGTGATGTCGCCCCTGTTAATCTCCCTTTACATACATGGACGGCTAGTGGCCAAACCCTACATGTTCTGTTTCTGTGGTCGATGGATTGTCGAAATTACATGCCACTACTTGAGAAACCTCTGGGGAAGTTGCTGGGACGGCCGCAGATTTGCTGGATGGATGCATTCTGATAATGATTTGCCTCAAGAATTTGGCAGATGCCATTCGCAAAACAGGCAAGAAAATAATTTTGGCATATACACTCGTACACACACACGTGGCTTGGTCGCTAAAATTCACACGCGAAGACAGACGTCTGGACTCCGAATTGGATACGACTAAACACACGACACGAGTTTGGTCACCATAATGCGGCGCTTGAACACAAGCAAGCAAGCAGCTATCAAGAAAACCGCCATGATTTGAATACTAGGTGGCGAGGTCGACGTCGCTCTTGCTCGTCCGTGGCCTATCAAGTCTGCGTGCGCGCCTTTGCGTCCCGCCGTCCGTCAGTGTAAACTCCGCTAACAAGATCGGTATGCACTTTCCCTTCCTCTCAGTGGTACCGTCAAAGTCGTCTAAGAGAGCACCCACACACACACACACACACACACAAAAACGTCTCCGAGAAAAGAAAAAAAAAATACTATCTACTACTCTCTCTGTGTTTATTTTTGTAAGACGTTTTAGACAGCTGAAATTCAACTATTTTAGGTGTTATCTTAAATGCCTAAAACGTTTTACAAAAATTGAACGGAGGGAGTATCATTGTTGTTCAACGACATTGTCATTTCAAATTAGACGATTCACTGACACTAGAATAGTAGAATAACCAGGATGTGGAAAGTGATGCCACACCAAACCATGGGCTACATAGGAAGCATGGTTTTCAATTTCAGTTTCAGAAATTTTTTCATCACCAACCGAACCGAAATCACCAAAATTCAGTGA
Organism: Secale cereale; assembly: GCA_902687465.1. Lineage (NCBI taxonomy): Eukaryota > Viridiplantae > Streptophyta > Magnoliopsida > Poales > Poaceae > Secale > Secale cereale. The sequence goes on from LR738711.1 coordinate 177,094,802, forward strand.
ATTTCAGTAATTCCAGTTTGCATTTCGGCCAAATGACCGAAATATTCACTTGAATTCATTTTTTTTCACATTTCAAAAAATATTTCAATTTATATGCAGTATTGAAATTGCAGAAATATTTTGGCGGAAACGTAATTATTTCAGTGCCTACTGAAATTGCTGAAATCCAGTGAATTTCATCGAAATCTCATTGAAAGTGAAAACCACTTGGAAGAGACTTTAGTTGAAAAATCCGGCGAAATGTGGCAAAGCCCAGTTGCATTAGCCAATCCCCGTCACTATTTTCTGCGTGGCCGTGAAAGCGTACTAGCTGAAAGTCGTGTGTTTCAGCCATCCGGCCCTATCAATGTAGTGACGCAGCGATCTTTCCCATCATGACATACATAATGCACACCTAATTATTGCTAGCCGGGTTGTTTACGACCGCAAGGTCGTAAATTACCACCTCCGTTCTGGTTTATTAATCCCATTTGTATTTAGAGTCATATTTTGACTATGATTTTAACTAACAAGATATAAGTTATGCATAGTAAAAATAGTATTATTGAAAACAAATGTTTAAATATGAATCTAAGGACATATTATTTTGTGACATGCATTAACATTTTGTAAGTTAAATGATGGTCAAAATTTGTTATAAAATATGAATCTAACGACATCATTTCCTTCCCCACATTCTCCTCTTGCCATGGATGCCGGTATTGCCTCTGTTTTCCTCTCCTTTGGTTCTCTTTGTTGGATCTAGGCTTTAGGGCAATATTGTTGGCATTCATCGATTTTTGGCTAAATTGAGGCATGAGTAGGGCGTAGAAGTCTGCTAGTCTAGGTGGATTAGCGATTGGTAGGAGTATTTTTGAATTTGGCACCCCCGATAGTACCGGATCTACACACGGTAGTGGGTTGACGGTCGTTCTCCGCCTCGGGCGATACTACCGCTCCTCTGGAACGGTACTACCTCTCCGGGCGGCACTACCGCTCCTCTGGAGCGGCACTACCGCTCAGGATGCCGGCCTCCGTTATTCTTGTACCAATCTCTGATTCTCGTTGTGTTTTTCTGCTGGCTTATGCTTTGTTCTCCTTTTTTCCGTTCTTATTGTTTGGTGTGGGTTACATGTGATGGTACTTCAGAGCAGCAAGCCCGTCGCATAAACCCCAGGCGTTCTGGCGGGTCCAAACGCTATCGCTCTTCTGAGGCTGCTGCATCATCCAGTGCTCAACCTTCGCAGCCCAAGCCGCCATCCAAGCAGGTTGTGAGCAAGCCAAAGCCAAAGTTCAGATCTGTGTCAGAGATGTATGCCAAGGAGTTTTGCGTGGCTCGTCGTCGCAATCCGTATTCTCAAGGTCAAGAACCTGCTCTCGTCAACCGCCCTTGTTGGAACAGGATGCATCGACCCATATACTTTGATGTGCTCAAGGCCAAGAAGAACTTGTTTGTGAGTGTTTGGTCCATTGACATTGCTTATTTGAAGAATGATTGTGCCTACTTTGGAGAGGCTCTAGGTATGTGCTCTCAACTGAATATCACCAGGATCATGGAGTTCAACAAGGATTTTGATGCTGACATTGTGGCTTAGTTTTATGCTACCGTTCACTTTGGCACTGATGATGAAAGGACTATGACGTGGATGACTAATGGAAGACTTCTTGTCGCCAAATGGAAGGCTTTTATGGAGCTTTTGGGCTATGAGGATCATGGTCCTGACAACCCGATTGGTTTCCGCCCTCACAAGGAGACTACATGTCTGGCCACAAGTCTCGTCATTGGCCCTATATCACAGTGAAGGTTAATCCCAAGACGAGGAAGAAGACTTATGAGTTGTTTCCTTTTCTGGATATTCTTCATCGCATCTTCAGGCACACTCTTTTCCCTCAAGTTGGGAACTTGGATTAGGTTCACTCTTATCTTGTGGATATGTTGCTCTTTTGTCACCATGAGAAGGAGGCAAGCACCGGCGAAACTTTGGATGTGTCTCATGTCATGTGGTTGGAGCTCCTCTCGGCCATTGATACATCTCCAACGTATCTATAATTTTTGATTGTTCCATGCTATTACTTATGAAGTCTTGGATGTTTAATGGGCTTTCTCATACACTTTTATATAATTTTTGGGACTAACCTACTAACCCAAAGGCCCAGTCCAGATTGCTGTTTTTTGCCTGTTTCAGGGTTTTGCAGAAAAAGAATATCAAACGGAGTCCAAACGAAATGAAACCTTCGCGAGAGATATTTTTGGAGAAAATCACGCACATGGAACTTGAGAACCACGTTAGCGGACCATCGAGGCGCCCACGAGGGTGGTGTTGGGGAACGTAGTATTTTCAAAATTTTCCTACGATCACGCAAGATCTATCTACTAGATGCATAGCAACGAGGGGAAGAGTATGTCTACGTACCCTCGTAGACCGGGAGCGGAAGCGTCAAATGACGTGGTTGATGTAGTCGAACTTCTTCGCGATCCAACCGATCAAGCACCGAACGTACGGCACCTCCGCGTTCAGCACACGTTCAGCTTGATGACGTCCCACGAGCTCTTGATCCAGTTGAGTTTCGTCAGCACGACGGCGTGGTGACCGATATGATGTATCTACCGGCGCAGGGCTTCGCCAAAGCACTGCGACGGTATGACCGAGGTGTGATTCTGTGGAGGAGGGCACCGCACACGGCTAGAACAATTCAACTTGTGTGTCCTAGGGTGCCCCCCTGCCCCCGTATATAAAGGAGCAAGGGAGAGGCCGGCCCTAGAGGGGGCGCGCCAAGTGTGGGGAGTCCTACTAGGACTCCCAAGTCCTAGTAGGATTCCCCTTTCCTTTCCGGAGTAGGAGAGGAGGAAAGAGGTGGAGAGGGAGAAGGAAAAGGGGGCTGCACCCCTTGTCCAATTTGGACGAGAGGGGGGGCGCGCGCCTCCTTCCTTTTGGCCTTTCTCCTCTATTCCCGTATGACCCAATAAGGCCCATATACTCTGAAAAATACCCGAATCACTCGGAACCTTTCCGATGTCCGAATATAGTCGTCCAATATATTGATCTTTATGTCTCGACCATTTCGAGACTCCTCGTCATGTCCCCGGTCTCATCCGGGACTCCGAACTCCTTCGGTACATCAAAACTCATAAACTCATAATACCGGTCGTCATCAAACGTTAAGCGTGCGGACCCTACGGTTTCGAGAACTATGTAGACATGACCGAGACTCATCTCCGGTCAATAACCAATAGCGGAACCTGGATGCTCATATTGGCTCCTACATATTCTACGAAGATCTTTATCGGTCAAACCGCATAACAACATACGTTGTTCCTTTTGTCATTGGTATGTTACTTGCCCGAGATTCGATCGTCGGTATCTCTATACCTAGTTCAATCTCGTTACCGGCAAGTCTCTTTACTCGTTCCGTAATACATCATCTCGTGACTAACTCATTAGTCTTTTGCTTGCAAGGCTTATTATGATGTGCATTACCGAGAGGGCCCAGAGATACCTCTCCGACACTCGGAGTGACAAATCCTAGTCTTGATCTATGCCAACACCACGAACACTTTCGGAGACACCTATAGAGCATATTTATGATTACCCAGTTACGTTGTGACGTTTGATAGCACACAAGGTGTTCCTACGGTTTTCGGGAGTTGCATAATCTCATAGTCATAGGAACTGTATAAGTCATGAAGAAAGCAATAGCAGTAAAACTAAACGATCATAGTGCTAAGCTAACGGATGGGTCTTGTCCATCACATCATTCTCCTAATGATGTGATCCCGTTGATCAAATGACAACTCATGTCTATGGTTAGGAAACATAACCATCTTTAATCAATGAGCTAGTCTAGTAGAGGCATACTAGGGACACTCTGTTTTGTCTATGTATTCACACATGTACTAAGTTTCCGGTTAATACAATTCTAGCATGAATAATAAACATTTATCATGCTATAAGGAAATATAAATAACAACTTTATTATTGCCTCTAGTGCATATTTCCTTCAGTCTCCCACTTGCACTAGAGTCAATAATCTAGCTCACATCGCCTTGTGATTTAATACCGGTAGTTCACATCGTTATGTGAATAACACCCATAGTTCACATCGCCATGTGACCAACACCCAAAGGGTTTACTAGAGTCAATAATCTAGTTCACATTGCTATGTGATTAATACCCAAGAGTAATAAGGTGTGATCATGTTTTGCTTGTGAGAGAAGTTTAGTCAACGGGTCTGTCACATTTAGATCCGCATGTATTTCGCAAATTTCTATGTCTACAATGCTCTGCATAGAGCTACTCTAGCTAATTGCTCCCACTTTCAATACGCATCCAGATTGATACTTAGAGTCATCTGGATTTAGTGTCAAAGCTTGCATCGGCGTAACCCTTTACGATGAACTCTTTATCACCTCCATAATAGAGAAACATTTCCTTAGTCATCCAGTTACTAAGGATAATTTTGACCGCTGTACAGTGATCTACTCCTGGATCACTATTGTACCCCCTTGACAAACTCATGGAAAGGTACACAACATGTTTGGTACATAGCATGGCATAATTTATAGAACCTATGGCTGAGGCATAGGGAATGACTTTCATTCTCTCTCTATTTTTCTGCCGTGGTCTGGCTTTGAGTCTTACTCAGCTTCACACCTTACAAGTCAGGCAAGAACTCCTTCTTTGACTGGTCCATTTTGAACTACTTCAAAATCTTATCAAGGTATGTACTCATCGAAAGTCTTATCAAGTGTCTTGATCTATCTCTATATATCTTGATGCCCAATATGTAAGCAGCTTCACCAGGTCTTTCTTTGAAAAACTCCTTTCAAACACTCCTTTATGCTTTCCAGAAAATTCTACATCATTTTCGATCGACAATATGTCATTCACATATACTTATCAGAAAGGTTGTAGTGCTCCCACTCACTTCTTGTAAATACAGGCTTCACCGCAAGTCTGTATAAATCTATATGCTTTGATCAACTTATCAAAGCGTATATTCCAACTCCGAGATGCTTGCACCAGTCCATAGATGGATCGCTGGAGCTTGCACATTTTGTTAGCACCTTTAGGATTGACAAAACCTTCTGGTTGCATCATATACAAGTCTTCTTTAATAAATCCATTAAAGAATGCAGTTTTGGTATCCATTTGCCAGATTTCATAAAATGCGGCAATTGCTAACATGATTCGGACAGACTTAAGCATCGCTACGGGTGAGAAAGTCTCATCGTAGTCAACTCCTTGAACTTGTTGAAAGACTTTCGCAACAAGTCGAGCTTTGTAAACAGTAATATTACTGTCAGCGTCAGTCTTCCTCTTGAAGATCCATTTATTTTTGATGGCTTGCCGATCATTGGGCAAGTCAACCAAAGTCCACACTTTGTTCTCATACATGGATCCCATCTCAGATTTCATGGCCTCAAGCCATTTTGCGGAATCTGGGCTCATCATCGCTTCCTCATAGTTCGTAGGTTCATCATGGTCCAATAACATGACTTCCAGAACCGGGTTGCCGTACCACTCTGATGCGGAACGAACTCTGGTTGATCTACGAAGTTCTGCAGAAACTTGATCTGAAGTTTCATGATCATCATCATTAGCTTCCTCACTAATTGGTGTAGGAATCACTGGAACTAGTTTCTGTGATGTTCCACTTTCCAATTCGGGAGAAGGTATAATTACCTCATCAAGTTCTACTTTCCTCTCACTCACTTCTTTCGAGAGAAACTCCTTCTCTAGAAAGTATCCACTCTTAGCAACAAAGACCTTGCCTTCGGATATGTGATAGAAGGTGTACCCAACAGTTTTTTTGGGTATCCTATGAAGATTTACTTCTCCGATTTGGGTTCGAGCTTATCATGTTGAAACTTTTTCACATAAGCATCGCAGTCCCAAACTTAAAGAAATGACAGCTTAGGTTTCTCGTCAAACCACAGTTCATACGGTGTCATCTCCACGGATTTAGATGGTGCCCTATTTAACGTGAATGTAGCTGTCTCTAATGCATAACCAAAACAATAGTGGTAAATCGGTAAGAGACATCATAGATCGCACCATATCCAATAAAGTACGATTACGACGTTCGGACACACCATTACGCTATGGTGTTCCGGGTGGCGTGAGTTGTGAAACTATTCCACATTGTTTCAAATGAAGACCAAACTCGTAACTCAAATACTCTCCTCCACGATCAGATCATAGAAACATTATTTTCTTGTTACGATGATTCTCTACTTCACTCTGAAATTCTTTGAACTTTTCAAATGTTTCAGACTTGTGCTTCATTAAGTAGATATACCCATATCTGCTCAAATCATCAGTGAAGGTCAGAAAATAACGATACCCGCCGTGAGCTACAACACTCATTGGCCCACATACATCAGTATGTATGATTTCCAACAAATCTGTTGCTCGCTCCATAGTTCCGGAGAACGGAGTTTTAGTCATCTTGCCCATGAGGCATGGTTCGCAAGCACCAAGTGATTCATAATCAAGTGATTCCAAAAGTCCATCACTATGGAGTTTCTTCATGCGCTTTACACCAATATGACCTAAACGGCAGTGCCACAGATAAGTTGCACTATCATTATTAACCTTGCATCTTTTGGTTTCAATATTATGAATATGTGTATCGCTACAATCGAGATCCAATAAGAATAGACCACTCTTCAAGGGTGCATGACCATAAAAGATATTATTCATAAAAAATAGAACAACCATTATTCTCTGATTTAAATGAATAACCGTCTCGCAACAAACAAGATCCAGATATAATGTTCATGCTCAACGCTGGCATCAAATAACAATTATTTAGGTCTAAAACTAATCCCGAAGGTAGATGTAGAGGTAGCGTGCCGACGGCGATCACATCGACTTTGGAACCATTTCCCACGCGCATCGTCACCTCGTCCTTAGCTAATCTTCGTTTAATCCGTAGTCCCTGTTTCGAGTTACAAATATTAGCAACCGAACTGGTATCAAATACCCAGGTACTACTACGAGCATTAGTGAGGTACACATCAATAACTTGTATATCACATATACCTTTGTTCACCTTGCCATCCTTCTTATCCGCCAAATACTTGGGGCAGTTCCGCTTCCAGTGTCCAGTCTCCTTGCAGTAGAAGCACTCAGTTTCAGGCTTGGCTCCAGACTTGGGTTTCTTCGTGGGAGTAGCAACTGTCTTGCTATTCTTCTTGAAGTTCCCCTTCTTTCCCTTGCCCTTTTTCTTGAAACTAGTGGTTTTGTTAACCATCAACACTTGATGCTCCTTTTTGATTTCTACCTCCGCAGCCTTGAGCATAGCGAAGAGCTCGGGAATTGTCTTTTGCATCCCTTGCATATTATAGTTCATCATGAAGCCTTTATAGCTTGGTGGCAGTGATTGAAGAACTCTATCAATAACACTATCCTCGTCAACTTTGCAACCAAGTTGAGTCATATGATTGTAGTACCCAGACATTCTGAGTAAGTGTTCACTGATAGAACTATTCTCCTCCATCTTGCAGCTATAGAACTTATTGGAAATCTCATATTTCTCAATCTGGGCATTTGCTTGAAATATTAACTTCAACTCCTGGAACATCTCATATGGTCCATGACGTTCAAAACGTCGTTGAAGTCCCGGTTCTAAGCCGTAAAGCATGGCACATTGAACTATCGTGTAGTCATCACACCGAGCTTTTGTCAAAAACGTTCATAACGTCTACATCTACTCCTGCAATAGGTCTGTCACCTAGCGGTGCATCAAGGACATAATTCTCTGTGCAGCAATGAGGATAATCCTCAGATCATGGAACAATTCCGCATCATTGCTACTAACATCTTTCAACTTAGTTTTCTCTAGGAACATATAAAAAATAAACGGGGAGCAACATCGTGAGCTATTGATCTACAACATAGATATGCTAATACTACGAGGACTAAGTTCATGATAAATTAAAGTTCAATTTAATCATATTACTTAAGAACTCCCACTTAGATAGACATCCCTCTAGTCATCTAAATGATCACGTGATTCAAATCAACTAAACCATGTCCGATCATCACGTGAGATGGAGTAGTTTCAATGGTGAACATCTTATGTTGATCATATCTACTATATGATTCACGCTCGACCTTTCGATCTCCAGTGTTCCGAGGCCATATCTGCATATGCTAGGCTCGTCAAGTTAACCCGAGTATTCTGCGTGTGCAAAACTGGCTTACACCCGTTGTATTTGAACGTAGAGCTTATCACACCCGATCATCACGTGGTGTCTCGGCACGACGAACTTTCGCAATGGTGCATACTCACGGAGAACACTTATACCTTGAAATTTAGTAAGGGATCATCTTATAATGCTACCGTCGAACTAAGCAAAATAAGAAGCATAATAAGATAAACATCACATGCAATCAAAATATGTGACATGATATGGCCATCATCATCTTGTGCTTTTGATCTCCATCTCCAAATCACCGTCATGATCACCTTCGTCACCGGCGCGACACCTTGATCTCCATCGTAGCATCGTTGTCGTCTCGCCAACTATTGCTTCTACGACTATCGCTACCGCTTAGTGATAAAGTAAAGCAATTACATGGCAATTGCATTTCATACAATAAAGCGACAACCATATGGCTCCTGCCAGTTGCCGATAACATTACAAAACATGATCATCTCATACAAAACCGTATAACTCATCATGTCTTGACCATATCACATCACAACATGCCCTGCAAAAACAAGTTAGACGTCCTCTACTTTGTTGTTGCAAGTTTTACGTGGCTGCTACGGGCTTAGCAAGAACCGTTCTTACCTACGCATACAAAACCACAACGATGTTTCGTCAAGTATGTGCTGTTTTAACCTTCACAAGGACCGGGCATAGCCACACTTGATTCAGCTAAAGTGAGAGAGACAGACACCCGCCAGTCATCTTTAAGCAACGAGTGCTCATAACGGTGAAACCAGTCTCGCGTAAGCGTACGCGTAATGTCGGTCCGGGCCGCTTCATCTCACAATACCGCCGAAGCAAAGTATGACATGCTGGTAAGCAGTATGACTAGTATCGCCCACAACTCATTGTGTTCTACTCGTGCATATCATCTATGCATAGACCTGGCTCATGATGCCACTGTTGGGGAACGTAGTATTTTCAAAATTTTCCTACGATCACGCAAGATCTATCTACTAGATGCATAGCAACGAGGGGAAGAGTATGTCTACGTACCCTCGTAGACCGGGAGCGGAATCGTCAAATGACGCGGTTGATGTAGTCGAACTTCTTCGCGATCCAACCGATCAAGCACCGAACGTGAGGCACCTCCGCGTTCAGCACACGTTCAGCTTGATGACGTCCCACGAGCTCTTGATCCAGTTGAGCTTCACGGGAGAGTTTCGTCAGCACGACGGCGTGGTGACGCATATGATGTATCTACCGGCACAGGGCTTCGCCTAAGGACTGCGACGGTATGACCGAGGTGTGTTTCTGTGGAGGGGGGCACCGCACACGGCTAGAACAATTCAACTTGTGTGTCCTAGGGTGCCCCCCTGCCCCCGTATATAAAGGAGCAAGGGAGAGGCCGGCCCTAGAGGGGGCGCGCCAAGTGTGGGGAGTCCTACTAGGACTCCCAAGTCCTAGTAGGATTCCCCTTTCCTTTCCGGAGTAGGAGAGAAGGAAAGAGGTGGAGAGGGAGAAGGAAAAGGGGGCTGCACCCCTTGTCCAATTCGGACCAGGGGGGGGGGCGCCTCCTTCCTTTTGGCCTTTCTCCTCTATTCCCGTATGGCCCAATAAGGCCCATATACTCCGAAAAATACCCGAATCACTCGGAACCTTTCCGATGTCCGAATATAATCGTCCAATATATCGATCTTTACGTCTCGACCATTTCGAGACTCCTCGTCATGTCCCCGGTCTCATTCGGGACTCCGAACTTCTTCGGTATATCAAAACTCATAAACTCATAATACCGATCGTCATCAAACGTTAAGCGTGCGGACCCTACGGGTTCGAGAACTATGTAGACATGACCGAGACTCATCTCCGGTCAATAACCAATAGCGGAACCTGGATGCTCATATTGGCTTCTACATATTCTACGAAGATATTTATCGGTCAAACCGCATAACAACATACGTTGTTCCTTTTGTCATTGGTATGTTACTTGCCCGAGATTCGATCATCGGTATCTCTATACCTAGTTCAATCTTGTTACCGGCAAGTCTCCTTACTCGTTCCGTAATACATCATCTCGTGACTAACTCATTAGTCTTTTGCTTGCAAGGCTTATTATGATGTGCATTACCGAGAGGGCCCAGAGATACCTCTCCGACACTCGGAGTGACAAATCCTAGTCTTGATCTATGCCAACACCACGAACACTTTTGGAGACACCTATAGAGCATATTTATGATCACCCAGTTACGTTGTGACGTTTGATAGCACACAAGGTGTTCCTACGGTTTTCGGGAGTTGCATAATCTCATAGTCATAGGAACTGTATAAGTCATGAAGAAAGCAATAGCAGTAAAACTAAACGATCATAGTGCTAAGCTAACGGATGGGTCTTGTCCATCACATCATTCTCCTAATGATGTGATCCCGTTGATCAAATGACAACTCATGTCTATGGTTAGGAAACATAACCATCTTTGATCAATGAGCTAGTCTAGTAGAGGTATACTAGGGACACTCTGTTTTGTCTATGTATTCACACATGTACTAAGTTTCCAGTTAATAAAATTCTAGCATGAATAATAAACATTTATCATGATATAAGGAAATATAAATAACAACTTTACTATTGCCTCTAGGGCATATTTCCTTCAGGTGGGGGCGCGCCCCTGCCCATGGCGCGCCCCCTACCTCGTGGGCCCGTCGAGCGTCCCCCAGAGTCCTCCTTCTTCCTATATAAGTCTACGTACCCCGAAACCTCCGACAACAGAGAGAAAACCCTAATTCCACAGCCATAACCTTCTATTCCCGTGGGATCCCATCTTGGAGCCTGTTTCGGAGCTCCACCGGAGGGGATCCATAACGGAGTTCTTCATCATCATCATCATCATCGCCCTTACCATGAGTTGTGAGTAGTTTACCACAGACCTTCGGGTCCATAGCTAGTATCTAGATGACTTCTTCTCTCTCTTTGGATCTCAATACAAAGTTCTCCTCGGTCTTCGAGGATATCTATTCGATGTAATCTCTTTTTGCGGTGTGTTTGTCGAGATCCGATGAATTGTGAGTTTATGATCAAGATTATCTATGAAAGATATTTGGTTCTTCTCTAAACTTTTTATGTGTGCTCATAATATCCTTGCAAGTCTCTTCGAATTATTGGTTTGGTTTGGCCTACTAGATCTATAGTTCTTGCAATGGGAGAAGCGCTTGACTTTGGGTTCAATCTTGCGGTGTCCTTTCCTAGTGATAGTAGGGGCAGCAAGGCACGTATTGTATTGTTGCCATCGAGGATAAAAGATGGGGTTTATATCATATTTCTTGAGTTTATCCCTCTACATCATGTCATCTTGCTTAAGGCGTTACTCTGTTCTTATGAACTGAATACACTAGATGCATGCTGGATAGCGGTCGATGTGTGGAGCAATAGTAGTAGATGCGGGCAGGAGTCGGTCTACTTGTCTCGGACGTGATGCCTATATACAATGATCATGTCTAGATAGTCTCATAATTATTCACTTTTCTATCAATTGCTCGATAGTACTTTGTTTACCCGCCGTAGAATATCGCTATCATGAGAGAAGCCACTAGAGAACACTATGGCCCCGGGTCTATTCTCAACATATCAATCTTCATCTACTTTACATTTACTGCTTTTATTTGCTGTTCTTATAAACCAAAAATACCAAAAATATAAACTATCATCTCTATCAGATCTCACTTTCGTAAGTGACCGTAAAGGGATTGACAACCCCTTATCGCATTGGCTGCGAAGTTCTTATTTTTTTGTGCAGGTGCGATGGACTCGCGCGTGGTCTCCTACTGGAGTGATACCTTGGTTCTCAAAAACTGAGGGAAATACTTACGCTACTGTCCTGCATCTCACTTTCCTGTTCGAGGGAATACAACGCAAGCTCAAGAAGTAGCAAGAAGAATTTCTAGTGCCGTTGCCGGGGAGGCTTACGCAAAAGTCATATACCAAGTACCTATCACAAACCCTTATCCTTCACATTACATTTTTTCCCTCTCGTTTTCCACTCCCCCACTTCACCCTTGCCGTTTTATTTGCCCTTCTTCCGCTGTGTGTTTATCGTTCGCTTGCTTCTTGTTTGCTTGTGTGTGTTGGATTGCTTGCTTGTCACTATGGCTCAGAACAATACCAAATTGTGTGACTTCTCCAATACCAACAACAATGATTTTATTAGCACTCCGATTTCTCCTATTACCGATGATGAATCTTGTGAGATCAATGCTGCTTTGTTGAATCTTGTCATCAAAGATCAATTCTCCGGCCTTCCTAGTGAAGATGCCGCTACCCATCTAAACAAGTTTGTTGATTTATGTGATATGCAAAAGAAAAGGGATACAGATAACGATATTGTTAAATTGAAGTTATTTCCGTTTTCACTTAGAGATCGTGCTAAAACTTGGTTTCCCTCTTTGCCTAGAAATAGTATTGATTCGTGGAATAAGTGCAAAGATGATTTTATCTCTAAGTACTTCCCTCCTGCTAAGATCATCTCTCTTAGAAACGATATTATGAATTTTAACCAACTAGATCATGAGCATGTTGCACAAGCTTGGGAGAGAATGAAATTAATGATACGTAATTGCCCTACACATGGTTTGAATCTATGGATGATTATTCAGAACTTTTATGCTGGCTTGAATTTTGCTTCTAGAAATCTTTTAGATTCAGCCGCTGGAGGCACTTTCATGGAAAATACCTTAGGAGAAGCTACCAAACTCCTAGATAATATTATGGTTAGTTATTCTCAATGGCACACCGAAAGATCTACTAGTAAAAAAGTGCATGCTATCGAAGAAAGTAGTGTTTTGAGTGGAAAGATGGATGAACTTATGAAATTGTTTGCTGCTAAGAGTGCTTCTTCTGATCCTAATGATATGCCTTTGTCCACTTTGATTGAAAATAACAATGAATCTTTCGATGTGATTTTTTTTCGTAGGAATAATTTTGGTAACAATGCTTGTAGAGGGAATTTTAATACTAGGCCTTTTCCTAGTAATTCCTCTAATAATTTTGGTAATTCCTACAACAACTCTTATGGAAAGATGCCTTCTGAATTTGAAACTAGTGTTAAGGAGTTTATGATCTCGCAAAAGAATTTCAGTGCTTTGCTTAAAGAGAAATTGCTTAAGGTTGATGAATTGGCTAGAAGTGTGGATAGAATTACTCTTGATGTTGATTCTTTGAAACTTAGATCTATCCCACCTAAGCATGATATCAATGAGTCTCTCAAAGCTATGAGAATTTCCATTGATGAATGCAAAGAAAGAACCGCTAGGATGCGTGCTAGCAGAGAGGATTATATTAAAGCGTGTTCTTCTAGTTATCATGAAAATAAAGATGAAGATCTGAAAGTTATTGATGTGTCTCCTATTAGATCCTTGTTTTCCAGTATAAATTTTGATGAAGATAGGATTGGAGATGATTCTGCTTTAAAGTATCCCAATGATTCGGAGTTTTTAGATCTTGATGTTAAAATTGCTAAAAGTGGGAGTGAAGAGATTAAAACTTTGCATAGTGATGAACCCACTACTTTGGATTTCAAGGGATTTCATTATGATAATTGCTCTTTGATTGATTGTATTTCCTTGTTGCAATATGTGCTAAATTGTCCGCATGCTTATAATCAAAATAAAGCTTTCACCAAACACATAGTTGATGCTTTGATGCAATCTTATGAAGAAAAACTTGAGTTAGAATTTTCTATCCCTAGAAAGCTTTATGATGAGTGGGAACCTACTATAAAAATAAAAATAAAAGATCATGAATGCTATGCTTTGTGTGATTTGGGTACAAGTGTCTCCACTATCCCAAAAACTTTGCGTGATTTGCTAGGGTTCCATGAACTTGATGATTGTTCTTTAAATTTGCATCTTGCGGATTCCACTATTAAGAAACCTATGGGATGAATTAATGATGTTCTTATTGTTTCCAATAGGAATTATGTGCCCGTAGATTTCATTGTTCTCGATATAGATTGCAATCCTTTATGTCCTATTATTCTTGGTAGACCTTTCCTTAGAACGATTGGTGCAATTATTGATATGAAGGAAGAAAAGATTAGATTCAAATTTCTGTTAAGGAAAGGCATAGAACACTTTCCTAGAAAGAAAAACAAATTACCATATGAATCTATCATGAGAGCCACCTATGGATTGCCTTCCAAGGATGGCAATACCTAGGTTTATCTTGTATCGAGCCTAGCTAGGGGCGTAAAACGATAGCGCTTGTTGGGAGGCAACCCAATTTTATATTTTCTGTTTTTATTGCTGTTAGGGAATAAATATTGCATCTAGCCTCTGATTAGATGTGGTTTCATGTTTTGTTTAGTGTTTGTGCCAAGTAGAACCCTTGGGAAGACTTGTGTGAAGTTTATATGATCTTGCTATGAAAAACAGAATCGTTAGCGCTGGCTAAAGTGGTCGTCAGATTTTACTGGAGCGTGCTATTTAGTTGATTCTATTTGCAGGATTACTAGACAAATTCCGCAAATTTACCAATTTAGTTTGAATTTTTTGCAGTTCTAGAAGTAGGCGAAACCTACAGATTACTACAGACTGTTCTGTTTTTGACAGATTCTGTTTTTCGTGTGTTGTTTGCTTATTTCAATGCATCTATGAGTAGTACTGGGAAGTATGAACCATAGAGAAGTTGTAATACAGTAGGTTTAACACCAATATAAACAAAGAATGAATTCATTGCAGTACCTTTGAGTAGTGATTTGTTTTCTTATACTAACGGAGCTCACGAGAATTCTTGTCTAAGTTTTGTGTTGTGAAGTTTTCAAGCTTTGAGTATTGCTTTGATGGACTATGGAACAAAGAGTAGCAAAGGCCTAAGCTTGGGGATGCCCATGGCACCCCAAGGAATTCAAGGATAATCAAAAGCCTAAGCTTGGGGATGCCCCGGTAAGGCATCCCCTCTTTCGTCTTCATCCATCGGTAACTATACTTGGAGCTATATTTTTATTCGCCACAAGATATGTGTTTTGCTTGGAGCGTCTTGTATAATTTGAGTCTATGCTTGTTAGTTTGTCACAATCATTCTTTCTGGACACACCTATTTGAGAGAGTTAAATATGGCCTAGGAATTGTTAGAACACTCTATGTGCTTCACTTATATCTTTTGAGTTGAATAGTTTTTGCTCTAGTGCTTCACTCATATCTTTTAGAGCACGGTGGTGGTAATATTTTGTAGAAATTGTTGAAATCTCATGCTTCACTTATATCCTTTTGAGAGTCTATTTAAAACAGCATGGTAATGTGTTTAGGCTAAGAAACTAGTCTTCACATGATAGACATCCAATGTCAATGTAGTAAAAATATTCACACTAAGTGCATTGAATATGATGAGATGTTGGATGCTTGATAACTGTTTTGAGATATGAGGATAGTGATATGATAGTCATGATAGTGGAGTTATTATGAAATTGAGAAATACTTGTGTTAAGGTTAGTGATTCCCGTATCATGCACGTATGGTGAACCGCTATGTGACGAAGTTAGAGCATGAGGTATTTGTAGAGTGCCAACCTTTGTGTGGAGGTCGGGGGCGCGCGTTGGTTAACTCCTACCAACCTCCCCACTAGGAGCATGCGTTGATTGCTTTGTTTTGATGACTCATAGATTTTTACAATAAGTATATGAGTCCTTATGACTAATGTTGAGTCCATGGATTATACACACTCTCACCCTTCCACCATTGCTAGCCTCTCTTGCATCGCGCAACTTTCGCCGGTGCCAGAAACCCACTATACATCCTTCCTCAAAACAACCACCATATTATTCCTCAAAACGGCCACCATACCTACCTATCATGGCATTTCCATAGCCATTCCGAGATATATTGCCATGCAACTTTCCACCGTTCCGTTCATATGACACGCATCATATTGTCATATTGCCATGCATGATCATGTAGTTGATATCATATTTGTGGCAAAGCCACCATGCATACTTTTCATATATGTCACTCTTGATTCATTGCACATCCCAGTACACCGCCGGAGGCATTCATGTAGAGTCATACTTGTTGTAGTATCGAGTTGTAATTTCGAGTTGTAATAAAAGTGTGATGATCATCATTATTAGAGCATTATCCCATGTGAGGAATGGCCAATAAAAAAAGAGATGGCCCAAAAAAATATAGAGAGGGGCTAATAAAAAAAAGAGAGAGAGCCCCTCCAAAAAAAATGAGAGAAAAGAGAGAAGGGACAATTGCTACTATCCTTTTCCACACTTGTGCTTCAAAGTAGCACCGTGTTCTTCATTGTAGAGAGTCTCATGTTTAGTCACTTTCATATACTAATGGGAATTTTTATTATAGAACTTGGCTTGTATATTCCAACGATGGGCTTCCTCAAATGCCCTAGGTCCTCGTGAGCAAGCAAGTTGGATGCACACCCACTAGTTTCTTTTGTCGAGCTTTAGTACATATTTAGCTCTAGTGCATCCGTTGCATGGCAATCCATACTCACTCACATTGATATCTATTAATGGGCATCTCCATAGCCCTTTGATACGCCTATTGGATGTGAGACTATCTCCCTCCTTTTTTGTCTTCTCCACAACCAGCTCTATTCCACCCATAGTGCTATATCCATGGCTCACGCTCATGTATTGCGTGAAAGTTGAAAGGTTTGAAAACATAGAGTATGAAAACAAGTGCTTGGCTGAAATCGGGGTTGTGCATGATATGAATATTTTGTGTGATGAAGAGGGAGCGTAGCTAGACTATATGATTTTGTAGGGATAACTTTCTTTAGCCATAGTATTTTGAGAAGACATGATTGCTTTGTTAGTATGCTTGAAGTATTGTTAGTTCTTATGTCAATATAGACTTTTATCTTGAATCTTTTCAGATCTGAACATTCATGTCACAATTAAGAGAATTACATTGAAAATCTATATTGGTTAGCGTTCCATATCAAAAATTCTTTCTTTATCATTTACCTAGTAGAGGACGAGCAGGAATTAAGCTTGGGGATGCTTGATACGTCTCCAACGTATCTATAATTTTTGATTGTTCCATGCTATTATTTATTAAGTCTTAGATGTTTAATGGGCTTTATCATACACTTTTATATCATTTTTGGGACTAACCTACTAACCTAAAGGCCCAGTCCAGATTGTTGTTTTTTGCCTGTTTCAGGGTTTTGCAGAAAAAGAATATCAAACGGAGTCCAAACGGAATGAAACCTTCGCAATAGATATTTTTGGAGAAAATGACGCACAAGGAACTTGAGAACCACGTCAGGGGAGCATCGAGGCGCCCATGAGGGTGGGGGGCGCGCCCCCTACCTCGTGGGACCCTTGAGCGTCCCCCGGTGTCCTCCTTCTTCCTATATAAGTCTATGTACCCCGAAAACTTTGACAACAGAGAGAAAACCCTAATTCCACCGATGTAACCTTCTGTTCCCGTGAGATCCCATCTTGGAGCCTGTTCCGGAGCTCCACCGAAGGGGGATCTATCACGGAGTTCTTCATCATCATCATCATCGCCCTCACCATGAGTTATGAGTAGTTTACCACAGACCTTCGGGTCCATGGCTAGTATCTAGATGGCTTCTTCTCTCTCTTTGGATCTCAATACAAAGTTCTCCTTGGTCTTCGAGGAGATCTATTCGATGTAATCTCTTTTTGTGGTGTGTTTGTCGAGATCCGATGAATTGTGAGTTTATGATCAAGATTATCTATGAAAGATATTTGGTTCTTCTCTCAACTTTTTATGTGTGCTCATAATACCCTTGCAAGTCTCTTCGAATTATTGGTTTGGTTTGGCCTACTAGATCTATAGTTCTTGCAATGGGAGAAGTGCTTGGCTTTGGGTTCAATCTTGCGGTGTCCTTTCCCAGTGACAGTAGGGGCAGCAAGGCACGTATTGTATTGTTGCCATCGAGGATAAAAAGATGGGGTTTATATCATATTGCTTGAGTTTATCCCTCTACATCATGTCATCTTGCTTAAGGCGTTACTCTGTTCTTATGAACTCAATACACTAGATGCATGCTGGATAGCGGTCGATGTGTGGAGTAATAGCAGTAGATGCAGGCAGTAGTCGGTCTACTTGTCTCGGACGTGATGCCTATATACGATGATCATGCCTAGATAGTCTCATAAATATTCGCTTTTCTATCAATTACTCGACAGTAATTTGTTTACCCGCCATAGAATATCGCTATCATAAGAGAAGCCACTAGAGAACACTATGGCCCCGGGTCTATTCTCAACATATCAATCTTCATCTACTTTACTTTTGCCGCTTTTATTTGCTGTTCTTATAAACCAAAAATACCTAAAATATAAACTATCATCTCTATCAGATCTCACTTTCGTAAGTGATCGTAAAGGGATTGACAACCCCTTATCGCATTGGCTGTGAAGTTCTTATTTGTTTGTGAAGGTGCGAGGGACTCACGCGTGGTCTCCTACTGGATTGATACCTTGGTTCTCAAAAACTGAGGGAAATACTTATGCTACTGTGCTGCATCTCCCTTTCCTCTTCGAGGGAATACAACGCAAGCTCGAGAAGTAGCAGCCATCACTGAGCGCAAGTGTATTATCTATGGTACATTTATGATGCTGCTCATTAAAAAGCCATGGGCATACACCTACCCCGATGTCATGTTCGAGATTGGGGAGTTAGTGTCACATGAGATTGTTCATCGGAGGCACAAGGAGCACCAGGGCGCTCCTGATCAGGATACTGAGACTCCGTTGGGAGATGACGAGGCTGAAGCTGATAATGATGATGGTGATTATGAGACCTCGGGTATGGAGCCATCTTGGGCTAAGAAGCTGAAGCTCAAGATGAAGAAGTTGTTCAGTATGGAGTCCCTTGGGTAGTACATGGCACATGTGTATAAGAAGAACTCTCGTAGTCGTCAAAAGGTGCTTATGCGTCAGCTTTGTGTTGAGGTTGCGAGTGGATCCGAGGACAGGATCACAGATGAGGAGGAGTGGATCTCTCAGCACTGCCCGCAGACTGATTCAGAGACTGAGCAGTCTGCTAGTGCCGATGACGAAGATGCGGGTGACCACGCAGAGTTGTGAGGCGGATATCTCTGGAGCTGCTATCACCTGTTGCCTTTGTAGTTCTCTTTCTCTTTTTGGTGTCTCAATGCCAAAGGGGGGGAGAGAGTTTATGGATTTGTATTGTTGCGAGTGTGTGTCTTATTTGTTGTGTCTTTCTCTCTGGCGAACTTTGTTATCGGTCATTTGGTTTGGTTTGGTTTATGCTTGTGAGACTTGACTATCCTATCATATGGTGTGAGACATATGCTATCTTATTATTATCCTTGCATGTTTGGTACCTTGCTAGGTTGATGTGACACCCCGGGAATCATGCTACAATAATTCCCTGCTAACGATGACACGTCACCACGATTACTGTTGATAAAATCGAGTTGAATCAAATCCAACTCAAATTCAAATTCAAAGTTACAAAATGTCAAAAACTAAAATGCTCATAAAGTTGCAAATATTCCATAACTAATTATGGTGACGAACCAACATATTTGTAAACTGGTTTAATGCCCTATAATATTTAAAACAGTGGCTAAAACCGCCTTTTTACCCCATTTGCCTTTATGCAAAAATCAAATGAATTCAATTGCCCACCAAAGCATTTTATGGCAGCGTCTAAATCCCATTGTAAATTATGGACCAAAGTGCCTTATTTTACAAAGCCTATTTTCTGTGTAAATTAAATGTAAAACAGTAGTTAAATTAGAAAAGAGGAAAGGAAGTGAAAAATAGAAAGAAACCCCTGGCCACTTGTGGTGTGCCACTACAGGAACCAGCCCAGCCCACCATCAGCCTTTCCCCAACGTTTGTGCACAGAGGAGGCATAACTATGGCGTGTCGGCCATCCATGGCCACCGTGGCGCGATGGACGACGTCTGGCGCTACAAGGGCGCCTGGGAGAGGATAAGGAGGCCACCAGGAACCATAGACGAACCCTAGCTTCTCCACTCCCCCTCCTCGCGCCGCCTCGCTCTTCCTCGCGCAAGGCCGAACAACCATCGCCTCGCCATCCTCGATCCCGCGGTCACCGTGTTCCTCGCCGGCGAAGAGGACGTACAGGAGGACCGTAGTGCTTGGCTACTTCGTCTGCACCCCCAGGTCGACGTCGAGGAGCACCTGCGACGCCGTGCACGCTCGTTCCCTTCCCTGGCGTCCGCCTCGGCCACTGCTTCGATGTGCTCGTCCGGCCACCCCCCGCGCCTTCCAGCCATCTCGATAAGAATCCCTGTGAGCTCCTCCTCTGACCCCCCTGCTTTTCCCCCTCGATCTACTCTGTTAGACGCCGTTCCCATGCTCGCCCGTGGTCGTCGTGGCCGCGCCCGCAGCCTCCCATAGTCGGGCCCGGAGCTTCGCTCCCACACTCTGCGCGCATGCCTGCTCGGCTACTGCCGTTGCCTGCTTCTTGCTAGTGTGCTGCTGCTGCCTCTGTGTCGCATGGCCGTGACCCGCGCCGTCTGACCGTGCTCGGGCCGCACATACCCGCCGCCACGCCTACCGCCGCCCGCCACCGGTGCCGCACTCGCTCACGCCCCCGCTCCTCGCTTAGCCACGGCTCCTCTCCGGCGCTGCGTCGCCATGGCCCCTGCCTCCTTCCCCAGCCAACGCCCCAGCGCCCGCTGCGCCTGGCGCCGCTCCAGCCGAGCACAACGCCCAGCCGCGCCGCCCTATCCTACTCCTCCCTCCCCTTGCTGCCAACCGCCCCATCGGCGGGCGCCCCACCGGGGCCTCGCCTGGCCGCGACCGGGCAGGCGCCCGGTGCCCACGCCCGCGCGGCCCCTGGGCGCCGACGCCCGCACGGCCCCTGGCCGCCGGCGCCCGTGCTGGCCTCCCCTGTCGCTCAGGCGGGCAGCGCCCGTGCCCACGAAGCTCCGCCCCATGGTGCGCGGGGCCCGTTGCCCGTACCCGTTAAGCCCCCCAGGGCACTGACGTTAGGGCCCCACACCCTGTTTTTTAAAAGGATTTTTATATAAATAAATAAAATATTATTAATTAATTAATTAATTAATCAGGTAGTTAATTAACTTAATTAACCTGGCTTAATTAGCATGATGTACTAGTTTAGTTAGTTTAACTCTGATAGTTAGTTAAGTCACTAACAGGCGGGCCCCAGCTGTCAGTTTGACCAGTCAATGCTCAGTTGACTGCCGACGTCATGTTGACATCAGGCTGGCGTCATAATTCCCTTTTTGAATTAAAGATAATCCCAGAATATAGTTTAAATTTTTAGAAAATCATAGAAAAGTATCCGTAACTCGGATGAAAAAGTTTTATATATGAAAGTTGCTCAGAACGACAAGACGAATTCGAATACGCGGTCCGTTCGTCCAGCACACCTCTCTATCATACCCAAAATGGAACAATCCCCCTCTGGTTCGCTTGTCCGAAAATGCCTAACACTGGGAAAACATTCCCGGATGTTATCCCCCTTCGCCGGTATCGTGTAGCACCGCGTTAGAGCACCCTAACACTGCGTGTTGACATGTCATGCTTCTGTATTGCATCTGTATGCTTTGTATTTATTGTTTCTTCCCCCTCTTCTCTCCGGTAGACCGCCAGACTGATGCTACCTTGGTGATCGACTGCATCGACGACGACCCCTCCTTCTTGCCAGAGCAACCAGGCAAGCCAACCCCCTTTGATCATTCTGATATCGCCCATTCTCTTCTCTCTTATGCTTGCATTAGAACTGCTACTGTATTTGTATGATCCTATTCTGATGCATAGCCTGTTGTTGATACTGCTTTCATACCTTACATGTTTATACTAAACTGCTTAGTATAGGCTGGTTAGAGATCCACCAGTGACCCCCTACCTTATCCCGACTGCCCCGCTGGATTATCAGAAAACCCGACCAACGAGATCGAGGACCAGGACCTGGCACCGCACATCACTTTCCCCTTAGTTGCTCGACACTACTGGGTTACTATCGAGTGCCGAGGGTGAGACCTCATCAGCACTTCTGATGTTAACGTTGTAGGTTAGTTCATCGGTTGTGGTCATCGAGGGTGATTCCTCTTTCTCCACTCCCGATAACGACATAGTCGTGCAACTCCTCAAGAGTGGACCTCGAGGGTGACTCCTCTTTCGTTCACCTTGACGATAAACATCAGGTGGAATTCCATCGAGGGTGATTTCCTCAGGTTTTCCTTTGGTGTCAGACACATAGTTACTATGGTTACTATGACTTTACACTGAACCTGGTTACTAAAGACGGGTCGACCCTGAGGGGTACCCACGCGAGCTTAATTACGAGTGATGTGTAGTCGGGTTGACCTAGAAGGTGCCCACGAGATAAATACGAGGCATGGCCGGGCACTCGCCTTTGCCGCAAGTCCTCGAGACGGGGCGACGGGGTCACGTTTTCGTGAGTCTCTGCTCGTTATCGCGCGTTCCCAAGACACTAAACGGTTTGGATATTTGATCCAAGGGCCCGATAGCGCTAACCATCACGTGGGCATAGTATGGGCGTTCTGCGTCGTATGCATCAGCCGAAGCTTAACTGACGTCATTGCGACTGACCGGCACGCGCCGGGTTGGACTGGTTAGGCTCCTACCTTTTTAAAGGTAGTTGCTAGGTCTGCTCACCGGCCGCCCACGCAACGTGCATGAGTTCCCGGGGCGATTGGCCCATGACCCCTGGGGGCATAGGGTTTAGTCCGGCGTGCATGACCTCTCTATTAAGCCTAGGTCAGGTTGCGGCGTATTGTTTGGCCAAGGGCGGGCATGACCTGATGGTGTGTCCGGCCGGAGTTAAGCAAGCGTGTTGGCTAAGTTGGTGCACCCCTGCAGGGAAGAAAACATCTATCGATAGCCTGTCCTACGGTAACGGACACTTGGAGTTGTATCCCGATCGCTACAACTAGAACTGGATGCTGAGGCATTGTTTGGATATGTTGCTTCGGGAGTCGAGAAAGGATCCCGGAGCATTGGAACAACAACATAAATATGACTTATGTTACACTACTCTACTTCCCCCTCTTCCTGCAAGACGATGGTTTCCAGAAGATGCTAGTCTTCGATAGGACTAGCTTCTCCCCCTCTTATTCTGGCATTTTGCAGCTTAGTCCACAGATACTACCCTTTTCATTGATACCGATGCATATGTAGTGTAGATCCTTGCTTGCGAGTACTTTGGATGAGTACTCACGGTTGTTTTGCTCCCCCTTCTCCCCCTTCTTTCTTCTTGCTGGTTGATGCAACCAGATGGTGGAGTTCAGGAACCAGAAGCCACCTTTGACGACTGCTATTACCTCGACGGAGGCTACTACTACGTGGAGACAGCTGGCGACCAGGAGTAGTTAGGAGGTCCCAGGCAGGAGGCCTTGCCTTTTCGATCATGTTGTTTTTGTGCTAGCCTTCTTAAGGCAAACTTGTTTAACTTATGTCTGTACTCAGATATTGTTGCTTCCGCTGACTCTTGTGTTTTCGAGCTTATGTATTCGAGCCCTCGAGGCCCCTGGCTTGTAATATAAAGCTTGTATTATTTTATTTGTGTCTAGAGTTGTGTTGTGATATCTTCCAGTGAGTCCCTGATCTTGGTCGTACACATTTGCGTGCATGATTAGTGTACGGTCAAATCGGGGGCGTCACAGTTGTGAGCATTATGTTTTAACGTATATCATTTCGTAGTGTTCACCTATTTCTTCTAGCATGCTAGTTATCCCTCCCCAAGTTTGTAGATGCTAGTATTGCCGGTCTATAAAATACAGGGGGAGTTTTCATCCTAGTGTGTGTGCTTTGCATTCCAAAAGCACACACATCTAGGGGGAGACCGTCTATATTTTGTAGACTTTGTGGTTTGCTTGTTACATTGTCTTATCTTTGTGCAAATCCCATATTGTCATCAATCCACCAAAAAAGGGAGGGGGATTGTTAGGGCATATTTCTCCCTTAGTGGTTTTAGTTTTTGATGACAATACGTTAATGGACTAATCATGTGGTTTGAGCGTTTCGGAGACTCAGTCATATGGCACGAGACAATTTGTACCCCTCGATATTTAAAGAGAAGACAGTGTTGTTTCCTCCGTTTCACTTTTGGTGGACTTGAGTCGTAGGAAACAACATACTATCAAGAGGGGGTCCGTTTCGAAAAGATTAGGGTGAAATCAACACGTACACGTCTCCTTGTGCACCCTTAGCTCTTTCCCGCTTCTTTGGAGGATCCGCCGTTACCTTGCAAATGGCATTGAGAGTGGGCCAGCGGTAGTACCGTGACACTGAGCGGCAGTACCACCTAAATCCACAAGATGCAGTACCGTTGTGACAGCGGTTGTACCGCCCCTAGCGGTAGTACCGCTCATGGGCTCAAGCAGTAGTTCCGCCCACTGCCACTCGAGTAACGCTTTGATTCGAAACGTCTTGGTTTCATGGCGGGTTCATCGGCAGTAGGGCGGTAGTACCGCCCTACCACCACTTCTAATGCCACTCAGGTCGCTTCTCTCTCTCTCCTGGTCATTTGTCCCTGCCACTGTGCCCGACCCCAGCAGTAGTACTGCTGGGCCAAGCGGTAGTATCGCTCCCTCGAGCGGTAGTACCACTCGCTGCTGGCTGGTTGGTGGCGGTAACGGTTGGATTTGTTCCCCCACTATATAAAGATGTCTTCTTCTCCAAGAAGACTTACCTCTTACCTTCCAAAACTTCATTGTTGCTCCAAAGCTCATTTTCACCCGATCTCTCTCCCTAGCCAATCAAGCTTGTTGATTTCTAGGGATTGGTTGAGAAGACCCCAATCTACACTTCTACCAAGAGAAATTTGATTCCCCTTGCTAATCCCTTGCGGATCTTATTACTCTTGGGTGTTTGAGCACCCTAAACGGCTGAGGTCACCTCGGAACCACATTCCATTGTGGTGAAAACCCATGGTGTTGTTGGCAGCCTCCAAGCTTGTTGTGGAGATTGCCCCAACCTTGTTTGTAAAGGTTCGGTCACCACCTTCAAGGGCACCACTAGTGGAATCACGACATTTTGCATTGTTCGAGGGAGTGAGGAGAATACGGTGGCCCTAGTGGCTTCTTGGGGGAGCATTGTGCCTCCACACCGCTCCAACGGAGACGTACTGTGACGCCCGAGACCGACGTCCCAGAAGATTCCAGAAGCTTCCCGAAGATTCCAGATGTTCCGGGTCCTCCCGTGGGTTGCATTGTGCTTGTGTTATTTATTTTTTTTTGCATTGCATCATGTCATCATGCCATCATGTCATATTTTATTTTGCATCTCAACCTAAATAAACCGTGTGGACCTTCGGTCCATTTAAATCGAGGGAAGATGTCTTCTCTTTATAACATATAAAAGCCTCCTAATATTATGGAGCTATATTAATAATATTCCTTTGCTCCGGAATCACCATAACACACTTGCAATATTTCTCCATGCATTTCTATCTCAATTCTTGCCTCAAACCTTGCTATAATTCTTTTCAGTGTTTCGAGGTCCTTCCAAAAACCCTCCTCCTATTTTATTTAAATCCCTGACATTTTTTTTGTGAGCCCAGGGATTTTACCTCATGCACAAATTCCTCCCGTACCTTCTCTTTCTTTCTTTCTCCTTTTCTCTTTTGTTTTAAAAGAGAATAATTAGACAGCAGCAGTTTTATTAATAAAAAGGAGGCAGCCAGCCTTTGGGCCTCCTCCTCCCCCTCTTCCCAGCGGCCCAGGCCTCCCTTTCCCTCTTGGGCCTCCTCCCCTCACTTGGCCCATCTCCCTCCTGGCCCTATAGGCCCAACCGCAGCGCCCAAACCCTAGCTGCAGCGCTGCTGAAGCCCGACAGCATCCCTTCCCGTCGCTCCCCCTCGCTCTCCCCTGTGTGCGCCGCCAGCCTCTCCCGCTTCGATCCCAAATCCCCCCGCACTCGATCTCTCCCCTCTCTCTCCCGCTCGCGACCGAGCCCGACCAGCCAGCGATGCGCCAGGCTTCTTCGCTCCTCCTCTCGATCCAGAAGCCGCTCGAGCCCCCCTCCCTCTGCCTCCAGCAGCACCATGGCGACGCGACCCCGACGGCCCTTCCTTCGACGCGCGCTGCTTCCCTCGTCCGCCCGAGGCTGCGGCCTTCTCCTCTGCCAAGGTCGCGCGGGTCGCCCCTCCCTCTAGGGCCAGCAGCCGCCGGCGCCCTGCGGTTCCCTGCGCCAGGAGCGCCGCCCCGAGCGCCATGGCCGTCCAGGCCTCTTCCACGCCCCGAGCCGCGCCCGTCCTCGCCTGCGTCCTCACGTCGCCCGGCCACGAGGCCTCCCCTTCGTCCTCGCCTCGCCTGGCTGCCTCTGGTCCGGCCCGGCCAGGAGCCGTCGCCGTCGTCCAGCGCCGCGGAGGCTCTCGCGTGCCTCCGACCCTCGCCTCGCCCTCTCCTCGTCCGCGAAGTGGAGGCCAGAACCTCGCCGGCCAGGAGCGCCGCTCCTCCCAGCAGCAGCGCCGAGCTCTTCCGTCCCGCTGCCTTCGACCGCTTCCAGCGCCCCTCCTCTCCAACGAGCAGATCGAGCAGCGCCGAGGCCGAGGCCCCGCCTCCGTGCACCACAGCAACCCGTAGCCTTTCCCTTTTTTTTGTGTTTTGTTTTTGTTGTTTGTTGCTGTAATGTTAATCTCAGATAATCGTGGAGATGCAAGTATTTCTACTTTGGATCCTTGTACCACTACGAACGCCGACGCGACAAGTACCTCGACGACGTGTACATCTACGTAACGAGTTCGTCTACCGATGCCCGGAAACGACAAGTACCACTACCCACGCCGGAGCCATCGGAACCCTCAAGTACCTCGACGACCAAGTACCCCTCCGGCAAGTACATCTTCGGCCGAGTACACCACGACACGTTGAAGTGAACAACTTCCGTCGCCGAGTACCACTACTTCGTCTACCGTCGCCGAGAACCACTACTTCCTCTACGACCCCGTGAACGACTACTTCCTCTACTTCCACTACGTCCCTCTACGATCTCGAACCGCCCCGAAACGCACGCTTCGAAGGTATACCGAAACGACCCCGTGGATGACCCGTGAGATGCATGCTTGCTCGTGTTGTATGAAATGCTCCTCGTGTGTGCTTCGTGCCCGTTCCACCTTTTGTCATGTCCTCGGTTGCCTCGCCACCGACTCGTGGGAACCCGGTAACGGGATCACCCCATCAACTCGTTCACTCCACCTTTTGTTTTGCACCGGTCCCTCACCGAGTTACCGGTACCGAATTGTTGCGTTGCATCATTTCGGATCGTTGCCGTGGCACCTTCTTCCACCACGGTGACAAATGCTTCTTATCTCGTTTAAGTCAACCTTTTAATAAAACTTGCATAAACTTGATCTTGTCATCCGCATCATGTTAACAACCTTGAATGTTTAATTGTTGTTTGCTTATAATTATTAAACATGCTCATGGGGATTTTCCGGACTTGTTGTTGTTATTTCCGGCCTCATTTAAATTGCCTAGTTAGTGTAGTTTCTTTATGCTTCACCTCTTGCCATGCTAAAAACATTTAATCTTGTCTTGTAAATAATGAGAGTCAACTAAATAATTAATGTGGTGTTTCGTCAATATGCAACTCGTTGCATATTGATCTCCACTTAACTTGTAGTGTTGTTTGTGCACTTTGCCATGTCTTGCATAATTAAACCGGACATGCATCATACTTGGATGTGCATCGTATGCCATGTTTGATATGTGTGTTTACCGTGTTGTTTTGTTTCTTTCCGGTTGCTTCTCTTGTTAGCTTCGGTTTCGTTCCGGAGTTGTGAGGATCCGCTCGACTGTTGCTTCGTCTTCTTCTTGGATCCGTTCTTCTCCCTTGTGAAATCCCAGGCAAGATGACCGAACCCGGATACCATTACTATTTTTGCCTCTTGCTAGTAGTCTCGATCTATAGTTTTGCCTCGATGCCCATGTCTTCGTGTCAGCCTCCTACTTGTAACCAATTGCCATGTTTATCCACCCTACCTATGCAAACCGTTGCTTGGCTATACGTAGGCTTCGCTCAGCCCCTCTTATAGCTTTGTTAGTTGCAGGTGAAGATTGAAGATGCTTGCTTCATGTTGAAGTTTGGTTGGGTTATATCACACTATATAAATGCTTAAAAAAATGAAATCATCTATATACTGGCAGGGTGGAAGGCTAAGCCTTTTGCTTGGTGTTTTGTTCCACTCATGCCGTTAGGATCCGTATAAGCCGGTGTTATGTTCCTTGATTTTGCGTTCCTAACACGGTTGGGGTGTATGGGACCCCCTTGATAAACCGCTAAGTGCTAAGTCTTTTCCAGCAAATCCCAACCTTTGGTACTATTTGCCTAATAACTAATAAAACTTGCATGTGGACTAGCTATCCCTTTTATCTTAATTCAACCCCCCGGGCCAGTGCTCCTCATGAGTGTTGGTCCGAAACGAGCGGACTGCGGGGCCACCTCAAGGAAACTTGAGGTTTGGTAAAAACCCGTAGGATGTCTCATCCGGTCGTGTCCTGAGACCTAGATACGCGCGGCTACTATCAGGGTGTCGACACGCCGGGAGGATTTGCTGGATTAGCCTTACCTTAGTTCGGTTTAACTCGAGCACGGGATTCCGAGAATACTCGGGTCTTCCCAATTATGGAGTTGCGACTCCGCGGATCGTGGGCTTGTGATGGGCCAAGTTGGAACACCCCTGCAGGGTTTGAACTTTCGAAAGCCGTGCCCGCGGTTATGTGGCAGATGGGAGCTTGTTAATTCCGGTTGTAGATAACTTGACACAATGTTTCTAATACACTACCAGCGTGTGTACCGTGACTGTCAATTTCCGAATAGGGATTCGGGAGTTGAACACGGTGGGGTTATGTTTGACCGGCTTTAGCTAGGATCACTTCGTGATCATCTTTCGACCGATGCACTTCTCTTCTCGCTCTCTTTTACGTAAGTTAGTGCTAGTTGCTGCTGCAGACTCTTGTTTTTATCCTTCACCTCATATTCTTTTCTTCAGCCTTGTCCTCACCCAAGGCTTAAATAGTCTTGTTACCCGGGAACGGGATTGCTGAGTCCTCTGTGGCTCACAGTTACTCCACCACACCAGATGCAGGTTCAGCCGAGTTTGAAGCAGGAGCTGGTTCAGTACTTCACCAGGAGTTCGATGAAGCTTGTGGCCGTTTGCTTGTAACGTTTCGATGTTCAGTAGTGGTTTCTACTAGGATTCGATCCTGACCTGTGGCTTTATGTTGTTTTGGTATCTTTCTTTGGATCTTCACCCGTAGTCGGGTTGTGATGTTCTGAATGATGATTGTTTATGTAATGTATTGTGTGAAGTGGCGAGTGTAAGCCAACTATCTCCTTTTGCAATTTAATCCCTCTTTTACATGAGTTGTGCAAAGATACCAAACTTGAGATCATTCTAGGATGGGCTTATACCTTTAAGTCGTGCCTCGACACGTAGGAGGTATAGTCCCATCCTGGGCATTACACGTACTTCCCCTCAAAGGGAAGGAACTTCGGTAACACATCATCGTCTCCACCGGTTCCACTTGTGGTTATTTCTACCTTTACTTTGTGCAAGCTTTTGTTGTGTATCATTCCTTACTTGCTTGTGTTGCTTGTTGTGTTAGCATCATATAGGTTGTTCATCTAGTTGCATTTCTAGACAACCTATTTGTTGCTAATCTTAATTTGTTTAAGAAAGCCTAAAAAATTGGTAGATGCATATTCACCCCCCATCTAGTCAACCATATCGATCCTTTCACACATGATCCGTGGGTGCGTCCACATCCACCTTGTTCACCAGCTTGTGCTCTGCTCATGGGTGCGTCCTTTGTTCTATGTTTACAAGGGTTGTCTTATTTGGAAGGCAAGTCCTTTCTTGCTTGGTTCAACTGTTGTAGTTGTAGTCGGCCACCGCGGACCACCTTTTCTATTTTTTTATAAATACTAATATATCGTGACAGATCACCATGGAGTTGCTCCCATCATACGATTCCCTTCACCAAGGGGAGTAGCTCACAACGAACGTTTCACCTCCTTCACTAGGGGGCGGGCTTGGGCAAACCCCCGATTAGCCAAAAGCCCAGTTAACTAATTTTTTACTTAAAAAAATCGTGAACGAAAGAATAACCATTTCTTATAATAACCAGATAAACCTAAATTTTGAAATGTCATGCTTTGGATTATGAAAAATGTGATGCTACTTTATAAAACTGTAGTTTCTCTTATTTATAAATTTACGATGGGTGTGATAAAAAATGGTGTAATCTAGAAAAGTAAAATACCATGCTAAACTTTTAAAATGCCATGAATAAAAAACACATATTTTCTTATGAAAATAGAGAAACATAAATATATAAATGCCATCCCTTAAAATATGAAAATTGGCATGCTACTTTATGAACTGACATTTCTCTAATCTATAAATTTACTATGACTAGCAATGTGCCCATGCGTTGCAACGGATCCAAAGCAGGATAATACTTGTTCACAAACATGAAAGAAAACACTATGTTTCACTCAAAATAAATTCATCGGGCTGTTTTGATGAGGTGAGGAAGGGATGTGGTTGGTTTCAAGATAATAAGGGGTTTTCTACAAATTGGAGTAGAGAAGTGGACTATTGTTGCAAAAAGGCCACAACTTACCTCAGAGTTGTTAGATGCAGATTTAATGGTCAGAAATGAGGTATGACACACACACCATCATCCCCAACTGAGTCTTTTTATAGGAGTAGAGATAATAATATAAAATGCCATGCCGATAAAACAAAAATTGTCATCCTCTTAATAATAAAACTAATATCATGTTGATGGTAAACATGTCATGCCAACAATAACAAAAATGCCATGCTTTCAAAAATAAAATCATCATCTTATTAATAATAAAGTTTCCATGTTATTAATAAAAAAATGCCACACTCTTAATCGTAAAATTGTCATCCTGGTAATAACAAAAATATCATGCCATAATAATAACACTAAAACCCTCTTACTAATAAAATGACATGTTACTAATTATTAAAATGACATGCTCTTATTAAATATAATTGCCAAGCGTGAAAGTAAGAAAAAAATTCCAAAAAATCCGATGAATACGCGATAAAAATTACCCAAAGGCTTGCCATGGGTGACGATACCATAGACCTAAGGTAGGGTCATAGGCCTGACCTAGACACCCTACCCAAGGTCACTACCCCAAAGTCAAGGACATTCAAAGGATGACAAAGGATACCGACTGAAGTAACCAAGGAGTGCAATCCACTCGGCCCAATATCCCACTCGGATACCCCAATTCCATTCGACGAGGAAGAATTCACTCAACTATACAAGAAAACCACTCAGACTACAGAAGATCTAAAGTCACTCAAGATGACACCGGTCAGGCATTCACTCCATAGTCTTAAAGGCCATTTATAGCTCTTTATAGTAGACGTTATCAGTAACATCCCGCCTTTATGTACATTGAACCCTCTGTAAACGGGGGATGGCTGGGGTCCTGGCGCACTCTATATAAGCCACCCCCTCCTCTGGTACAGGGGTTCGCACCCCCTGTACCACACACATCCATATTCCAGTCGACCGCCTCCGGGCACCGAGACGTAGGGCTTTTACCTCCTCCGAGAGGGGCCTGAACTCGTAAACTCGTGTGTACAATCTCGCCGTAGCTAGTACCTTGCCTCCTCCTACGTACCCGCTACTCTTACTGTCAGACTTAGTACCACGACAGTTGGCGCCCACCGTGGGGCAGGTGTCTTAGCGACTTCCGGTGAGGTTGCGGTTATTTCCAAACTTCATCAACATGGTTTCCGGCGGTGGTCTGGCTCCGGGTCGTGATATCCGACTCGGCGCGCTCGTCTTCATCGCCGACGACTCAGCCTGGCTCCAACAGGCCCCCCTCGACATCGAGGCCCTTCCCGTCCGGGCGGCGCACTTTCGCGTGAGTCCCTGTGGCGTCCTCCTCCGGCAGCCGTCGACCCAGTATCGGTCGGCTCCTTCATGATCTGCTCTCCCCGCTATACGCCATCGCAAGCGGTCCGGTCGATCATGGCTCCAGGGGTGGGTGAAGCATGCGGTGGCCCGCCAGTTGGCCACCCCCAAGTCGCGGCAATCATGCCCGACGAATACCTCTACAGGCCGGTCGATCTGTCGATTGACTCTGTAGACACACTTTCCGAGTGCAGGAGCAGCGACCCCGCAGTAGAGGTCCTCATGTTCGACTCTCGTCGCAGTCCACCTGGGTACCCTCGCGGTAGTGGCGGCGGAAGTGGTGATGGTCCATCGTATGATCGCGACGAGTATGTGCCTCAGGCCCTCACTTCTGAGCAAACGGAAGAGCTGTGTCGCCGCAACATCGAAGCGCTCCAGACCCCCATCATGGGAGAGACTTTCGAGGCTCGGGCCCTGGAGGCCGCACGCCAAGCCACCTTGGTTGAGCGTGCGCGTCTGGAGAACCTTCATCATTCACTCAACGAGCATGCCCACCAATTGATTCCCGAATCCAATTGACGGCAGCGACAGTTGTTTCCTCCTAAGCCCCAGGTATACCGCACTTCGATTCAAAATCTTACAGCTGCAACCCATATAGCAGAATCGATTCAGTCGTCCCAATCGGAGGCTGGAAGAGGCTTGTTGCAGATTCGAGCACTGCTCCGAGCAGCAGGTGAGCAAAACTCAGCTATCTCTCAGTCGCAACAGAATCCACAGAAGGTCCAAGGTGGCGGACACCATCCTATCAGCTCATAGCCCAAGATCGCCCCCATGGCGTGAGGGTCGTGGGCACCGCCAAGAGCAGTATCTGGGTCAGAACTACGAGCAGTATGACCGTCGACTCGGACGTGATGACCGTCGTCGAGTGCCTACGCCGTCTCCGGGGAGCGGATCGTATGCACCCAGGCAATACGATGAGAGGCGCCCGCATGGTGATGAGCGAAGGATTCCGGTCGACCCCAGAGAGCCTGGATTTGATGCAAGATCAATTCTTGTGCAAGGTCTTTCGACAAAAACCGGGCACACAGAGAAGGACATGACATAGGTCGTCCGAGTGGCAGTAGAGTACATGTTTCTGGGCCTGAATGTTTCAGCAGGGCCATCAGGGCCGCCGAGATCCCTCCCAACTTCAGGTTGGCGATGGGAGCACTACAGGAATCAGCATCTTTGCCGTCAGCCGTGGCGGACGGCAAAGGCACACTGGTTGACGGCAAAGACCTTTGCCGTCAGCCGGCATACAACAAACCGTCCAGCTGAACAAGCTTCGGCAAAGGGTAGTTTGCCGTCAGCAGGCGGATGGCAAAGATGCAAAGGCCTTTGCCGTCAGCCAGCAGACGACAAAGAGCTTGGACGGCAGGCCTGCCAGGTTAGGTCTGTTAGGGGTTAACGGCGTGTTTTGTCGTCTGCTGGCAGACGACAAAGATGCTCATGACTTTGTCGTCTGCCAGCAGACAACAAAGCATGCCATATTGGCCAGCCCAGTGCACCCCAGGTTGCACAGGAAGTGTAACGCCCCGGACACACCCGCCGGTGGTCGTTACTCCTGACGGGATCTAGACTGGCCTCACATATCAATACTAGTCTTTTCTGCGCACTTTGTCCTCACTCGTGCGCACCCGGGAGCAACTTCCCGGTCGGTCACCCATCCTGAAACTACTCCAAGCTGAGCACGCTTAACTTTGGATTTCTATCCGAATGGGCTCCCGGAAAAGAAGGAATTCCTTATTGATATGAGTAGTCTATCATCCCTAATATGCCAGGCCATCACATACACCCTCACTCAGAGGAACCGACGTCCTCGTCGGGCCACAGGAACGTTCCCTCTTGGCACAACCGTCTGTGCTTCCAGGACAGCACATGTGCCAGGCCGTGTGCCACGACGGGTCACAAACGTCATGCACAACATGACTGCAAACTGTCCGCAAACATCCGTGTAACCGCGAGGGGCGGCTCTGATACCAACTTGTAACGCCCAGGACACACCCGCCGGTGGTCGTTACTCCTGACGGGATCTAGACTGGCCTCACATATCAATACTAGTCTTTTCTGCGCACTTTTTCCTCACTCGTGCGCACCCGGGAGCAACTTCCCGGTCGGTCACCCATCCTGAAACTACTCCAAGCCGAGCACGCTTAACTTTGGAGTTCTATCCGAATGGGCTCCCGGAAAAGAAGGAATTCCTTAGTGATATGAGTAGTCTATCATCCCTAATATGCCAGGCCATCACAGGAAGCTGCCATGTGGCGGCTTTGCCGTCTGACAGCAGACGACAAAGAGCCTGTATAGCCCCTATTTTTTGTTTTTTCTTAAATTCACTCAATTTCAACACACAAGTTTCAACACACAAATTTCATAGCAGACATATCCAACACACAAGTTTCATCATATATACATACATAACCAACACATAGTTCCATCCATACATATTACAAAAGTTTCACATTGTTCATCCAACACCTATCCATCCATCCATATAACAAGTTCCATCCATGCAAGTTCATCGATACAAAATAAAAGCAAAAAGCAAAAAGAAGCACTCTATCCATGCAAGCTACCATGAATTAAATGAAATCTGCAAAATGGGAAATAACAAAGTTAGAATAAGAAGACTAGAAGAAGAAGAAGAAGAAAATGAAGAAGAAGAAGAAGACTAGAAGAAGAAGTAAGCATACTTAGGTAAAATGGAGCTAACCTAGCTAATTATGTCATTTTTGAGTGAACTAAGCATATCGTAGGTAAAATATGTCAGTTTGGAGCTATGTAAGGTTATTATGTCATTTTCAAGGAAAATAAGCTAAGTATAGGTCATTTTGTAGCTAAACCTAGGTTATTATGCAATTTTTACCCAAGTGAGCTAATTGTGTCATAAATGAACTAGGTAAGCTAATTATAGATCATTATTGAGCTATCATAGGTAGTTATGCCCTTTTGTACCTAACTAAGCATATCAAGTCATTTAAGAGGAAAAAATGCTAAGTATATGTCATCTTATAGCTATCCTAGGTAAAGTATGTCAGTTTGGAACTAAGTAAGCTTATTATGTCATTTTCGAGGAAAATAAGCTAAGTATAGGTCATTTTGGAGCTAAACCTAGGTTATTATGCCATTTTTTTACCCAAGTGAGCTAATTATGTCATAAATGAACCAGGTAAGTTAATTATAGATCATTATTGAGCTATCCTAGGTAGTTATGCCATTTTTAGCTAACTAAGCATGTTAATTCATTTAAGAGGGAAAATGCTAAGTATAGGTCATTTTATAGCTATCCTAGGTAAAATATGTCAGTTTGGAGCTAAGTAAGGTTATTATGTCATTTACGAGGAAAATAAGCTAAGTATAGGTCATTTTGGAGCTAAACCTAGGTTATTATGCTATTTTTCTACCCAAGTGAGCTAATTATGTCATAAATAAACTAGGTAAGCTAATTATAGATCATTATTGAGCTATCATAGGTAGGTATGCCATTTTTTAGCTAACTAAGCATATCAAGTCATTTAAGAGGAAAAAATGTTAAGTATATGTTATCTTATAGCTATCCTAGGTAAAGTATGTCAGTTAGGAGCTAAGTAAGCTTATTATGCCGTTTTCGAGGAAAATAAGCTAAGTGTAGGTCATTTTGGAGCTAAACCTAGGTTATTATGCCATTTTTTTACCCAAGTGAGCTAATTATGTCATAAATGAACTAGGTAAGCTAATTATAGATCATTATTGAGCTATCCTAGGTAGTTACACCATTTTTAGCTAGCTAAGCATATCAAGTCATTTAAGAGGAAAAAAATGCTAAGCATGGGTCATTTTATAGCTATCCTAGGTAAAGTATGTCAGTTTGGAGCTAAGTAAGGTCATTATGTCATTTTCGAGGAAAAAAAGCTAAGTATAGGTCCTTTTGGAGCTAAACCTAGGTTATTATGCCATTTTTGCCCAAGTGGGTTAATTATGTCATAAATGAACTAGGTAAGCTAATTATATATCATTATTATGCTATCCTGGGTAGTTATGCCATTTTTAGCTAACTAAGCATATTAAGTCATTTAAGAGGAAAAATGCTAAGTATAGGTCATTTTATAGCTATCCTAGGTAAACTATGTCAGTTTGGAGCTAAGTAAGGTTATTATGTCATTTTCGAAAACTACCATCATCACGGAGGTGAAGGACCGGTCGGGTATGCGCTAGTGCAAGACGGAGAAGGACCGATCGGGGTTGCGAAATAAAGAGACGGAGAAGGATCGGTCGATGCTTGTCGGGAGGCATGCTGCACCAAAGATCATTTGCAATGTCTCGTTAGCATGATGCAACTGAAATGTGAATACTAGTAACTAATGAAACTCACCGTGTCCGCTATACCAATCTGGGGCATCGGCGGAGGGGTCTGACCGTTTTTCTCGCACATGGACTGCACATTTTGTTTTCACGAGTCAGTCATATTAGTTAGTAATTAAATGAACATTACGTGCAGGAGAAACTTACCACGATGAGCTCGTATAGAGCCCGGTGACCCGCGTCGTTCCTGTTCCTCTCCTCCTCTATCATCCTAGCTGTCCTCTCCTCCAACCCCTTCTCCCTTTGTGCTGACTGCTTCTTTGCCTCCGTCAGAAGCTCCTGGGCCCTAGCCTTGATGGCGAGCTCCATTGGACGTAGACGAGGACTTATCTCAGGAAGAGAGCTTGTCTGGCACTTCTTGATCTCCCGGGGAGTTCCAGGACACCGTATCAGTCCATCCGCAATGGCTGCCGAGCCATGTTTCCTCCCGTCACCAGATAGCATCACGAGCTCTGGATCAAAATCTCTCTGGCTCGGGTTGAACTCATCCCCTTTCACCGCCTTCCCCCAGTCTTTGTACCTCACGAGCTTGTTGTGGGAGGAGATGTTGCTGAAGCTCTCTGGATGATCGAGGTCAGACTCAGAAAATGCCTTGGCCTTCTTGTACGGGGCAGTATGTGCCATGGCATATAGGTCGTATAGCGGTGGCACCTCCTTCTTGTGGTGATGCGCCTAAAAGAGAGGAACAACATATTAGTTAAGGGCTCAAGCTAATATGAAGAATGAAATTGCATGAATCATGAAGCAAACCACATACCCTGTGATCCCCGTACTCAAACAGGTTGGAGCTCCCTTGATGGTGTGGCACACCTTGCATTTGGGCACACTTATCCTTGGCCTTGTTGTGGACGGCTAGCCATTGGGGAGAGCACCACTCATCCACCAACAGCTCCCAACAGTCCATCCTATACGCACACCATCGCGGGGGCACCTAAGTTAGAGAAGAGAAATTTCAGCGCTACGCCAACGAATCAAATCAAGGAAACTAAGTACAAGGCCATAAGAATAGGTAAATACCTGCATGTACTTGTCCTCAGTCAAATACTTGACGCGACACTTCTTCTTCTCCCTCCTAATGTGAGTAGAGGCGTAGTAGTCGCAAACGGCTTGGACCCGAGCCTTGTGCCGTAAGTTCTTAAGTAGGCGCTTGCACTCGGCTTCAATAACCTTAGCTGCCTCCGCCTCGTCTTCCTCAGCACACCTGTAGAAGGTCTGCAATTGATACGTCCATTTTGTATCATGCTTTTATATCGATATTTATTGCATTATGGGCTGTTATTACACATTATGTCACAATACTTATGCCTTTTCTCTCTTATTTTACAAGGTTTACATGAAGAGGGAGAATGCCGGCAGCTGGAATTCTGGGCTGGAAAAGGGGCAAATATTAGAGACCTATTCTGCACAACTCAAAAAGTCCTGAAACTCCACGAAAGTCAGTTTTGGAATATATTAAAAATATTGGCCGAAGAAAGCACCAGAGGGGGGCCACCCATCGTCCACAAGGGTGGGGGCGTGCCTTACCCCCCTAGGCGCGCCCCCTACCTCGTGGGCCACCTGGAAGCCCCCCGAAGCCCATCTTCAGTTATAAGGTGTCTTTCACCCTGGAAAAAATCATAAGGAAGCTATCAGGACGAAGCGCCGCCGTCTCGAGGCGAAACCTTGGCAGAACCAATCTAGGGCTCCGGCGGAGCTGTTCTGCCGGGGAAACATCCCTCCGGGAGGGGGAAATCATCGCCATCGT
The DNA here is from genome assembly GCA_902687465.1 of Secale cereale. NCBI lineage: Eukaryota > Viridiplantae > Streptophyta > Magnoliopsida > Poales > Poaceae > Secale > Secale cereale. Next base: position 177,132,956 of record LR738711.1, read on the forward strand.
CATCACCATAGGTCCTCTCATCGGGAGGGGTTCAATCTCCATCCATCTTCACCAGCACCATCTCCTCTCAAACCCTAGTTCATCTCTTGTATCCAATCTTTGTCCCAAAACCTCAGATTGGTACCTGTGGGTTGCTAGTAGTGGTGATTACTCCTTGTAGTTGATGCTAGTTGGTTTATTCGGTGGAAGATCATATGTTCAGATCCTTTATGCATATTAATACCCCTCTGATTATGAACATGAATATGATTTGTGAGTAGTTACGTTTGTTCCTGAGGACATGGGAGAAGTCTTGCTATAAGTAGTCATGTGAATTTGGCATTCGTTCGATATTTTGGTAAGATGTATGTTGTCTTTCCTGTAGTGGTGTTATGTGAACATCGACTACATGAAACTTCACCATTATTTGGGCCTAGGGGAAGGCATTGGAAAGTAATAAGTAGATGATGGGTTGCTAGAGTGACAGAAGCTTAAACCCTAGTTTATGCGTTGCTTCCTAAGGGGTTGATTTGGATCCATATGTTTCATGCTATGGTTAGGTTTACCTTAATACTTTTTTTGTAGTTGTGGATGCTTGCAATAGGGGTTAATCATAAGTGGGATGCTTGTCCAAGGAAGGGAAGTACCCAAGCACCGGTCCACCCATATATCAAATTATCAAATTAACGAACGCGAATCATATGAGCGTGATGAAAACTAGCTTGACGATAATTCCCATGTGTCCTCGGGAGCGCTTTTCTTTATATAAGAGTTTGTCCAGGCTTGTCCTTTGCTACAAAAAGGATTGGGCCATCTTGCTGCACCTTATTTATTTTTATTACTTGTTACTCGTTACAAATTACCTTATCAAAAAACTATCTGTTACCGATAATTTCAGTGCTTGCATAGAATACCTTACTAAAAATTGCCTATGATTTCCCTCTGCTCCTCGTTGGGTTCGACACTCTTACTTATTAAAAGGACTATGATAGATCCCCTATACTTGTGGGTCATCAAGACTCTTTTGTGGCGCCGTTGCCGGGGAGTGAAGCGCTTTTGGTAAGGAAAAATTTATGTAGTGTGCGGAAATTTACTGTCACTTGTTACTATGGAAAATAATCCTTTGAGGGGCTTGTTCGGGGTATCTTCACCCCGATCAGTAGAGCAAAGAGTTGCTCCTCAACCTACTGAATCTACTGAAAATGTTTACTTTGAAATTCATTCGGGTATGATAGAGAAACTGCTAACTAATCCTTTTACAGGAGATAGAACATTCCACCCTGATTTGCACCTAATCTATGTGGATGAAGTTTGTGGATTATTTAAGCTTGCAGGTATGCCCGAGGACGTTATCAAGAAGAATGCCTTCCCTTTATCTTTGAAGAGAAAGGCATTGACATGGTTTAGGCTATGTGATGATATGGGATCATGGAACTACAACCGATTGAAATTGGAATTTCATCAAAAGTTTTATCCTATGCATCTGGTTCATCGTGATCATAATTATATATATATAATTTTTGGCCTCATGAAGGAGAAAGTATCGCTCAAGCTTGGGGGAGGCTTAAGTCAATGTCATATTCATGCTCTAATCATGAGCTCTCAAGAGAAATTATTATTCAAAAAAATTATGCTCGGCTTTCTCTCAATAATCGCTCCATGCTCGATACTTCTTGTACTGGTTCTTTTATGATGAAGACTATTGAATTCAAATGGGATTTATTGGAAAGAATTAAACGCAACTCTGAATATTGGGATCTCGACGAAGTTAAGGAGTCCGGTATAACATGTAAGTTCGATTGTGTTAAATCTTTTATGGATACCAATGTTTTCCGTGAATTTAGCACTAAATATGGACTTGAATCTAAGATAGTAGTTTCTTTCCGTGAATCATTTTCTACTCATGTTGATCTCCCTAAGGATAAGTGGTTTAAATATCATCCTCCTATTGAAGTAAAAGTAGTTGAACCAGTTAAAGTTGATGAAAAGACTATCACTTATAATGTTGATCCTATTGTTCCTACCACTTATATTGAGAAACCACCCTTCCCTGTTAGAATAAAGGATCATGCCAAAGCTTCAACTGTAGTTCGTAAGAGTAATACTAGAACACCTACGCCCTCTGAGAAAATTAAAGTTGAACCTAGTATTGCTATGGTTAAGGATCTCTTGGTAGATAATATTGATGGGCATGTTATTTACTTCTGTAATGAAACTGCTAGAATTGCTAGACCCGATACTAAAAATAAACATAGACCTATTGTAGGCATGCCTGTTATTTCTGTTAAAATAGGAGACCATTGCTATCATGGTTTATGTGATATGTGTGCTAGTGCGAGTGTGATACCTCATTCTTTATACGAATAAATTATGCACGATATTGCACCTGCTGAGCTAGAAGGTATTGATGTAACAATTAAGCTTGCCAATAGAGATACTATTTCACCAGTTGGGATTTTTAGAGATGTTGAAGTCTTGTGTGGGAAAGTTAAATATCCTACTAATTTTCTTGTTCTCTGTTCCCCACAAGATGATTTTTGTCCCATTATATTTGGTAGACCCTTCTTGAATACTGTTAATGCTAAGATAGATTGCAAAAAGGATGTTGTTACTATTGGTTTAGGGGATATGTCTCATGATTTTAATTTTGCTAAATTTCGTAGACAATCCCATGATAAAGAATTGCCTAGTAAAGATGAAATTATTGGTCTTGCTTCTATTGCCATACCTCCTAATGATCCTTTAGAACAATATTTTCTTGACCATGAAAATAAAATGTTTATGAATGAAAGAGGGAAATAGATGAAGTATTCTTTAAACAGGGACCTTTATTGAAACACAACTTGCCCGTTGAAATCCTAGGAGATCCTCCTCCACCCAAGGGTGATCCCGTGTTTGAGCTTAAACCATTACCTGATACTCTTAAATATGCTTATCTTGATGAAAAGAAGATATATCATGTTATTATTAGTGCTAACCTTTCAGAGCAGGAAGAAAAGAAATTATTGAAAACTCTGAAGAAGCACTGTGCTGCTATTGGATATACTCTTGATGATCTTAAGGGCATTAGTCCCATTCTATGCCAACACAAAATAAAATTGGAGAAAGACGCTAAACCGGTTGTTGATCACCAACGACGATTAAATCCTAAGATGAAAGAAGTGGTAAGGAAAGAAATACTAAAGCTTCTAGAGGCAGGTATAATTTATCTTATTTCTGATTGTCAGTGGGTAAATCCTATCCATTGTGTCCCTAAGAAGGGAGGTATTTCTGTTGTTCCTAATGATAAAGATGAATTGATCCCACAAAGAATTGTTATAGGCTATAGAATGGTAACTGATTCTCGCAAAATAAATAAAGCTACTAAAAAGGATCACTACCCCTTACCTTTTATTGATCAAATGCTAGAAAGATTATCCAAACATACACATTTTTGCTTTCTAGATGGTTATTCTGGTTTCTCTCAAATACCCGTGTCAAAAGAGGATCATGAAAATACCACTTTTACTTGCCCTTTCGGTACCTTTGCTTATAGACATATGCCTTTTGGTTTATGTAATGCACCTGCTACCTTGCAAAGATGTATGACTACTATATTCTCTGACTTTTGTGAAAAGATTGTTGAGGTTTTCATGGATGATTTTTCCGTTTATGGATCTTCTTTTGATGATTGCTTAAGCAACGTTGATCGAGTTTTGCAGAGATGTGAAGAAACTAATCTTGTCTTGATTTGGGAGAAGTGCCACTTTATGGTTAATGAAGGTATTGTCTTGGGGCATAAAATTTCCGAAACAGGTATTGAAGTTGATAAAGCTAAAGTTGATGCTATTGAAAATATGTCGTGTCCTAAGGACATTAAAGGTATAAGAAGTTTCCTTGGTCATGCCGGTTTTTATAGGAGGTTCATTAAAGACTTCTCAAAAATTTCTAGGCCTCTGACTAATCTCTTACAAAAAGATGTTCCATTTGTCTTTGATGATGATTGTGTAGAAGCATTTGAAATACTTAAGAAAGCCTTGATTTCTACACCTATAGTCCAGCCACCTGATTGGAATTTACCCTTTGAAATTATGTGTGATGCTAGCGATTATGCAGTAGGTGTTGTTCTAGGACAAAGAATTGATAAGAAATTAAATGTTATCCAATATGCTAGTAAAACTCTAGACAATGCCCACAGAAATTATGCTACTACTAAAAAAGAATTTTTATCAGTTGTATTTTCCTGTGATAAGTTCAAACCTTACATTGTTGACTCTAAAGTAACTATTCACACTGATCATGCTGCTATTAAATATCTTATGGAAAAGAAAGATGCTAAACCTAGACTTATTAGATGGGCTCTCCTACTACAAGAATTTGATTTGCATATCATTAATAGAAAGGGAGCCGAGAACCCCGTTGCAGACAACTTGTCTAGGTTAGAGAATGTTCTTGATGACACACTACCTATAGATGATAGCTTTCCTGATGAACAATTGGCTGTCATAAATGCTTCTCGTGCTGCTCCATGGTATGCTGATTATGCTAATTACATTGTTGCTAAATTTATACCACCTAGTTTCATATACCAGCAAAAGAAAAAGTTTTTCTATGATTTAAGACATTACTTCTGGGATGACCCACACCTTTATAAAGAAGGAGTAGATGGTGTTATTAGACATTGTGTACCTGAGCATGAACAGGAACAGATCCTACGCAAGTGTCACTCCGAGGCTTATGGAGGACACCATGCTGGAGATAGAACTGCGCATAAGGTATTGCAATCCGGCTTTTATTGGCCTACTCTCTTCAAGGATGCCCGTAAGTTTGTCTTGTCTTGTGATGAATGTCAAAGAATCGGTAATATTACTAGACATAAAGACATGCCTATGAACTATTCACTTGTTATTGAACCATTTGATGTTTGGGGCTTTGATTATATGGGACTGTTTGCTTCATCTATTGGACATACACATATTTTAGTTGTTGTTGATTACGTTACCAAGTGGGTAGAAGCTATCCTAACTAGTAGTGCTGATCATAACACCTCTATTAAGATGCTTAAAGAAGTTATTTTTTCCGAGGTTTGGAGTCCCTGGATATTTGATGACTGATGGCGGTTCACATTTTATTCATGGTGCTTTTCGTAAAATGCTTGCTAAGTATGATGTAAATCATAGAATTGCATCTCCATACCATCCACAGTCTAGTGGTCAAGTAGAACTGAGTAAAAGAGAGCTGAAATTAATTTTGCAAAAGACCGTTAATAGATCTAGAAAGAATTGGTCCAAGAAACTTGATGATGCATTATGGGCCTATAGAACTGCATATAAAAATCCTATGGGTATGTCTCTGTATAAAATGGTTTATGGAAAAGCATGTCACTTACCTCTCGAACTAGAACATAAGGCATATTGGGCCATTAAAGATCTCAATTACGATTTCAAACTTGACGGTGAGAAGAGACTATTTGACATTAGCTGACTTGATTAGTGCAGGACCCAGGCCTATGAGAAAGCCAAATTGTTTAAAGAAAAAGTTAAAAGATGGCATGACAAATGGATACAAAAACGCGAGTTTAATGTAGGTGACTATGTTTTTCTATTCAACTCTCGTTTAACATTTTTTGCAGGAAAACTCCTCTCTAAATGGGAAGGTCCTTACATTATCAAGGAGGTCTATCATTCCGGTGCCATAAAAATCCACAACTTCGAAGGCACAAATCCAAAGGTTGTGAATGGTCAAAGAATCAAACATTATATCTCAGGTAATCCCATAAATGTTGAAACTAATGTCATTGAAACCATAACCCCGGAGGAATACATAAGGGGACACTTTCCAGAACGTTCCAGACTTCGAAAAGGAATAGGTATGTGGTACGGTAAGTAAACCGACTCCAAAACAGTTCTAATAGCAATTTTTCTCCATTTTGGAATATTTAAGAAAATAGGAAAAATAAGAAGTAGTCCAAAATGGACACGAGGCATCCACGAGGGTGGAGGGTGCGCCCTACCCCCTTGGGCGTGCCCCCTGTGGCGTGGACACCTCGTGTGCCCTCCGGACTCCGTTTTCTTGCATGATACTTCTTTTGGTCGGTAAAAAATCATTATATAATCCCCCGAAGGTTTTGACCACAGTACCATGACAAAATCCTCTGCTTTTGTTTCGAGCTGTTTTTCTGACAGATCTAGATCACCATGACATCTTCAAGCGCCCCAAGGACAAGTTATTCGAGAAGGTCATCAACCCTTACCTCACGGAGGTGCTGCAACACCCTCAAACCATTGAGATGCGTGAGGGGGTGCTGCACATCCGCGATGTTGAGGGACCAAGGAGGACCGGAAGCGTGGAGACAAGACTCGAAGCAATGGAGCAACAAGTTTTCAAGTGCCAGGGGATGGTGGAACACAGACTCAATGCCAACCACATGATGATCACGGAGTTCACCAACAACCACAAGCTGGATGCAAATACCATTGGGGAGACCATCTTCAAGCTTAACGAGAAAATCGAGCACCTCCAAGCCCAGATCTATGACCTGCAAAACCAAAACTGTGAGTATGAATATAGATTCAAGAGGTTGAGTTTGGCTGCAGATTTGAGGATCCCGGAGACTCAATCATCCTTCTACGATGGTGAGCTTATGCCTTGGAAGATGGACGATAAGCCTACATCATCAAGAACTCCATCATCACCACCTCTGAAGAAGGAGGCACAAACACATGGGTATGGGCACTCCCCTTGGCAACTGCCAAGCTTGGGGGAGGTGCCCCGGTATCATATCACCATCACACCCCAATCTTTACCATTTTCCTTATTTGATCATTTTGATTCTATCTTGATCTAGTAGAATAAAGTTTAGTATGATCTAGTTGTGAGCTTTGCTTTATGATCCTTCTATGTAACCGAGTCCGTGAGCTATATATAATAAGGATTAGTTTTGAGTCAAGGGCTTGATTATCTTACTATGATCTTGAAAAAATAATAAAAAGAAATAAAGAGATCATATTGATCTTACGGGGAGTAATGACTTCACATACAAAGAGTATGATGAATAAAAGTTGTTGAGAGTTGACAAACATAGTTTTGGTCATCGTTGCAATTAATAGGAAGTAATAAAGAAAGAGAGGTTTTCACATATAAATATACTATATTGGACATCTTTTATGATTGTGAGCACTCATTAAAATATGACATGCTAAAAAGTTGATGTTGGACAAGGAAGACCACGTAATGGGTTATGTTTTCTTACATCCGAAATAAATTATATTGTCATGGATCATCCAACATGTTGAGCTTGCCTTTCCCCCTCATGCTAGCCAAATTCTTTGCACCAAGTACAGATACTACTTGTGCTTCCAAATATCCTTAAACCCAGTTTTTGATGAGAGTCCGCCATATCTACCTACGGATTTACTAAGGTCCTTCAAGTAAGTTGTCATTATTGCAAGCAATAAAAATTGCTCTCTGAATATGTATGATCTATTAGTGTGGAGAAAATAAGCTTTATACGATCTTGTGATATGGAAGCAATTAAAGTGACGGACTGCATAATAAAGGTCCCTATCACAAGTGGCAATATAAAGTGACGTTCTTTCGCATTAAGATTTCGTGCATCCAACCATAAAAGCACATGACAACCTCTGCTTCCCTCTGCAAAGGGCCTATCTTTTATTCTTGTCTTATACCTTATACAAGAGTCATGGTGATCTTCACCTTTCCTTTTTGCATTTTATCCTTTGGCAAGCACATTGTGTTGGAAAGATCCTGACATATATACCCAATTGGATGTAAGTTATCATAAACTATTATAGTTGATGTTACCCTTGAGGTAAAAGGTTGGGAGGCAACACTATAAGCCCTTATCTTTCTCTATGTCCGATTAAAACTCCATACCCATAAGTATTGCGTGAGTGTTAGCAATTGTGAAAGACTAAATGATAGTTGAGTATGTGGACTTGCTGAAAAGCTCTTATATTGACTCTTTCCGATGTTATGATAAATTGCAATTGCTTCAATGGCCGAGATCATAGTTTGTTAGTTTTCAATGATGTTTATGATTCATACTTGATATTGTGAATAGATTGTTACTTTAGCATAAGAAATCATATGACAATATATATATGTTGTTGTTATAAGAATGATCATGATGCTCTAATGTTCGTATTTTATTTTATCGACACCTCTATCTCTAAGCATGTGGACATATTCTTCGATATCGGCTTCCGCTTGAGGACAAGCGAGGTCTAACCTTGGGGGAGTTTGTCGGTGTACTAAAGTAGGGGTACCTTAGTATCCCGAACTTGTGCACGGGCAGTTGCAGCGTCCCGTGGCGGGGCTTGCCGCGCGACCACCAAGGCTCACTGTGGTTCCTTTGGAGCCATTCAAGAACAAAGTATTCAAGTTAAAGAGACAAGGCCCCGGCAAGAGGAGCTTGCCGGGAAGGCCACTCAAGGCTCAAGACCACTTCTTTGGTACAGGACCCTGGCAAGAGGAGCTTGCCGGGAAGGCCCAAATATGGCACTTCAAGAGACTTGCCGCGATGCGCCACGCGTCCCGGCAAGGCCCGGAGAGCGACAAGCTTCCGGGCGCGACAAGATAGCAGCCGCGGCAAGGCGCTTGCCGCGGCAAACTTCCACTAAGTACCCGCGCTCCAGCTCATCCGCCCACGCGTCGCCCTGGGACCTTTCCAGGCACACGTGGCGAAAGGCTGTGCAGCCTGGGGTACACGGTGGCAAGCTGCGATGACAAGGCCACCGTCGTGGCGGACGGTGGCGCCCTGACGGACGCTTTTTGCACTGTTTGGAGCGACGGCGACGGGCATTTAATGCCCTTGTCCCCTGCCGTCAGAGTTAGGTATAGAGCACTATGCATACACTGTTCCAACTACCACACATTTTACATTTTTACCCTCGACTGCGTTGCCACCTGTCGGTGACCCCTTTGACCTATAAAAGGAGGCCCATGCGCAACGTAGAGGGGGTTCCGATCATTTGATCACTCTCACGCTCGGTCCTAGCGATCAGCACTGTAGCTCTTCTCGCTCCCGATCCAAGAATGCAATACAAACCAAGGCAAGAGTAGGGTTTTACGCCCCCGTGCGGCCCGAACCTGGGTAAACTGCTCGCGTGTTTGCCTCGACCTGCTCTTCGTGCATCCTCCGCCCCCTTGCCGTACAGAAAAGGGGCTCCGGTCCCATAGGTGTTCGTGGGCGATCAGTTTCCCCGACATCTTTGGCGCGCCAGGTAGGGGGCGCGTCGAGGTTGTGTGAACCTGATCCGGCGTTCACGCGTGCGAAATCTCCATCAGCTTCGTCAGCTTCATCGACATGCCGCCGAAGAAGAAAGCTTCAGAGGTAGCAGGCCCGTCCGCGTCGATCCCACCGCCACCGGAGCCAACGACCGGTGGGGTAGACGCCGGCGGGAGGACAGACGTCGGTGAGCAAACTCACGGCGCCGCCAAGTCCAAGGACAAGACGGACGACCGAGCGCACTCCAAGACCTCGGCATCCGTGCATGCACCGCGCCCCTCTCAGGAGGCGTGGGACCGGCAGCGACGTGGTACACAAGGTACCATACGCCTGCTGGGTCAAGGCCAAGCTGGCGGTTCGCGGGACGCTCAAGGCCAACATGCTGGCGCGAGCAAGGCGCGGTCGCCGGGACGAGACACTGCTCCTTCTAACGCAGTTAGAAGTCCGAGCATATCTCGCTCCTCGCACCGCTCGCCACCGCTCCCCGCCACTCCAGCAGAAGCTCTAGCTCGAGCTCAGCTACTCCTCGACTTCCCTCCAGCGGCAGACAAGGCCGACGATTGGAGGGCCACCATTCAGAGCCTCATCGCCTTCGCCAACAACGACACTCCGTAGCAGCCGACGACGTTGCGGCCGCGGCAAGTTAGCCAGGCGCGGGCTGATGGCGACAAGACTGCCGGGGGTGCAACCACCGTGCACTCCCCGCCCCGAAGGCCAAAATCGCCGACTCGTCGGATCAACCTCGACGACGAATCCACAGCGTCATCAGATCCGCGAGCTCGTCGCGATCAGTGCCAAGTCCTTGACGACCGACGGCAAGAGGACGCTCGAACCCGCATCGAGCGTCGAAGAGAAGCGCGGTGTCAATCTGACCAGCGCGCTGGGCCCGCTGTTGACATGCACGCGCCCGAGGGACCAGGCGACCTGCCGTACGCGGCAGGATGCCCTGCGTTCACCCGTGAGCTGCGGCAAGTCCAGTGGCCCAGCATGAAGAACTTCAAGTCCGACGTACCCGAGAAGTACGACGGCAAGACTCATCCGTCGGAGTTCCTCAGCATCTACACCATCGCGGTGCAGGCTGCCGGGGGACGAGACGAGAAGATACTCGCGAACTACTTCCCGCTAGTGCTCAAGCCAAACGTCAGATCTTGGCTCATGCACTTGCCGGAGAACTCCATCTCTTCTTGGGCCGACCTGTGCCATCAGTTTGTCGGCGCCTTCACGGGTGGCCACAAGCCCCATGGCCAGGAGAGCGACCTTCACATACTTGCCCAGAAAGAAGGAGAGTCCCTGCGAAAGTACATCCAAAGATTCAGTCGCGTCCAACACAACATCCCAGACGTCCACCCTGCCGCGGTTATTAGCGCGTTCCACCAGAACGTGCGTAATCACAGGATGAGGGAGGAGATGGCGATGTGCAAGATCCGTGACATCAGTGAGCTTTATGCCCTGGCCGACAAGTGCGCATGCGCTGAGGAGGGGAGGAAACTCCCCGGAGAGGATACTGGAGCAGGGGGATCAGATAGCGAAGACGCCGCCCCGGCAAAGAAGAGCTGGCGGCGGAACAATAGAAAGAAGAAGAACAAAGAAGTGCTGGTCGTTGAGCAGTCCGGCAAGGAGGCTGGCGCCAAGAAAGCCCAGACTGGTGGCTCCAGCAAGGAGGCTGCCGCGTGCACCAACTGCCAGACTGTGGCAGCCGCCGACAAGCAAGACGGCTCCGACAAGCAGTACTGCAAGATCCACCGCACCAAGGGCCCCGACCTCCAGAACTGCAAAAGGGTCGAGTACCTCGTCGAGCAGCAGAAAGCCGAGTACGAGCGACGCGACAAGGAGAAGGCCCAGGGAGATGGTGGAGAGTCCGGCAAGAAGCGGCTGTTCAATGGCCGGGGAGGACGCCGCGGCAAGGCCAAGCAGCGGCAAGGAGACAGACCTCCCCGCGGCCGCGACAAGGACGAAGACGAAGACGACGACGAAGACATGGAGGACGGAGATAACAGCGAGCAGGAGTTCCAGAAGGCAACAGAGGTTTTGTGCGTAGACGGTGGTGCTTCTCTGCATACTTCCCACCGCCAACTCAAACAATGGGTGCGGGAAGTCAATGCGGCAGAACCGCCCGTCGAGTCGCGCAAACTTCTGAAGTGGTCCAGCACGCCCATCATCTTTGACATTGAGGACCACCCTGATCGCACAACTACGGTCGGGTGCTTGTCGATGTTGGTTTCACCAACTATCCACAACCTCACGGTCACCAAGATGTTGGTTGATGGCGGGGCCGGCCTGAACCTGATCTCCTCTGCTGTGGTATGGAAACTCCAGATCCCCGACAGCGAGCTCGAGGAAACCGGCACATTCCAAGGGATCAACCCGGGAAGGAGCAAGCCGAAGGGGAAGATCACGCTGCCAGTGACATTTGGCGGAGAGCTGAACTTCAGGACCGAGAGGAGCACCTTTGACGTTGCCGATATCCCATTGCCTTATAATGGGATACTTGGTCGTCCAGCGCTCGCCAAGTTCATGACAGCCTCTCACTATGCCTACAACATGCTCAAGATGCCAGGCCCGATAAGCATAATCTCTGTCCCCGGCGACAAGAAGGACGCCCATATCTGTGCCGACAAGATTTACCGGGATGCAGCAGCCGCAACAGATAGCAAAACACTTGCCGCTGAAGCTCCCGGGGGAAGGAACAAGACCAAGTCCGGCGAGAGCTCTGGGGCCCACTCCGGCAAACGCACCTCTTCGGAGTGCTGCGCTGCCGTCGAGGGCGCACCATCGAGCTCCACCGGCAAGTACAAGAAGGCGATGGCGGCTCCACCCGCAACCAAGAAGGTGTCCGCCAAGGAGGACGGCACTGGTGGTACTTTCACCATCAGTGCCACGCTTGATCCTAAATAGGAAAGCGCGCTCGTTGCTTTCCTGCGGGCGAATGTCGAAGTGTTTGCATGGCAACCGTCTGACATCCCCGGTGTTCCCAGGAAAGTAATTAAGCACAAGCTTGCCGTTTGTCCTCATGCGCGGCCCGTCAAACAGAAGGTTAGAAAACAAGCGGTGGAACGCCAAGAGTTTATCGCAGAAGAAATCAAGAAGCTGGAAGCGGCAGGCCTTGTCAGAGGTGTACTCCATCCCACATGGTTGGCCAACCCTGTTGTCGTGCGCAAGGCAAACGTGAAGTGGAGGCTTTGTATAGACTTCACCGATGTGAATAAAGCTTGTCCCAAAAATCCGTTTCCCTTGCCGCGCATTGACCAGATTGTCGACTCTACGGCTGGATGTGAGTTGCTTTCGTTTCTTGATACATATTCAGGATACCACCAGATATTTATGGCTGAAGAAGATGAGGAGAAGACCGCATTCATCACTCCATGTGGCACTTATTGCTTCATACGCTTGCCCTTTGGTTTGAAGAATGCCGGTTCGACGTTTGCAAGGGTAGTCCATACAGCTTTTGAGCCACAGATACACAGAAATGTAGAAGCTTACAAGGATGATATAGTGGTCAAGAGCAAGGACAGGGCTACTCTGATTCAAGATCTAGATGAAACCTTTGCGAATCTGCGCAAGATCCAACTCAAGCTCAACCCCGAGAAGTGCGTGTTTGGAGTCCCCTCCGGCAAGCTTCTCGGGTTCTTTGTATCCCAGAGAGGGATTGAAGCTAATCCCGACAAGATCAAAGCCATCGAGAAGATCGAAGCTCCTAAGCGCGTCAAGGATGTACGAAGACTCGCCGGCTGCGTGGCTGCTCTCAGCAGGTTTATCTCTAAGTCAGCGGAACGCGCCCTGCCGTTTTTCAAAATTTTGAAAAAAAGGCGGGTCCAATGAAATGGACTCCGGAAGCGGAGGCAGCGCTGCAAGACTTGAAGAAGTACCTGTCCTCCACTCCAATACTTGTCGCACCTAAGCCACAAGAGAAGTTGCTGCTATACTTAGCAGCAACCAATCAAGTGGTTAGTACTGCGTTAGTAGCGGAAAGGGAGGCAGATGATGAGCCAACAGCCCCGGCAAGCACATCCAGCGACAAGCAAGGGGCTTCTCCGACAAGCTCTAGTCCCAACAAGGATGGAACTGCGCAGATGCAAGAGGAAGTGCGGAAGAAGATGGTGCAACGCCCAGTCTACTTTGTCAGCTCCCTTCTGCAGGGGGCTAGATCAAGGTACTCTGGTGTGCAGAAGCTGCTTTTCGGCCTTCTCATGGCCTCGAGAAAGCTGCGCCACTACTTCCAAGCACACGAGATAACAGTGGTCACTCGCATTCCGCTGAAGAGGATACTGCAAAATCCAGAAGCGACAGGCAGGATTGTCGAGTGGGCACTGGAGCTGTCAAGCTTTGGCCTCAAGTTTAAAAGCACTTCAACTATTCAGAGCAGAGCATTGGCAGAGTTCATAGCAGAATGGACGCCAACGCCAGACGAAGAGATTCCGGAGACGAGCATTCCTGTCAAAGAAGCAAGCAAAGAATGGATCATGTACTTTGATGGTGCCTTCTCGCTGCAAGGCGCCGGTGCCGGCGTGTTGCTTGTCGCACCCACCGGGGAGCACCTCAAGTACGTCGTCCAAATGCGCTTTCCCAAGGAGCAAGCAACGAACAATACTGCAGAGTATGAAGGTTTGCTTGCCGGCCTCAGAATCGCAGCAGAGCTTGGGATCAAGAAGCTGATTGTGCGGGGTGACTCGCAGTTGGTCGTCCGCCAAGTGAACAAGAGCTACCAGAGTCCGTTGATGGAAGCATACGTTGACGAAGTGAGAAAGCTTGAAGAGCACTTTGAAGGTTTACAGATGGAGCACGTTCCAAGAGCTTAGAATGACATAGCAGACGGCCTGTCAAAGTGTGCTGCACTAAAGCTACCCGTGGAACCGGGGATCTTTGTGCTCAAGCTAACTCAACCATCCGTAACACCATCGACTAGACAAAGTAAGAAGAGAAAGTTGGTTTCTGGTGACTACTTGCCGGCAGAACTTCCCGAAGCCGCCGCCAACAAAGTCCCCAAGATCAACGACAAGATTGCTGAGGAGCAGTCTGCTCCTGCAAGCCCAAGGGTTTGTACAGTTGAAGCAAACTCTCCCGACAAGTTTTGCTCCGGCAAGCTTGCCGGGGAACGCCAAACTCCGGCTGAACCGCAGGTTCTTGCCGTAGAAGCTGACGTTCCCGCAGCAGCACATATGCCTTTAGTCCTTGTCGTCGAGCCGCAGGCTCCGGCTTGGGCACAGCAGATCGTCCACTTCCTCCAGACAGGAGAACTTCCCGAAGAGCCAGAAGAAGCAGAAAGAATAACCCGGCAGTCAAGTATGTATCAGTTTGTCGGCAACGAACTGTACAGAAGAAGACTCAACGATGTGAAATTGAAATGCATTTCCCGCGCCGGCAGCCTTGGCGGCCTCGTCGGTGGCGGGCTCGTCAGCACCAGCCGCCCCTTCAGTAGCTGCGGCGTCACCAGTGTTACCGCGCGCGTCCTCCTCGGTGGCGGCCTCCGTCTCCATCGGCTCTGCGGCGGACGGATCTGACAGAAGAAAAGAAGAGAAGAACTATCAAGCAAATATCCAAAAATAAAAATTCAAGAGAAGAAAAGTCCAAGGGTTACCTACGCGGGCCTCCTCTTCGGCGGGGTTCCTTGCCGGGGAGTTCTCCCTCGGCGGCATGGTGGTAGCTCCCGCCGGCGGAGGGCCGCTGGCGCTGTCCCTTGGCGGCGTGCTCGCCCTTGGCGGCGTGCTCGCCCTTGGCGGGGTACTTGCCCTTGGCGGAGTGTCCTCCCTTGCCGGGGAGCTCCCCCTTGGCGGTACGGTCGAGACGTGCGGCGCGTCGGGGGCGGCCTCCTGGCGCTCCTGATACTGCTGCTCTGCTTCTGCACAAGTCAACAAACAAACAAAACATCAGCAAGGATAGAAGGCCAACGCGCGCCCGACGAGCGGAGAGTGGACAGAAGACTTACGCTGGGGGCTGCGCTGGGGCTGCTCCGGGGAACAGCTGTCGGGTCCGGCAAGCTTGTCGCAGGCGCACCCCCTGCTGCGGCGGCGGGCTCGTCCTCAATGACGATTACTGGGACTTTGGCCCTCTTTGCCGCCCTCTGGGCCAGAGTCCTGGAAGAGAGACAGGATCAGAATCGGGCAAAAAAAAAAGATACAAGGCAAGAACCAACAGAAAACTAGAGAGAAACAAGAATCATGAAGACTTACTCTTCTTCCTCCTCGTCGTCGGAGCTGAGCGCCGAAAAGTCAAAGTCCGGCTCGCGTGTCCCGACGCGAGGAGCTGGGGGAGTGGGCTCCCTTGGCCGCTTGGCGGGGGCCGGGACGGTGGTCTGAGAGGACCCCGCTCCGGTTGCCGCCGAAGCGCGAGGGGCGACGGGCACAGGGGCACCAGTCCGGGAAGATCCCCCTCCTGTTGCCGCTGAGGCACGGGGCGCTCCCTTGACGGCCTTGCCCGTCGCGGTGGCGCATGTCGGGCGGCGCTACGGCTGCTGGGTCGCCTGCCGGCCCGTCACGTCTGCGGCCTTGCGGAGGCGCCTTTTCGGCGCAGCTGGAGGACTTGCTGGTGGCGGTGAGCTACCCGAGGACGAAGAAGAGGAGTCGAGGCCCAGCGAGCCGCCCGAGTCCTCGGCAGGGTCGCTTGACCCGACGCCCTGCTCGGCGGGCCCGCTGGACTCGGCGCCTTGCTCGGTGGGCTCGCTTGTCTCGGCGAGTCGCCCGGCAAGTTTTCCTGCTTTGCGAAGCTCTTCCTCCTCTGCGAGGCTTGTCGCCTCCGCTGCCTTCGCTTCCTCCACAGTATACCCAAACTCACCCGCTGCCCTGGCTGCAGCTGCCTCTTCCAACCTGGTGGCAATATATGCCATCTCCTCATTGGTGGTGTCGCGGGTGAGTCCCCTCTTCTCATCGGCGTTGATTGGTGACTCCACCAGGTTGTCAAAGAACGCCTGCACGGTTTCTTCGGAAGGTTCCCGCCAAGTGGGGTTGATCCCGTGGGAATCACACAATGGCATCGCCGCGCGGATGGCACTGAGCGCAGAGCTATTGCACAATGGAACTACGCCCGGCGGCAACGCGAACCACTCAGGATGGGCGGAGCGCTGCTCTCTTTCGACCTTCAAGGAGGAGGGGAGCGGCGAGGGTTTCTGGAGGATGAAGAAGCAACGGGCGAATGTAAGGAACTCCCCCTGTTTCCCTTGCTTTTAAGGGGGGAGGGGGGGGGGACGTTCCGCATTTCCCCATTAAAGAAACAGGCCACGATCTCTCTCACGACGCCGCGATTGACGCGTGCCGTTAGGGAGGGACGCGGTGGATACGGAGTGGGATACGGCGTGTCGCGGGCCGCGCGTGCCCGTGCACTGTTTTGGGCCTGGCCCAACAACGCTTGGCACCGTGTGTGGGCCAGGCCCGGGGGCTCCTGTCGGTGTACTAAAGTAGGGGTACCTTAGTATCCCGAACTTGTGCACGGGCAGTTGCAGCGTCCCATGGCGGGGCTTGCCGCGCGACTGCCAAGGCTCACTGTGGTTCCTTTGGAGCCATTCAAGAACAAAGTATTCAAGTTAAAGAGACAAGGCCTCGGCAAGAGGAGCTTGCCGGGAAGGCCACTCAAGGCTCAACACCACTTCTTTGGTACAGGACCCTGGGAAGAGGAGCTTGCCGGGAAGGCCCAAATATGGCACTTCAAGAGACTTGCCGCGACGCGCCACGCTTCCCGGCAAGGCCCGGAGAGCGACAAGCTTCCGGGCATGACAAGATAGCAGCCGCGGCAAGGCGCTTGCCGCGGCAAACTTCCACTAAGTACCCGCGCTCCAGCTCATCCGCCCACGCGTCGCCCTGGGACCTTTCCAGGCACACGTGGCGAAAGGCTGTGCAGCCTGGGGTACATGGTGGCAAGCTGCGATGACAAGGCCACCGTCATGGCGGACGGTGGCGCCCTGACGGACGCTTTTTGCACTGTTTGGAGCGACGGCGACGGGCATTTAATGCCCTTGTCCCCTGTCGTCAGAGTTAGGTATAGAGCACTATGCATACACTGTTCCAACTACCACCCATTTTACATTTTTACCCTCGACTGCGTCGCCACCTGTCGGTGACCCATTTGACCTATAAAAGGAGGCCCATGCGCAACGTAGAGGGGGTTCTGATCATTTGATCACTCTCACGCTCGGTCCTAGCGATCAGCACTGTAGCTCTTCTCGCTCCCGAGCCAAGAACGCAATACAAACCAAGGCAGGAGTAGGGTTTTACGCCCCAGTGCGGCCCGAACCTGGGCAAACTGCTCGCGTGTTTGCCTCGACCTGCTCTTCGTGCATCCTCCGCCCCCTTGCCGTACCGAAAAGGGGCTCCGGTCCCTTAGGTGTTCGTGGGCGATCAGTTTCCCCGACAGAGTTGATACGTCCATTTTGCATCATGCTTTTATACTGATATGTATTGCATTATGGGCTGTTATTACACATTATGTCACAATACTTATGCCTTTTCTCTCTTATTTTACAAGGTTTACATGAAGAGGGAGAATGCCAGCAGCTGGAATTCTGGGCTGGAAAAGGAGCAAATATTCGAGACCTATTATGCACAACTCAAAAAGTCCTGAAACTCCACGAAAGTCAGTTTTGGAATATGATACGTCCTTTTTGCATCATGCTTATAAGTTGATATTTATTGCATTATGGACTATTCATACATGTTTTGTCACAATACTTATGCCTTTTCTCTCTTATTTTACAAGGTTTACATGAAGAGGGAGAATGCCGACAGCTGGAATTCTGGGCTGGAAAAATGAGCAAACTCTAGAAACCTATTCTGCACAACTCCAAAAGCCCTGAAACTCCACAGAACGTCGTTTCGGAAAATATAAAAAATATCTGGTGAAAAAAACCCACGAGAGGGGCCACTGGCTGGCCTCGAGGGTGGGGGGCGCGCCCCCCTTCCCAGGGCGTGACTCCCTGCCTTGAGGGCCAGTCGGCAGGCCCCAGGTGCCCATCTTCTCCTATATAAGGTGTTTTCACCTGGAAAAAAATAAGAAGGAGGCTTTCGGGACCAGACGCCGCCGTCTCGAGGCGGAACCGAGGCGGAAACCAATCTAGGGCTCGGGCAGAGCTGTTCTGCCGGGGATACTTCCCTCCGGGAGGGGGAAATCGTCACCACCGTCATCACCAACAACTCTCCCATCTTGGGGAGAGCTATCTTCATCAACATCTAAACCAACACCATCTCCTCTCAAACCCTAGTTCATCTCTTATATCCAATCTTTGTATCCAAATCTCAGATTGGTACATGTGGGTTGCTAGTAGTGTTGATTACTCCTTGTAGTTGATGCTAGTTGGTTTATTTGGTGGAAGATCATATGTTCAGATCCATTATGCATATTAATACCCCTCTGATCATGAACAATATTATGTCTTGTGAGTAGGTACTTTTGTTCCTGAGGACATGGGAGAAGTCTTGCTATTAGTAGTCATGTGAATTTGGTCTTCGTTTGATATTTTGATGAGATGTATGTTGTCTCTCCTCTAGTGGTGTCATGTGAACATCGACTACATGACATTTCACCATTATTTGGGACTAGAGGAAGGCATTGGGAAGTAATAAGTAGATGATGGGTTGCTAGATTGACAAAAGCTTAAACCCTAGTTTATGCGTTGCTTTGTAAGGGTCTGATTTGGATCCATATGTTTCAGGCTATTGTTAGATTTACCTTAATACTTCTTTTGTAGTTGCGGATGCTTTCTTTAGAGGTTAATCATAAGTGGGAGGCTTGTCCAAGTAAGGACAGCACCCAAGCACCGGTCCACCCAAATACCAAATTATCAAAGTATCAAACGCGAATCAGACGATCGTGATGAAAACTAGCTGGACGATAATTCCCATGTGTCCTCGGGAGCGCTTTACCTTATATAAGAGTTTGTCCAGGCTTGTCCCTAGCTACAAAAAGGATTGGGCCACCTTACTGCACCTTATTTACTTTTACCTTTTGTCACTTGCTACCAATTACCTTATCACAAAACTATCTGTTACCTATAATTTCAGTGCTTGCAGAAAATACCTTACAGAAAACTGCCTATCATTTCCTTCTGCTCCTTGTTGGGTTTGACACTCTTACTTATCGAAAGGACTATGATAGATCCCCTACACTTTTGGGTCATCAAGACTCTTTTTTGGCGCCGTTGCCGGGGAGTGAAGCACCTTTGGTAAGTGGAATTTGGTAAGGAAAATTTTATATAGTGTGCTGAAATTTATTGTCACTTGTTACTATGGCTCAAAATCCTTTGAGGGGCTTGTTCGGGGTATCTTCACCCCGAGCAGAAGAGCAAAGAGTTGCTCCTCAACCTACTGCACCTATTGAAAATGTTTGCTTTGAGATTCTTTCGGGTATGATAGAGAAACTGCTTGAAAATCCCTTTATAGGAGACGGAACACTGCATCCCGATTTACATCTAATCTATGTGGATGAAGTTTGTGGATTGTTTAAGCTTGCAGGTATGCCCGAGGATGTTATCAAGAAGAAGGTCTTCCCTTTATCTTTGAAGGGAGATGCATTGACATGGTTTAGGCTATGCGATGATATGTGATCTTGGAACTATAATCGTCTGAAGTTGGAATTTCATCAGAAATTCTACCCTATGCACCAGGTTCATCGTGATCGTAATTATATTTATAATTTCTGGCCACGCGAAGGAGAAAGCATCGCTCAAGCTTGGGGGAGGCTTAAGTCAATGTTATATTCATGCCCCAATCATGAGCTTTCAAGAAAGATGATCATCCAAAAAATTGATGCTCGGCTTTCTCTCAATAATCGCACCATGCTCGATAATTCTTGTTCTGGCTCTTTTATGATGAAGACTGTTGAATTCAAATGGGATTTATTGGAAAGAATTAAACACAACTCCGAAGATTGGGATCTCATTGAAGGTAACGAGTCAGGTATGACCCCTAAGTTTGATTGTGTTAAAGCTTTTATGGATATCGATGTTTTCCGTGAGTTTAGCACTAAGTATGGACTTGACTCTCAGATAGTAGCATCTTTCTGTGAATCTTTTGCTACTCATGTTGATCTCCCCAAGGAGAAGTGGTTTAAATACCATCCCCCTATTGAAGTAAAAGTAGTTGAACCTATTAAAGTTGAAGAAAATACTATCACTTATAATGTTGATCTTGTTATTCCTATCGCTTATATTGAGAAACCATCTTTCCCTGTCAGGATAAAGGATTATGCTCAAGCTTTAACTGTAGTACATAAGAGTAGTACTAGAACACCTACACCCTCTGAGCAAACTAAAGTTGAACCTAGTGTTGCTATGGTTAAAGATCTCTTGGTAGAAGATTTCGATGGACATGTTATTTATCTCCAAGAAGAGTCTGCTAGAATAGCCAAACCCAATGCTAGGAATAAACATAAACCCGTTGTAGGCCTGCCTGTTATCTCTGTCAAGATAGGAGATCATTGTTATCATGGTTTATGTGACGTAGGTGCTAGTGCGAGTATTATCCCTTTTGATTTGTATAACGAAATTATGCATGATATTGCACATGTTGAGTTAGAAGGGATTGATGTTACTATTAAGCTTGCTAATAGAGATACTATTTCATCAGTTGGGATTGTTAGAGATATTGAAGTCTTGTGTGGGAAGGTTAAATACCCTGCTGATTTTCTTGTTCTTAGTTCCTCACAAGATGCATTTTGCCCCATTATATTTGGTAGACCCTTCTTGAATACTGTTAATGCCAAGATAGACTGCGTGAAAGACATTGTCACTGTTGGATTAGGGGATATGGCTCATGATTTTAACTTTGCTAAATTCCGTAGACAATCCCTTGAAATGGCACCACCTAGTAAGGATGAAATTATTGGTCTTGCTTCTATTGTCGTGCCACCTAATGATCCTTTAGAACAATACTTGCTAGACCATGAAAATGATATGCATATGAATGAGAGAAGGGAAATATATGAAATATTCTTTAAACAGGGACCCGTATTGAAAAACAACTTACCTGTTGAAATCCTAGGGGATCCTCCTCCACCCAAGGGTGATCCCGTGTTTGAACTTAAACCCTTGCCTGATAATCTTAAGTATGTTTATCTTGATGAAAAGAAGATATATCATGTTATTATTAGTGCTAACCTTTCAGAGCAGGAAGAAGAAAAATTATTGAAAACTCTAAAGAAGCACCGTGCTGCTATTGGATATACTCTGGATGATCTTAAGGGCATTAGTCCCACTATATGCCAACACAAGATAAAATTGGAAGAAAATGCTCAAACAGTTATTGATCATCGGCGACGGTTAAATTCTAAGATGAAAGAAGTGGTACCAAAGGAAATACTAAAGCTTCTAGAGGCATGTATTATCTATCCAGTTGCTGATAGTCAGTGGGTAAGTCATGTCCATTGTGTCCCTAAGAAAGGAGGTATGACTATCGTTCCTAATGATAAAGATGAATTGATTCCACAAAGAATAGTTACAGGTTATAGGATGGTAATTGATTTCTATAAGTTAAATAAAGCTACTAAGAAAGATCATTACCCCTTGCCATTTATTGATCAAATGCTAGAAAGATTATCCAAATATACTCATTTCTGCTTTCTAGATGGTTATTCTGGTTTCTCTCAAATACCTGTGTCAAAAGGGTATCAAGAAAAGACCACTTTTACTTGTCCTTTCGGTACCTTTGCTTATAGACGTATGCCTTTTGGTTTATGTAATGCACCTGCTACCTTTCAAAGATGCGCGATGGCTATATTCTCTGATTTTTGTGAAAAGATTGTTGAAGTGTTCATGGATGATTTCTCCGTTTACGGAACTTCTTTTGATGATTGCTTAAGCAACCTTGATCGAGTTTTGCAGAGATGTGAAGACACTAACCTTGTCTTGAATTGGGAGAAGTGCCACTTTATGGTTAATGAAGGCATTGTCTTGGGACATCAAATTTCTGAAAGAGGTATTGAAGTTGACAAAGCTAAAGTTGATGCTATTGAAAAGATGTCATGCCCTAAGGATACCAAAGGTATACGAAGTTTCCTTGGTCATGCCGGGTTTTATAGGAGGTTCATAAAGGACTTCTCCAAAATCTCCAGGCCTCTGACTAATCTCTTACAAAAATATATTCCTTTTGTCTTTGATGATGATTGTCTAGAAGCATTTGAAATACTTAAGAAAGCATTGATCTCTGCACCCATTGTCCAGCCTCCTGACTGGAATTTACCCTTTGAGATTATGTGTGATGCTAGTGATTATGCTGTAGGAGGTGTTTTAGGTCAAAGAGTTGATAAGAAATTGAATGTTATCCAGTATGCTAGTAAAACTCTAGATAGTGCCCAAAGAAATTCTGCTACCATTGAAAAAGAAATTTTAGCAGTTGTGTTAGCTTGTGATAAGTTTAGACCCTATATCGTTGATTCTAAAGTAACTGTTCACACTGATCATGCTGCTATCAAATACCTTATGGAAAAGAAAGATGCTAAACCTAGACTTACTAGATGGGTTCTCTTGCTGCAAGAATTTGACTTGCATATTATTGATAGAAAAGGAGCTGAGAACCCTGTAGCAGACAACTTGTCTAGGTTGGAGAATATACTTGATGACCCACAACCCATTGATGATAGCTTTCGTGATGAACAACTAGCTGTCATAAGTACTTCTCGTACTGCTCCATGGTATGTTGATTATGCTAATTATATTGTTGCTAAGTTTATACCTCCTAGCTTCACATACCAGCAAAAGAAAAAGTTCTTCTATGATTTGAGACATTACTTCTGGGATGACCAACATCTTTATAAAGAAGGAGTCGATGGTATTATTGGATGTTGTGTACCTAAGCATGAACAGGAACATATCCTATGCAAGTGCCACTCCGAAACCTATCTAGGACACCATGCGGGAGACAGAACTGCACACAAGGTATTGCAATCCGGTTTTTATTGGCCTACTGTCTTCAAGGATGCCCGTAAGTTTGTCTTATCTTGTGATGAATGCCAAATAATTGGTAATATTAGTAGACGTCAAGAAATGCCTATGAATTATTCACCCGTCATTGAACCATTTGATGTTTGGGGCTTTGATTATATGGGACCTTTTCCTGCCTCTAATGGGTACACACATATTTTAGTTGCTGTTGATTACGTTACTAAGTGGGTAGAAGCTATTCCAACTAGTAGTGCTGCTCATAAAACCTCTATTAAGATGCTTAAAGAAGTTATATTTCCGAGGTTTGGAGTCCCTAGATATCTAATGACTAATGGTGGTTCACACTTTATTCATGGTGCTTTCCATAAGATGCTTGCTAAATATGATGTCAACCATAGAATTGCATCACCTTATCACCCACAGACTAGTGGTCAAGTAGAATTAAGTAATAGGGAGTTGAAATCAATCTTGCAAAAGACAGTTAATAGGTCTAGGAAGAATTGGTCCAAGAAACTAGATGACCCATTATGGTCCTATAGAACTGCATACAAAAATCCTATGGGTATGTCTCCATATAAGATGGTATATGGAAAAGCTTGTCACTTACCTCTTGAGCTAGAACATAAGGCATATTGGGCTGTTAAAGAGCTCAAATATGATTTCAAACTTGCCGGTGAGAAGATGCTATTTGACATTGGCTGCCTTGATGAGTGGAGAACCCAGGCCTATGAGAATGCCAAACTATTTAAAGAAAAAGTTAAAAGATGGCATGACAAAAGGATACAAAAGCGTGAGTTTAACGTAGGTGATTATGTCTTGCTATTCAACTCTCGTTTAAGATTTTTTGCAGGAAAACTTCTCTCCAAGTGGGAAGGTCCCAACGGTATTGAGGAGGTCTATCGTTCCGGTGCCATAAAAATCAACAACTTCGAAGGCACCACTCCGAAGGTGGTGAATGGTCAAAGAATCAAACATTATATCTCAAGTAATCCTATAAATGTTGAAACTAATTTTATTGAAACCATAACCCCGGAGGAATACATAAGAGACACTTTCCAGAACAATTCAGCCTCCGAAAAGGAAGAGGTACGTGATACAGTAAGTAAACCGACTCCAAAATAGTTCTAAAGGCAATTCTTCTCCGTTCTGGAATATTTAGAAAAATAGGAAAATAAACCACGGTCCGGAAGAGACACTAGGTGTCCTCGAGGGTGGAGGGCGCGCCCCCTGCCTCGAGGACACCCCGTGTGTCCCCCGGACTCTGTTTTCTTATGGGTTACTCCTTTTGGTCGGTAAAAATTCATTATATATACTCCCGAAAGTTTTGACCTCTGTATCACGCAGAAATCCTCGGTTTTTGTTTCGAGCTGTTTTCTTCTAGGGTTTGCAAAGCTAGGCATCGTGTCGTCTCCCTCCTCCATCAACGAAGGCACCGATGCTTGGCTAATGAAGATAGATCTGAAGAGGGAAGGACCCGAGGAGATTCACAAGGAGAAGAAGATTAAGATGGAAGTGGAAGATCCGGCTCCGGCAGCGGGAGAAGAAGACACCTCCAAACCTCTTCCTAACCTCTTTACCTCAACTGGGCTAGAAGCTTTCATGATGATTGAGTTAGCCTAGATTCGTAACAAGCATCTCACAAGTGAAAATATTTTGTTGAAGGATTACATTGCTGCTCTCAAAGGTGTTATCCGCAAGCTTGAAGATCTCCTACGCTCGATATATGAGGATCCTCCGTCACTCCTTGCAACTCCATCCTCACCACCCCCGAAGAAGGAGACATAATCATATGGGTATGGGCACTCCCCTTGGCAACTGCCAAGCTTGGGGGAGTGACCCCGGTATCGTATCACCATAACTCCTATCTTTACCATTTTACTTAGTTCGATACTTTTGGTAGTATCTTGATCTATTAGAATAAAGTTAGCATGATCTAGTTGTGAGCTTTTGCTTTGTGAGCTTTATCCTTTGTAATCGAGTCCGTGAGCTATATAATAAAGATTGGTGTTGAGTCAAGGGCTTGATTTCCTCACTTGGGTCATGATAGAAAGAAAGAAAACATAAAGAGTATCAAAGAGATCATATCGATCTTATGGGAAATAATGACTTCACATACAAGAGTATGATAAATAAAAGTTGTTGGGAGGTGACAAACATAGTTTTGGTCATCGTTGCAATTAACAGAAAGTAATAAAAGAAGAGAGGCTTCACATACAAATATACTATCTTGGACATCTTTTATGATTGTGAGCACTCATTAAAATATGACATGCTAAAGAGTTGATGTTGGACAAAGAAGACAACATAATGGGTTATGCCTTCTTATATCTGAAATAGAGTATATTGTCATGGATCATCCAACATGTTGAGCTTGCCTTTCCCCCTCATGCTAGCCAAAACTCCTCGCACTAAGTAGAGTTACTACTTGTGCTTCCATATATCCTTAAACCCAGTTTTGCCATGAGAGTCCACCATACCTACCTATGGATTGAGAAAGATCCTTCCAAGTAAGTTGTCATGTTGCAAACCCGCTAAAATATGCATGATTTAATAGTGTGGGAGAAATTAGCTTTATATGATCTTGTGATATGGAAGTAATAAAAGCGACAGACAGCATAATAAAGGTCCTTATCACAAGTGGCAATATAAAGCGAAGTTCTTCTATGCTAAGACTTTGTGCATCCAACCATAAAATCACATGACAACCTCTGCTTCCCTCTGCGAAGGGCCTATCTTTTACTCTTGTTTTATAAGTGTCTAGATGAAATCCACCTTTCCTTTTTACATTTTATCCTTTGGCAAGCACATTGTGTTCGAAAGATCCTGACATATATACCCACTTGGATGTAAGTTTTCATGATCTATTACTGTTGACATTACCCTTGAGGTAAATGGTTGGGAGGCAACACCATAAGCCCATATCTTCCTTTGTGTCCGATTAAAACTCCATAAACATAAGTATTGCGTGAGTGTGAGCAATTGTGAAAGACTATATGATAGTTGAGTATGTAGGCTTGCTGAAAAGCTCTTATATCGACTCTTTCCGATGTTACAATAAATTGCAATTGCTTCAATGACCGAGACCAAAGTTTGTTAGTTTCCAATGAATTTTATGATGTATACTCGATATTGTGGATGAATTGTTACTTTAGCATAAGAATCATATGACTATATTTATAAGTTGTTGTTAGGAGAATGATCATGACGCCCTCATGTCCGTATCTTGTTTTTATCGACACCTCTATCTCTAAACATGTGGACATATTTTTTGATATCGGCTTTCGCTTGAGGACAAGCGAGGTCTAAGCTTGGGGAGTTGATACGTCAATTTTGCATTATGCTTATAAGTTGATATTTATTGCATTATGGACTGTTCATACATGTTTTGTCAGAATACTTATGCCTTTTCTCTCTTATTTTACAAGGTTTACATGAAGAGGGAGAATGCCGGCAGCTGGAATTCTGGGCTGGAAAAGGAGCAAACTCTGGATACCAATTCTGCAGAACTCCGAAAGCCCTGAAACTCCACGGAACATCGTTTCAGAAAATATAAAAAATATCTGGCGAAAGAAACCCACGAGAGGGGCCACTGGCTGGCCTCGAGGGTGGGGGGCGCGCCCCCCTTCCCGGGGCGCGCCCCCCTGCCTCGAGGGCCAGCCGGCAGGCCCCAGGTGCCCATCTTCTCCTATATAAGGTGTTTTGACCTGGAAAAAATAAGAAGGAGGCTTTTGGGACCAGACGCCGCCGTCTCGAGGCGGAACCGAGGTGGAAAACAATCTAGGGCTCCGGCAGAGCTGTTCTGCCGGGGATACTTCCCTCCGGGTGGGGGGAATCGTCACCGCCGTCTTCACCAACAACTCTCACATCTTGGGGAGGGATATCTTCATCAACATCTTCACCAGCACCATCTCCTCTCAAACCCTAGTTCATCTCTTGTATCCAATCTTTGTATCCAAATCTCAGATTGGTACCTGTGGGTTGCTAGTAGGGTTGGTTACTCCTTGTAGTTGATGCTAGTTGGTTTATTTGGTGGAAGATCATATGTTCAGATCCATTATGCATATTAATACCCCTCTGATAATGAACAATATTATGTCTTGTGAGTAGTTACTTTTGTTCCTGAGGACATGGGAGAAGTCTTGCTATTAGTAGTCATGTGAATTTGGTCTTCGTTCGATATTTTGATGAGATGTATGTTGTCTCTCCTCTAGTGGTGTCTTGTGAACGTCGACTACATGACACTTCACCATTATTTGGGCCTAGAGGAAGGCATTGGGAAGTAATAAGTAGATGATGGGTTGCTAGAGTAACAGAAGCTTAAACCCTAGTTTATGTGTTGCTTCGTAAGGGGCTGATTTGGATCCATATGTTTCAGGCTATGGTTAGGTTTACCTTAATACTTCTTTTGTAGTTGCGGATGCTTGAATTAGCGGTTAATCATAAGTGGGAGGCTTGTCCAAGTAAGGACAGCACCCAAGCACCGGTCCACCCACATACCAAATTATCAAAGTACCGAACGCGAATCAGACGATCATGATGAAAACTAGCTTGATGATAATTCTCATGTCTCCTCGGGAGCGCTTTACCTTATATAAGAGTTTGTCCAGGCTTGTCCTTTGCTACAAAAAGGATTGGGCCACCTTGCTGCACCTTATTTACTTTTACCTTTTGTCACTTGCTACCAATTACCTTATCACAAAACTATCTGTTACCTATAATTTCAGTGCTTGTAGAAAATACTTTACTAAAAACTGCCTATCATTTCCTTCTGCTCCTCGTTGGGTTCGACACTCATACTTATCGAAAGGACTATGATAGATCCCCTACACTTGTGGGTCATCAGAATATAATAAAAATATAGGACGAAGAAAGCACCAGAGGGGGCCACCCACTGTCCACAAGGGTGGGGGCGCGCCCTACCCCCCTGGGCACGCCCCTGCCTCGTGGGCCACCTGGAAGCCCCCCGATGCCCATCTTGTGGTATAAGGTGTCTTTCACCCAGGGGAAAATCATAAGGAAGCTTTCGGGATGAAGCGTCGCCGTCTCGAGGGGGAACCTTGGCGGAACCAATCTAGGGCTCCGGCGGAGCTGTTCTGCCGGGGAAACATCCCTTCGGGAGGGGGAAACCATCACCATCGTCATCACCATCGATCCTATCATTGGGAGGTGGTCAATCTCCATCAACATTTTCACCAGCACCATCTCATCTCAAATCCTAGTTCATCTCTTGTATCCAATCCTTGTCCCAAAACCTCAGATTGGTACCTGTGGGTTGCTAGTAGTGTTGATTACTCCTTGTAGTTGATCCTAGTTGGTTTATTCGGTGGAAGATCATATGTTCAGATCCTTTATGCATATTAATAACCCACTGATTATGAACATGAATATGATTTGTGAGTAGTTACGTTTGTTCCTGAAGACATGGGAGAAGTCTTGCTATAAGTAGTCATGTGAATTTGGTATTCGTTCAATATTTTGATAAGATGTATGTTGTCTTTCCTCTAGTGGTGTTATGTGAACATCGACCACATGACACTTCACCATTATTTGGGCCTAGGGGGAGGCATTGGGAAGTAATAAGTAGATGATGGGTTGCTCAAGTGACAGAAGCTTAAACCCTAGTTTAGCGTTGCTTCGTAAGGGGCTGATTTGGATCCATATGTTTCATGCTATGGTTAGGTTTACCTTAATTCTTCTTTTGTTGTTGCGGATGCTTGCAATAGGGGTTAATCATAAGTGGGATGCTTGTCCAAGGAAGGGCAGTACCCAAGCACCGGTCCACCAACATATCAAATTATCAAAGTAACGAACGCGAATCATATGAGCGTGATGAAAACTAGCTTGACGATAATTCCCATGTGTCCCCAGGAGCGCTTTTATTTATATAAGAGTTTGTCCAGGCTTTTCCTTTGCTACAAAAAGGATTGGGCCATCTTGCTGCACCTTATTTACTTTTATTACTTGCTACTCGTTACAAATTACCTTATCACAAAACTATCTGTTACCGATAATTTCAGTGCTTGCAGAGAATACCTTACTGAAAATTGCCTATCATTTCCTTCTGCTCCTCGTTGGGTTCGACACTCTTACTTATCGAAAGGACTACGATAGATCCCCTATACTTGTGGGTCATCAACAATCAAACAAGACAACACTTATTAATATAATCACTAGGTACTATTGATTTTCTATTATGTAAAGGAGAAACTACCCAAAACCGCGAGATCACAATGTCGGCCACTGTTTCGCACAACACAGTGTCGACCCTCTGCTCTGGCAGGGCTGGGGCAGCCACGTACAACTCCTAGCTCAGTGCTAATTGTGGAACCTCACCCTCATCGGGCAACGTGACGCACCCTGGAAAGTGGTGCCGGCAAAGCACACCAAGGACCTGGTTGGCCCTGCGGACACCACGGTCGTGTATCCAACCCATACCATTTGACAAGGCCAACACATTACATAGTAATTGGAAGAAACATGAAGGCAAAAGGTTAAAAATGAGTCAATGCACTTACTTCTGCCCATTAGGCACAATCAACCACCTCTAATCGTGGGTCGGCGGCACAGGCGGGAGCTTTGTACCACCACGCTAGTAGACCTTCTTGCCCTTCTCAACCAGCTCGCCCTCGCTATAGCTATCGTTAGACCAGGTCTCCTCGGCATCATCATGGCCACTAGTGTCCGGAGTCATGTGGGACAAAGACTCTAGGACCCGAGTCTCCTGGGACGAAGGCTCATCGACCCAAGGCTCGTCGGCCAGAGGCTCGTGGACCCGAGTCCGAGACGGGTCCACCTGAGACGGAGCAGTACGGTGGTACGGAGAATCAGCTTGGGGTGGCGGCGACGAAGGTCCAACAGCCTTCCTACCTCTCTCGCCGCCACGTCCACCTCTAGCAGCCCTCTTCGACTTCCCCCGAGCTCTCTTGGCCGAAGAAGAAGCGCCCACTGGTGTCTGCATACTGTCATCCAGCACTCTTCGGAGGTGCTGGGATGGAAAAATAACACCCCTCCCAGCACGCGCCGAGGAAGGAGCCTTAGAGCGCTCTCGACCCGCGCCCACCATCTGTCAAAACCTGCAATGACAAAGAGTAAATGAACTTAGTACAACATAAACATAATAAAATATTTAAGTGTGTAACATAATATTTAAGGTCGAGGTCAAGGTCGGGGTGTCGGGGTCAGGGGTAACTCCTTTCCCCCTCGATCCTCGACCCCTAGACAATCGACTCCTTTCTTCCCTTGATCCTCAACCCATCGACCCCTCGACACCTCAATCCTCAACCTCTAAGCCCTCGGCTCCTTTTCCCCTCGATCCTCGACCCCTCGGCCACCCGGCGGCCCTCTTTTTCTACTTTTCCTACTTCTTTTTTTATCTTCATCTTCTACTTATACTTTTTTTTCATCTCCACTTATACTTCTCTTTCTTCTTCTTCCTTCTTTTCCTTCTTCCTAATCAACTAAAATCTACTAACATAAAATCAACTAAAATCAACCTAAAATCAACTAAAATATACTAACCTAAAATCAACTAAAATCTACTAACCTAAAATCAACTAAAATCTAATTAACCTAAATATCCTTTTCTTGGCTATGTATAGTAGGGTAAAACACCACCTACTAACTAATTAACTAACTAACTAACTAACCCATGGACACTAGGTATGCGAGTACTGTAGTTGTTAGTCTCGGGCTACATGCAAGTTTGATTTGATGAATCAGCAACACTAAAAATTCCATACATACACCACCAATCTCAGTCATCCAAACCACAAAAATACCAAAACAAGCAAACCAGCCATAGTTTTTTAGCAGCAACACAATGCCCATCACCATTTACAACAATGAACAGTCAAAAAATCTCACCTTGGAGGATGGTCGGAGGGAGGGTGGAGGGGCCGCCGCGAGAAGGGTGGCGGCGACGCGGCCTAGCTCTGGTGGTGGGGTGGGTGGAGGGGCCGCCGCAGGAAGGGTGACGGCGTGGCGGCCTGGCTCCGACGGCGGGGCGGGTGCAGGGGCCGCCGTGGCCTGGCTCCGGCGATGGGGCTGGGCGGGCTCCACGACCTTGTTCCAGGGGGC
>LR738711.1:177164238-177178474 GCA_902687465.1 Secale cereale
GGAGAGAGAGAGAGAGAGAGAGAGAGAGAGAGAGAGAGAGAGGGCGACGGCGGGGCCACGGCCCGTTAGTTAAATCGAACCTTTGCCGTCCACCTTATTGCTCTTTGCCGTTTGCTAGAAGACGACAAAGAGTGGGGTCATTAGGGTTTACCAGCCAGTGGGCCAACCCCTCTCTTTGCCGTCTGCTAGCAGACGGCAAAGCTTCATTGTCGTCCGCTAGCGGACGGCAAAGAGGTGGCTGATGGCAAAGACATCCTTTGTCGTCAGCCTTCTCTTTGCCGTCTCTTTTTGTAGTTGACGGCAAAGCCATCCTTTGCCGTCCGCTAGCAGACGGCAAAGAAGTGGCTGGCGGCAAATCTTCTAATTCCAGTTGTGGAGTAGGCAAGTTCACTGGTGAGTCGAAGCCAAACACTTGGCTAGAGGATTACCGAGTGGTTGTGCAGATTGGTGGTGGCAATGATGATGTATCCATGAAGCACCTCCCCCTGATGCTGGAGGGCTCAGCCCGAGCTTGGTTGAATCAGTTGGCCCCTGGCAGCATATTTAGTTGGGAAGAATTGACCCGAGTGTTTGTCAGGACTTTTGAAGGCACTTGCAAACGACCGACAGGGCCGGCTGAATTGGAGCATTGTGTCCAGAAGCCGAATGAAACTTTGAGAGATTACATCCAGAGGTGGACCACTCTTCATCATACCGTGGAGAATGTGTCGGAACATCAAGCAGTCTGCGCCTTTAAGGAGGGTGTGTGGTATGAGAGCTTAACCTGAAATTTGATCGGACAGGAGACATGTCTCTGGCTCGGATGATGGAAATAGCCGGCGGTACGCTAACGACGAGGAGGCAGACCAACTCCGTAGTGGCAAAAAGAAACTAGTCGCCCAAGATGACGGAGGAGGGAATCCCAGTCGGAAGCAGAAGCGTAAAGCCGAACCCCCAGCTCCTGGTGAGGCCGCAGTTGTGAACCAAGGGAAGTTCAAAGGAAAGCATAAGGGTCCTTGGATCCCTAAGAAAGTGAAATATCAAGCGGGAAACGATGTGCTTGATTTACTGTGTCATATACACACCAATAAGGATGAAGAGGGGAATTTCATCTACCCCAAGAATACCACTCGACGGTGTCGACTCCTAATTCAGAGCTTCCGAGAGGGTCAGCCCAATGAAAAATAAAAAGGAATCTGATAAGGACGAAGACAAAGAAGAGGATGATAGTTACCCCAATGTCAATACCACTCTGATGATTTTTGCTGACATCAAGAGCAAGAGTCGACTAAAAGTTATCAACAGGGAAGTAAACATGGGTGCTTCGGCAACAACGACGTATTTGAAGTGGTCAAAGACTCCCATCACATTCGGCCAGTCCGACCACCCAGCGTGCATTGCTACCCCCATGCGTCAAGCGTTGGTGGTCGACCCAGTTGTTGAAGGCACTCGACTGACCAAGGTTTTGATGGATGGTGGCAATGGTTTGAACATCTTGTATGCTGAGACCCTTTGAGGGATGGGCATTCTGATGTCCAAGCTCAGTGAGAGCAACATGCGATTCCATAGTGTCATCTCTGGGAAGAAAGCTGATTCACTCGGCCAGATCACTCTTGTTGTGGTTTTTGGTGATTCAAAGAATTACCGCAAGGAAAAGTTGATGTTTGAGGTGGTGGATTTTCACAGTACCTACCATGCTATTCTGGGCAGGCCTGCTTATGCCCGTTTTATGGCTCGACTGTGTTACGCGTACCTCAATTTAAATATGCCTGGTCCCTAAGGCGTGATCACAGTCACTAGAGATCGGCAGAAAGCAGAAGAGTGCTTCCAGAAGGGCTCAAAGATTGTTGATTTACATATGGCAGCAGTAGAAATGGAAGAATATCAGAAGAATGCAGACCTGAGTGATTTTTTCCAAGCCAAGAAACCTGCTTCCGAGTCTGCATTTCAGTCGGCCGAAGAGACGAAGCTTGTGCACATTCAACCGACTGATCCCAATGCGGCTTCGACTCATATCTCAACAACCCTCGACAACAAATAGGAAGAAGCGCTCATCCAGTTCCTCCGTGAGAACTGGGACATCTTCACATGGAAACCATCTGACATGTTGGGTGTACCCAGGGGACTGGCTGAGCACCGTTTGCGAGTCGACCCGAAAGCAAAACCCGTTAAAGAGCATCTCCGCTGGTCTGCCGCAGAGAAGAGAAAGGCAATTGGCGAGGAAGTGGCTCGGCTTCTTGCGGCTGAGTTCATCCGCGAGATATACCACTCCGAGTGGCTCGCCAACGTTGTCATGGTCCCCAAGAAAGACAAGTCACTCCGCATGTGCATTGATTTCAAACATATCAATCGGGCCTGCCCAAAAGATCACTTTCCTCTCCCCCGCATCGATCAAATTGTCAACTCGACTGCGGGGTGTGAGCGTTTTTCGTTCTTCGACGCATATTTCGGGTACCATCATATTCGACTGTATGAGCCTGATGAAATAAAAACGGCCTTCATAACCCCATTCGGGTGTTTTTGTTATGTTACCATGCCTTTTGGCCTCAAGAATGCTGGCGCCACATTCATGCACATGATTCAGAAGGGTCTACTCAAATAGATCACTCGGAATGTGGAAGCATACATGGATGACATCGTGGTCATGGCACGTAAAGGTTTCGACCTACTGACTGGTCTCGCTGAAACCTTTGCAAACTTGAGAAGTTATGATATCAAGCTTAACCCATCAAAGTGCACATTCGGAGTCCTAGGTGGAAAGTTACTCGGTTTCCTCATTTCCGAACGAGGGATCGACGCAAACCCAGAAAAGGTCAACACAATCCTCTGAATGAAACGACCCGTGCATGTGCATGACGTTCAGAAACTTACTGGTTGCTTGGCTGCATTGAGTCGATTCATCTCGCATCTCGGTGAAAATGCATTACATCTTTACCGACTGATGAAGATGTCTTACAAGTTCCAGCGGAATCCTGAAGCTGAAGCAGCGTTTGAAGAGCTCAAAGCCCTGCTTTCCACCTAGCCGGTGCTTGTTGCCCCAATCAGCAAAGAGCCTCTGTTATTATATATCGCAGCCACTGGACAAGTTGTCAGAACAGTGATCACGGTCGAGCGGGAACAAGAAGGCAAAGCCTACAAAGTTCAACGCCTAGTGTACTATATTTCTGAAGTCTTGACTCCGTCCAAGCAGAGATATCCACATTCTCAGAAGCTTGTGAATGGAATTTACTTGACCACGAAGAAAGTTGCACATTACTTTGCAGATCAGTAAGTTTCAGTCGTCAGCAATGCTCCATTATCTGAAATTCTGAACAATCGGGACGCAACTGGTCGAGTGGCCAAATGGGTGATTGAACTCCTTCCTTTGGATATGAAGTTCAAGGAAAACAAAGCAATCAAATCTCAGGTAATAGTAGATTTCATTGCCGAGTGGATTGAACAGGAACTACCGACTCAGGTTCACTCGGAACATTGGACTATGTTCTTTGATGGGTCCAAGATGCTGAATGGGTCTAGTGCAGGTGTGGTTTTGGTGTCCCCCAGAGGCGACAAGCTCAGCTATGTTCTCCAAATTCACTTTGATTCTTGATACGTCTCCGACGTATCTATATTTTTTTATTGTTCCATGCTATTATATTATCCATCTTAGACGTTTTATATGCATTTATATGATATTTTATACGATTTTTGGGACTAATCTATTAACCTAGAGCCCAGTGCCAGTTTCTGTTTTTCCCTTGTTTGACTTTTACAGAAAAGGAATACCAAACGGAGTCCAATTGACGAGCCAATTTTTGATGATTTTTTATGGACCAAAAGAAGCCCCATGGGTAAAAGAGTTGGGCCAAAAGAGTCCAGGGCTTCCCACGAGGGTGGGGGGCATGCCCACCCCCCTGGGCGCGCCCCCTATCTCGTGGACAGCCTGGAGACCCACCCTAACTTGTGCCCCACGCCAAAAAAATCCTATAAATACCCATACCTCCAGAAAATAACCTAGATCGGTAGTTCCGTCGCCGCAAGCATCTGTAGCCACCGAAAACCAATCTAGACCCTGTTTCGGCACCCTGCCGGAGGGGGGAACCCCTCTCCGGTAGCCATCTTCATCATCCTGGCGCTCTCCATGACGAGGAGGGAGTAGTTCACCCTCGGGGTTGAGGGTATGTACCAGTAGCTATGTGTTTGAACTCTCTCTCTCTCTCTCTCTCTCTCTCTCGCTCTCTCTCTCTCTCTCTTTCTCTCTCTCTCTCGTCTATTTGAGATGACATGATATTAATGTATCGTGAGCTTTGCTATTATAGTTGGATCTTATGATGCTTCTCCCCCTCTACTTTCTTGTAATGGATTGAATTTTCCCTTTGAAGTTATCTTATCGGATTGAGTCTTTAAGGATTTGAGAACACTTGATGTATGTCTTGCATGGGATACCCGTGGTGATAATGGGGTATTCTATTGATTCACTTGATGTATGTTTTGGTGATCAACTTGCGGGTTCCGTGACCTTGGGAATCTATGCATAGGGGTTGGCACACATTTTCGTCTTGACTCTCCGGTAGAAACTTTGGGGCACTCTTTGAAGTTCTTTGTGTTGGTTGAATAGATGAATCTGAGATTATGTGATGCATATCGTATAATCATGCTCATGGATACTTGAGGTGAAAATGGAGTATCTAGGTGACATTAGGGTTTTGGTTGATGTGTGTCTTAAGGTGTTATTCTAGTACGAACTCTAGGATAGATCGAACGGAAAGAATAGCTTCATGTTATTTTACTACGGACTCTTGAATAGATCGATCAGAAAGAATAACTTTGAGGTGGTTTTGTACCCTACAATGATATCTTCATTTGTTCTCCACTATTAGTGACTTTGTAGTGACTCTTTGTTGCATGTTGAGGCATTGTTATATGATCTAACTATGTTATTATTGTTAAGAGAACTTGCACTAGTGAAAGTATGAATCCTAGGCCTTGTTTCTAAGCATTGCAATACTGTTTATGCTCACTTTTATCATTAGTTACCTTGCTGTTTTTATATTTTCATATTACAGAAACCTATATCTACCATCAATATTGCACTTGTATCACCATCTCTTCGCTGAACTAGTGCACCTATACAATTTACCATTGTATTGGGTGTGTTGGGGACACAAGAGACTCTTTGTTATTTGGTTGCAGGGTTGTCTGAGAGAGACCATCTTCATCCTACGCCTCCCACGGATTGATAAACCTTAGGTCATCCACTTGAGGGAAATTTGCTACTGTCCTACAAACCTCTGCACTTGGAGGCCCAACAACGTCTACAAGAAGAAGGTTGCGTAGTAGACATCAAGCTAATTTCTGGTGCCGTTGCCGGGGAGGTGAGTGCTTGAAGGTATATCTTTAATTAGATCTTGCAATTGAATATTTTAGTTTCTTGTTTTATCACTAGTTTAGTTTATAAAAGAAAACTACAAAAAATGGAATTAAGGTTGCCTCATATGCTTCATCTTTTTAATATCTTTCGTGAAAATGATGGGAAGGAAAATTGTGCTCAAGTACTAGAAGAAGAATTACATAGAATGCTTGGCATAAAATATGTGAATGATGAGCATGATTGCAATATTGTTAGTATGAATTCTCTGAATACCTATGATGCTAATGATATGCAAAGCCACAAGCTTGGGGATGCTATGTTTGATGAAGATGATATTTTTCTGTCCCCCAAGTTTTGATGAGAAAATTTATTATGATGAAAGCATGCCTCCTATTTATGATGATTATTGTGATGACATGTATGCTATACAGAATAAAGATAACCATGAAACTTGTCATCATGATTTTAATTTTCAATTGGATTATGCTTCACATGATAGTTATTTTGTTGAGTTTGCTCCCACTACTATTGATGAGAATAAATTTGCTTATGTGGAGAGTAGTAAAATTTCTATGCAAGTAGATCATGAAAAAAAATGCTTTATGTGCTGGTTATATGGTTAAATTCATTCATGATGCTACTAAAAATTATTATGAGAGAGGATCATATGCTTGAAGGAATTGCAATAATATCAAGTTTCCTCTCTATGTGCTTAAAGTTTTGAAGTTATGCTTGTTTTGCCTTCCTATGCTAGTTGATTATTGTTACCATAAGTTGTTTGCTCACAAAATCCCTATGCATAGGAAGTGGGTTTGACTTAAATGTGATAGTTATATTCTTCATGATGCTCTCTTTATGTTTCAATTCTTATCTTTTATGCGAGCATCATTGAAATCATTATGCCTAGCTAAAAGGCATTAAAGAAAAGCTCTTGTTGGGAAACAACCCAATATTTACCCTTATTGTTTTTGTGTGTACACATGATTAAGATACTGTAGTAATCATGTTTTATAGCTTTGTTTCAATAAAGTACCTAGTAGAACCTTTGGTAAGACTTGGGTGAAAGTTAATGTGATCTTGCTGTAAAAAAACAGAAACTTTGCACTCACGAGATTTGCTGCCAATTTTTACAGAAGAGTGCTTTTAAGTTGATTATTTTTGTAGATGATTAGTAGACAAATTCCTCACGTCCACCAATTTTTTTCAGAATTTTTAGAGTTACAGAAGTATTCGAAAGTTACAGATTACTACAGACTGTTCTATTTTTGACAGATTCTGTTTTCTATGTGTTGTTTGTTTATTTTTACGAATCTATGAGTAGTATCGGAGGGTATGAACCATAGAGAATTGAAATACCTTAGATGTTAAACCAATATGAATTTAGAATGAGTTCATAACAGTACCTACGTAGTGGTTTTATTTTCTTATACTAACGGAGCTTACGAGTTTTCTGTTGAGTTTTGTGTTGTGATGTTTTCAAGTTTTGGGTAAAGATTCGATGCACTATGGAATAAGGAGTTGCAAGAGCCTAAGATTGGGGATGCCCAAGGCACCCCAAGGTAAAATTCAAGGACAACCAACAGCCTAAGCTTGGGGATCCCCAGGAAGGCATCCCCTCTTTCGTCTTCGTCTGTCGGTAACTTTACTTGAGGCTATATTTTTATTCACCACATGATGTGTGTTTTGCTTGGAGCGTTAATTTATTTTATTTTGTTTTGATTGATGTTTGAATAATATCCCAAGATCTGAAATTATTAAAAGTTAGAGAGTCTACACATAGCTAAATAATTATCTGACTACGCATTGATCTTCACTTATATCTTTTGGAGTAGTTTGTCATTTGATCTAGTGCTTCACTTATATCTTTTAGAGCATGACGGTGGTTTCATTTTGAAGAAATTGATGAACTCTCATGCTTCAATTATATTATTTTTAGAGTCTTAAACAACATGGTAATTTGCTTAGGTTATGAATTTAGTCCTAATATGATGGGCATCCAAGACGGCTATAATAAAAACTTTCATATAAAATGCATTGAATACTATGAGAAGTTTGATACTTGATGATCGTTTTGAGATATGAGGATGGTGATATTAGAGTCATGCTAGTAGAGTAGTTGTGAATTTGAGAAATACTTGTGTTGAGGTTTGCAAGTCTCGTAGCACCGTTGTGTGACAAATTTGAAGCATGAGGTATTTCTTTGATTGTCATCCTTTGTGTGGAGGTCGGGATCGCGCGATGGTTAACTCCTACCAACCCTTCCCCTAGGAGCATGTGTGTAGTACTTTGTTTTGATGACTTATAGATTTTTGCGATAAGTATGTGAGTTCTTTATGACTAATGTTGAGTCCATGGATTAT
Source organism: Secale cereale (assembly GCA_902687465.1). NCBI lineage: Eukaryota > Viridiplantae > Streptophyta > Magnoliopsida > Poales > Poaceae > Secale > Secale cereale. Next base: position 177,171,928 of record LR738711.1, read on the forward strand.
ACGCACTCTCACCCTTCCACCATTGCTAGCTTCTCTTGTACCGTGCAACTTTCGCCGATACCATACACCCACCATATACCTTCCTCAAAACAGCCACCATACCTACCTATTATGGCATTTCCATAGCCATTCCGAGATATATTGCCATGCAACTTTCCACCGTTCCGTTTGCTATGACACGGTTCATCATTGTCATATTGCCATGCATGATCATGTAGTTGACATCGTATTTGTGGCAAGGGCACCATGCATAATTTTTTATACATGTCACTCTTGAGTCATTGCACATCCCGGTACACTGCCGGAGAGTCATATTTTGTTCTAGCATCGAGTTGTAATCTATGAGTTCTAAATAAATAGAAGTCTGATGATCATCATTATTAGAGCATTGTCCCAAATAAAAATAAATAAATAAAAAGAAGGAAAGGCCAAAGAAAAAAAAAGAAAGACCCAAAAAGGGGAAAAAACAAAAAAAAATAAGAAAGAAAAAAGGGACAATACTGCTATCTTTTTCCACACTTGTGCTTCAAAGTAGCACCATGATCTTCATGATAGAGAGTCTCTTGTTTTGTCACTTTCATATACTAGTGGGAATTTTCATTATAGAACTTGGCTTGTATATTCCAACGATGGGCTTCCTCAAATGCCCTAGGTCTTCATGAGCAAGCAAGTTGGATGCACACCCACTTAGTTTCTTTTGTTGACCTTTCATACATTTATAGCTCTAGTGCATCCGTTGCATGGCAATCCCTACTCACTCACATTGATATCTATTGATGGGCATCTCCATAGCCCATTGATACGCCTAGTAGATGTGAGACCATCTTCCTCTTTTGTCTTCTCCACAACCACCACTCTATTCCACCTATAGTGTTATATCCATGGCTCACGCTCATGTATTGCGTGAAAGTTGAAAAGGTTTGAAAAAGTTTAATTATGAAACAATTGTTTGGCTGAAACCGGGGTTGTGCATGATTTGAGTATTTTGTGTGACGAAGATGGAGCATAGCCAAACTATATGATTTTGTAGGGATGAACTTTCTTTGGCCATGTTATTTTGAGAAGACATAATTGTTTTGTTAGTATGCTTGAAGTGTTATTATTCTTATGTCAATATTAAACTTTTTTCTTGAATCTTTTGGATCTAAACATTCATGCCACAATAAAGATAATTACATTGAGAATTATGTTGGGTAGCATTCCACATCAAAAATTCTGTTTTTATCATTTACCTACTCGAGGACGAGCAGGAATTAAGCTTGGGGATGCTTGATACGTCTCCAACGTATCTATAATTTTTTATTTTTCCATGCTACTATATTATCCATCTGAGTGTTTTATATGCATTTATATGATATTTTATATGATTTTTGGGACTAACCTATTAACCTAGAGCCCAGTGCCAGTTTCTGTTTTTTCCTAGTTTTTGAGTTTTACAGAAAAGGAATACCAAACGGAGTCCAATTGATGTGCCAATTTTTGATGATTTTTTATGGACGAAAAGAAGCCCCCATGGTAAAAAGAGTTGGGCCAGAAGAGTCTCGGGCTTCCCACGAGGGTGGGGGTGCGCCCACCCCCTGGGCGCGCCCCCTATCTCTTGGACAGCCCGAAGACCCCCCTGACTTCTGCCCCATGATACGTCCATTTTGCATCATGCTTACAAGTTGATAATTTATTGCAATATGGGCTGTTCATACATGTTTTGTCACAATACTTATGCCTTTTCCCTCTTATTTTGCAAGGTTTACATGAAGAAGGGGGAATGCCGGCAACTGGAATTCTGGGCTGGAAAAGGAGCAAACTTTGGAAACCTATTCTCCACATCTCCAAAAGCCCGAACCTCCACAGAACATTTTTTCGGAAAATATAAAGAATATCTGGCGAAAGGAATCCACGAGAGGGGCCACTGGCTGGCCTCGAGGGTGGGGGGCACGCCCCCCTTCCCAGGGCGCGCCAGCTTGCCTCGAGAGCCAGCCGATGGGCCCCAGGTGCCCATCTTCTCCTATATGAAGCGTTTTGACCTGGAAAAAATCAGGGGAGGCTTTCGGGACCCAACGCCGCCGTCCCGAGGCGGAAACCAATCTAGGGCTCCGGCAGAGCTGTTCTGCCGGGGATACTTCCCTCCGGGAGGGGAAATCATCACCGCCGTCATCACCAACAACTCTCCCATCTTGGGGAGGGCTATCTTCATCAACAACTTCACTAGCACCATCTCCTATGAAACCCTAGTTCATCTCTTGTATCCAATCTTTGTACCCAAACATAAGATTGGTACCTGTGGGTTGCTAGTAGTGTTGATTACTCCTTGTAGTTGATGCTAGTTGGTTTATTTGGTGGAAGATCATATGTTCAGATCCATTATGCATATTAATACCCCTCTGATCATGAACAATATTATGTCTTGTGAGTAGTTACTTTTGTTCCTGAGGACATGGGAGAAGTCTTGCTATTAGTAGTCATGTGAATTTGGTCTTCGTTCGATATTTGTTGAGATGTATGTTGTCTCTCCTCTAGTGGTGTCATGTGAACGTCGACTACATGACACTTCACCATTATTTGGGCCTAGAGGAAGGCATTGGGAAGTAATAAGTAGATGATGGGTTGCTAGAGTGACAGAAGCTTAAACCCTAGTTTATGTGTTGCTTCGTAAGGGGCTGATTTGGATTCATATGTTTCAGGCTATGGTTAGGTTTACCTTAATACTTCTTTTGTAGTTGCGGATGCTTGCATTAGAGGTTAATCATAAGTGGGAGGCTTGTCCAAGTAAGGGCAGCACCCAAGCACCGGTCCACCCACATACCAAATTATCAAAGTACCGAACGCGAATCAGATGATCGTGATGAAAACTAGCTCGACGATAATTCCCATATGTCCTCGGGAGCACTTTACCTTGCATAAGAGTTTGTCCAGGCTTTTCCTTTGCTACACAAAGGATTGGGCCACCTTTCTGCACCTATTTACTTTTACCGTTTGTCACTTGCTACCAATTATCTTATCAGAAAACTATCTGTTACCTATAATTTCAGTGCTTGCAGAAAATACCTTACTGAAAACTGCCTATCATTTCCTTCTGCTCCTCGTTGGGTTCGACACTCTTACTTATCAAAAGGACTATGATAGATCCCCTACACTTGTGGGTCATCACCCCATGCCAAAAAATCCTATAAATACCCAAACCGCCAGAAAATAACCTAGATCGGGAGTTCCGCCGCCGCAAGCCTCTGTAGCCACCAAAAACCAATCTAGACCCTGTTCTGCCACCCTGCCGGAGGGGGGAACCCCTCTCTGGTGGCCATCTTCATATCTCGACGCTCTCCATGATGAGGAGGGAGTAGTTCACCCTCGGGGTTGAGGGTATGTACCAGTAGCTATGTGTTTGATCTCTCTCTCTCTCTCTCTCTCTCTCTCTCTCTCTCTCTCTCTCTCTCTCTCTCTCTCGTGTTCTTGAGATGGCACGATCTTGATGTATCACGAGGTTTGCTATTATAGTTGGATATTATGATGCTTCTCCCCCTCTACTTTCTAGTAATGGATTGATTTTTCCCTTTGAAGTTATCTTATCGGATTGAGTCTTTAAGGATTTGAGAACACTTGATGTATGTCTTGCGTTGGATACCCGTGGTCACAATGGGGTATTATATTGATTCACTTGATGTATGTTTTGGTGATCAACTTGTGGGTTCCGTGACCTTGGGAATCTATGCATAGGGGTTGGCACACGTTTTCGTCTTGATTCTCCGGTAAAAACTTTGGGGCACTCTTTGAAGTTCTTTGTGTTGGTTGAATAGATGAATCTGAGATTGTGTGATGCATATTGTATAATCATGCCCACGGATACTTGAGGTGACAATGCAGTATCTAGGTGACATTAGGGTTTTGGTTGATTGTGTCTTAAGGTGTTATTCTAGTACGAACTCTAGGATGGATCAAACGGAAAGAATAGCTTCATGTTATTTTACTATGGACTCTTGAATAGATCGATCAGAAAGAATAACTTTGAGGTGGTTTCGTACCCTACAATAATCTCTTCGTTTGTTCTCCACTATCAGTGACTTTGGAGTGACTCTTTGTTGCATGTTGAGGGATTGTTGTATGATCTAACTATGTTATTATTGCTAAGAGAACTTGCACTAGTGAAAGTATGAACCCTAGGGCTTGTTTCTAAACATTGCAATACCGTTTATGCTCACTTTTATCATTAGTTACCTTGCTGTTTTTATATTTTCATATTACAAAAACCTATATCTACCGTCAATGTTGCACTTTTATCACCATCTCTTCGCCGAACTAGTGCACCTATACAATTTACCATTGTATTGGGTGTGTTGGGGACACAAGAGACTCTTTGTTATTTGGTTGCAGGGTTGTTTGAGAGAGACCATCTTCATCCTACGCCTCCCACGGATTGATAAACCTTAGGTCATCCACTTGAGGGAAATTTTCTACTGTCCTACAAACCTCTGCACTTGGAGGCCCAACAACGTCTACAAGAAGAAGGTTGCGTGGTAGACATCAATTCTTCAAACAATGAAGCTGAGTACGAGTCACTTTTGTATGGGTTGAGTATGGCGATCTCACTCGGCATTCATCGCCTGATGGTCTACGGCGACTCAGACTTGGTGTTCAATCAGGTGGTGAAGGAATGGGATATCAGGAGCCCAGCAATGACTGGTTATTGCAACGCAGTAAGAAAAATGGAGAAGAAGTTTGAGGGGTTAGAGCTCCACCACATACCTCGAATCAAGAATCTAGCTGCTGATGATCTGGCGAAGATAGGTTCCACTCGGAAGACTATCCCTAGTAATGTGTTCTTGGAGCATCTCCACACCCCGTCAGTTAAGGAAGACCCATTCACAAAAGAGCCCCCGCAACCGATAAGTTCAACCAATCCGACTGAAGTTGAAGTCCCAGCTGTAGTCGACTTGGTCATGGAGGTTTTGGTGATCAATCCCGACTGGACAGTGCCGTATATCACAAAACTGCACAAGCAGGAACTCCTAGAAGACGAAGATGAGGCCTACCAAATTGTCTGTCAATCCAAGGCCTTCACGATGATAGGTGGACAACTTTACAGAGAGAGAGTTACTGCAGCAGCTCAGCGTGGTGACCATGTGTCCTCTCGGACCATCGTGGCCAAAGCATACCGAGCCGGGTTCTACTGGCCGGGAGCAATTGAGATGGCGAAAGATATAGTCGACAAGTGCCAAGGCTGTCAGTTCTACTCAAACACGTCTCACAAGCCTGCGTCTGCCTTGAAGACTATTTCACTGGTCTGGCCATTTGCTGTTTGGGGGTTGGACATGGTTGGACCCTTCAGGACTGGCAGAAGCGTTTTCACTCATTTTCTTGTGGCAGTCGACAAGTTCACCAAATGGATCGAAGCCAAGCCTATAAAGAATCTTGACTCAAGCACTGCCATCGGTTTTGTTAGAGAAGTGATATTCAGATATGGAGTCCCTCATAGTATTATCATAGATAATGGCTCCAACTTTGATTCCGACGAATTCATGATATTCTGTGCCTCCCAAGGCACTCAGGTCAACTACACATCGGTTGCGCACCCGCAGTCGAATGGGCACGCGGAAAGGGTGAACGGCTTGATCCTTCAAGGACTGAAACCACGGCTAATGCGCGACCTCAAGCATCCTGCTGGAGCTTGGGTGACTGAATTGCCATCTGTCTTATGGGGATGGAGAACAACTCCAAACCGGTCGACTGACCGAACTCCTTTCTTCATGGTGTATGGCGCTGAGGCTGTACTTCCGAGTGACTTTCTACACAAAGTTCCCCGAGTGGAACTCTTCTCAGAAGCTGAGGCGGAACAGGAACGCCAAGATGCAGTTGATCTCCTGGAAGAAGAATGTGGGATGGCTCTGATCTGGTCTACCATCTATCAACAAGACCTGCGTCGATTCCATGCCCGTAATGTCAGAGGTCGAGAATTCCAAGAATGAGACCTTGTGCTCCGAGTGCACCAGAAACGACCTCACAAGCTTGCGCCGTCCTGGGAAGGTCCCTTTATCATCACCAAGGTGCTCCACAACAGGGCGCATCATCTCTACAACGTGGCCAAGAAAATAGACAAGCCACGCTCGTGGAATGCGTATCTGCTCCGTCGTTTCTATACCTACAACACTCGAATGGACGAGTTGTAAAAAGAATCCTTCAGTTTGCTTATCAAAGACAAGTTTTTGGCAGTATCTTAATGATTGTTGTTCCAAAAACACATGTGTTCAAATCCCCGAGTGGGTGGCTTTGCCGCGAATCCGATTTGTCTAAGTTTCAAAAACACTCCGAGTCAAGAGCAACCCTCTCACTCAAGGGCTTAGCTGTGATCTTGTACTCGCCTAAGCTTCAAAAACACTCTGACTGAAGAGCAACCCTCTCACTCGGAGGCTTAGCTGCGATTCCGTACTCGCCTAAGTTTCAAAAACACTCCGACTGAAGAGCAACCCTCTCACTCGGAGGCTTAGCTGCGACCACGTACTCGTCTAAGTTTTGAAAACACTCCGAGTGAAGAGCAATCCTCTCACTCGGAGGCTTAGCC